>CM062805.1:1248688345-1249006434 GCA_031772625.1 Pinus tabuliformis | reverse complement strand
GAGGTACAGAGGAGGCCTCATAAGGGTGGAAAGGGCGATCACCATAGGCGAGAGGAGCCCACCTCTTTGACAGATTTACAGGCTTGTCCTATGGCAGTCTCATGTTTCCAGTACATGTCTTCCTATGAGTTTTGCGAGAGGATCTCTCGGATTCAGCATCACAGAGAGTTGGCTCGCCTATTTGTTTTACATTTGCATGATGGACATGTCAACCTTGCTGGGGTGGAGTTTACATTGACACCCAAGGTGATTGCACATGCCACAGGGATACCTAATGTTGGGGAGGTGTGGAATAAGCGCAAGGTGTTGGACAGTGTTCAGTTTGAACCTTTTGTTAGACCAGCATTCATGAGACACTTGACTGGTGTGTTTCCCTTCATATTTCTCAAGAGTGAGTATGCTCCCATGATGAGGCTCATCATGCTCTATTTTACTTGCGAGGGCAGATTTTCACAGATATATTCGTACCATATTCGCCTATTGATGCACTTCACATGGGTACGGATGATGAACATCCCTGTTTTCTTCTATCAGAACATTGAGAGGATGGTGTCCATGATGCAGAGGAAGAGCCCGACACAGCAGTATAGGAGCCTTTACCATTATGGTTTGATTCTTCTTGTAGTATTACATCAGTTGGCTCAGCAGGGCATCTCATGGGAGGAGTTCATCTCTCGTGAGCTTTTCACAGCACCAGCCCCGCCACATCCTGAGGTTGTTCACGAGGAGGGAGGACCATCACAGCAGCATGACATCCCCATCACTAGACATGTCAGCTCCTCACCTTTGGTTACTTATCAGAGAGGCCAGAGGGCCTTATTTGCAGCAGCTCGGTGAGTACTTTCTCCACAGCATGTGGAAGGGGTCTCGCCTTCATCATCAGCTCCGCGAGTGTTATCTCCACATCAGGTTGAAGGGGCCTCGCTTTCTTCAGCAGCACAGGCAGCACAGAGGGGCAAGCAGCCCAAGATTGATGAGGGGCCATCAGGTGTTCCAGATATAGAGCTTGTTGATCTTGAGGTCAGTTCTCCTAGCCAAGAGTCAAAGGAGATCATTCAGCACCTTAGAGCTGAAAATGATGCATTAAAGAAGAGATTAGAAGGGGCACAATGGATAATCTCATATCTAGAGTAGCGCAACAAGCAGTTGGAGGATGAGCAAACTCTTGATGAGTTGTGGAGGATTCGTAGTGACCGCATCTTGAATCGAAGAAGACCCGGTGATTTAGTGCCAATTGAGCGAGAGACTATGCTTATCTGGCTCAATGCTCATTTAGAGAGGTTGTTGGCTAAGGCCAACCAAGATAAAAAATTGCTTAGAAACATGAAGAACCATTATTGGGCACGGATGCACGTGTGCAAAGCGAAGATGAAAGTGCTCCAAAGGCGGTTGGCCAAAGCACAACAACAGAGAAAAAGGCCCGATCCCCTCCATATCTTGACCGAGGCTTCCTTGAAGGAGCATGGCACTAAATAGCCTAGCCACAACACAAATCCCAAGAAATTTTTAGCATTTTGGGTAAATTTTGGTTTTTTCAGGCAATTTACAGGTTTTGTCCATTAACGGGTCTCACCCCCCGCGCGACCCTTTCACTTGGCAACTCTATTTTCAAAAAACTCAGCATTTCTGGATTTGGCATGAAACGTTACACATGCTCACCCATTTCCAAGAGATTTTATGAAGTTTTGGGCCTCCTGAAAGTCAAAAAACAAGCAAAAAATGATTTTCTGCCACATTTTTGAGACACAAAAAGCGGTCTTGGGAGATTGCAATTTTGGAGGGGCAAATGACAACCAAATTCAGAAATTGTAGTTGGGTTGGAAAGTAGACTCACATACCTTTCCAAAAAGCCTACTCTTGCCTCATTTGGACACCTGGAAGTGCCCCAAAAGTGCTCTCAAAGGCGCGCAACCCGTCAGGATTTGGCGCGCGACCCGTCAGGCAAATTGCTCAGGATTTCAGCCTACAGCTCAGCAAAACGCAGTTTTGACTGTGTTTGAATTTTTGGAGTTGATTTTTATCCTTCTTGTTGTAAATGATGTAAATTTATGACATTTTTACACTTATTTATCTCTTCTAGAAGATTCATTCATGAGATAGGTGAAAATTAAATGAATGAATTGGTTTCCTAGTTTATAGAGGCAAGTTGTTTTGACTGCCTAGTTTTCAGTGCTTAGTTTAGAATTGGTTGAAACAGCTCCTAGGATAGTGAGCTTGACCCCTAGAGGCAGGGAAAGATGTTAGATGATCTATATTATGTACTCTCTTGCTCATTTTCATGGTTGGACTCTTGAGGGAGAAGCTATCATTGTATTATTCACTATATCTCTGCAATTTTTGGCTAAGGAAGACCAGGGTTTTGCAGTCCTTTTTGAGATTCTTGTGGTTACATGTATTGATGGTGTGTTTCTCTATGTACTTGTAAGTGTGTTATGTGAATCATTTCCTTTCTTTTCCTTCTGCACATTAAGCAAACGAAGTGTTAAAGTAAGAATTCATGACTGTCATGCTCTGCTTTTAAGTTTGTTTAATTTCAATGTTTTCTACTGTCTAAGGAGAATTCAAAGTTATTGTTTGCTCTCCTTAGCTCCTCACCTGTCATTCCTGATCATTCACCTCAATCAAAGGCATCAATACTGTCTCCTACCTCGCCCCAAAGAACACCCTGCAGAAACTGTGTCCAATCCCCGCACCCAAAATTGCCCTCTCCTCAATTTGCCACCAAAAACCGTAAAGACCCCAAATCAACCTTTCTGATCAGTTTACTAGCCTAAAATTAGTGTTACCTTATTGGTCATCTCATCCATTGAAGATTTTACCGAGATAGACCGGAGAGAGCCCTCTCCTGCCCCGTAGGGCTAGATACGAGGCTAAGTGGTTTGATGTTGCCTTGGAGTTTACCTTTCTCAACCTGAGGTGAAATTTCAAGTGCTAACAGATGAGTCAAAATTTTCTTGGGCAGAATTTGGCAAAAGAAATTGTAAGATCGAGGCAAGTTGTTCACCGCCTTTATGAGAACAGGGCACAACTGAATTCGATATCTATGCATCTTGGAGAAACTGTTGGTAATTTTTTCTTTACTACTCATTCTTGGATCATCTTGCATGCAGTTTAATCTCTATTATGTTATTGAATTTGCAGTTGTTTCTCACTACCTTTATCTGACAATAGCCATTTTTTACTATATAGCAAGTAGTTGCAAGCTAAATATGATATTATGAAAAACCTGTTCAGAAAACAAAAATTCCTGATGGCCTGGGTTCCACATAATATCATATACAAGTGTGTTCCATCTGGGTTTTGGTCCTGATGGCCTGTCTAAATTTGTGGTATCCGTTTCACTTTCCACTACCACATTACTTTTATCTAGTGGGATTTTACATTTCTTTGGCTGTTTTTGAAAATGAATTCTTCCTTATCGAAACATCTGGTTCTTCTCGTTGATAGGGGTAATGACATATACAATATACTAAATATATGTAAAAAAAAGATATGCAAAACAAATGCCATGGAGATTAGAAAATACTAACTCAATAGTTTGGATTCTGCTACTATAAAGATGCCAGTACAAAATGAGTGGCTTATCAGCGTTACAAATTATCAGTCACTCCACAAACTGATATATTATCAAACAGATGTTAACCTTCAGAACAACGTAATTTAACAGCAGTTTACATTTTCCAATTAGATATTTCTTCACCGTGGTCAGCCCACCCTCCAGCAAAGTGTAAAAAAATCTGGCTAAAGATGAAAATTATGAAAACCCTGTTCAAAAAACAAAAATTCCTGATGGCCTGGGTTCCACATCATATACAAGTGTGTTCCATTTGGGTTTTGGTCCTGATGGCTTGTCTATATTTGTGATATCTGTTTCACTTTCCACTACCACATTACTTTTATGTGGTGGGATTTTACATTTCTTTGGCTGTTTTTGAAAATGAATTCTTCCTTATCGAAACAACTGGTTCTTCTCGTTGCATATATTCAAGATCTTCCAAGAAATGCCCAATAAGCCTTTCTAGGTAACCTGAGGACTTCAAATGTTTTATGAGGAGTGATCTCATAACACTGTGTTCTTACTGCCATCAATTTACCTATGGTCTTGCAAATAATGTGATTGGCCACCCTTATAGGGATCTTATCATCTTTCTTGGTTTTAGAGGTGATTTTCTGAATACCTCTTCCCAATAGAGATTAGAGATGATGCTCATCTCTGCTTGTGTCTACTACTGCATCAAAATTTCTCTTGCCCATTATTAATGTAGGTACCTGTAAGCCTTTATGAAAGAAAGTATTGTTTTTGCATATATTTGTTCTATTTTGAATTTATGATCACCATGTTCATCTTCATTGGCATTTAGTAGGGGTTCAAGGAATCCATATACCATTTTCACAGAATGCTTGTCTTCAGCAAGACCTGGCCCCTTTACTTTTAACTTTTCTATCCCTTGAGTTTCTATCACTTAGGTCAAGGTTTGTATCTTTTTGAGGCCTCTTCCTTGCTAGTGAATTGGAACCCCACATAGGTATATGCTGTAGCGATCTCGATTCTCTACTTCATCCCCTGTAGATATGAAATGGAAGTATGATTGTTCTTAGAAGTACTGAAGATCATAACCTTAGTCTTGTTAATGTTTACAATGATAAGTCTATGTTTGGTATTGAAGATCATAACCTTAGTCTTGTTAGGGTTCACCGTCATAATCTATTTTTGGTATTGAAGATTGTAACCTTAGTCTTGTTAAGGTTCAATGTGATAAGTCTATGTTTGAGATCGAGGATCATAACCCTCGTCTTTTTCAGGTTCACTACCATTAGTCTATGTTTGCAAAAAGATACAGACAACATCCAAGGTCCAACTGCCTCTGAAGGCCTTGAGAAGATATTTGGTTCTTTATGTGGGAATTGTGCCTTCAATACTATCACCTTATTTCTATCCACCAAAGTTAGAAATTTATGCAGTGATCTGCGCTATATTAGATGTATTCAGACATGGAAACTCCTTTTCTTTTTTAAATAAAATACCTCCTTTGATGATTAGCATGCAAATATGTACAAGGAAAGCTATACAAAAGCAATGGGCTGCATTAAACAACCACGATGACCTAAAGGCCTAAAAGATATGTGACATCTTTGTCTCTCCCTCTCTATTTAGTATTTTTTGTGTCTTCTAATATCAAACAAAATCTCACCATTGAAAGGATGGGTGTTAATACATGTAAGTTTATGAAAGAACAATTCGATGGGCTGAATCATGCTTGAATAGGAGAAGTTGGAAGACTGTAAGATTACGCAAATATGGAGAACATCATTAAGAAGTCCTCCTCCATGGGAAATAAGTTTAGTAAAAAGAAAAGTAAGGATTTGTAATTTTCACAAGTCGGAATGATGATTAAATGCAAATGGGCATGCAACAAAATCTAATAGGTAAAGTTTTTCTTTCATGTTTTACAAACAATTGGGATAATGGATGGGGTATCATCTAATTAGATATTAACAATAAGGAGTTAGTCTTAAAGAGAGCCACACATCTTTTAAGTAAGAATTAACATTTGTTTGCCTCTCTAAATGAAGTGAGGTTTTGTAGTGAGCTAGGGTAATTTGTCCTAGGTTTTCCCACACAGTCACGTTTTATATAGCAATTTTCTTGTAACACTTCACGAGGTAACAGCTTTAATATGAAACATCCATAGTCCACACATTATAAAATTTAATTAACTATACTGTCCAAACCAAACAGTTACAACCAGATAACTCAATCTATATATATATATATATATATATATATATATATATATATATATATATATATTTGCCTGGCTTCATTTTTATTGAAATCACATGGCATCCAATGCTACATATTTAGTATTGATCTTGTGAGGTGTGTTTGCACTGAATGCTGGCTGATGTACTGCTTTCCATCATTTTTTATGTATCTTGGGTTTAACCTCTAGTAACAATTCTTGTTATATTTCTCTCTAGTACGATTTCTAAATTTAATGATGTCATGTTTTTGACTAAAGAACATCAACAAGGTTGCTAGTACTCAGAAACAGGCTTATCTTTGATGAGTCCAAATTTTCTTGGGCAGAATTTGGCAAAATAAATTGTAATATCGAGGCAAGATGTTCAGCACCTTTATGAGAACAGGGCACAACTCAATTCGATATCTATGCACCTTGGAGAAAGTGTTGGTAGTTTTTTCTTTACTACTCGTTCTCGTATCATCTTGCATGTAGTTTAATCTCTATTATGTTATTGAATTTGCAGTTGTTTCTCACTACCTTTATCTGACAATAGCCATTTTTTACTATATAGCAAGCAGTTGCAAGCTAAATCTGATATTATGAAAACCCTATTTAGAAAACAAAAATTCCTAATGGCCTGGGTTCCACATCATATACAAGTGTGTTCCATGTGGGTTTTGGTCCTGATGGCCTGTCTACATTTGTGGTATCCTTTTCACTTTCCACTACTGCATTACTTTTATCTGGTGGGATTTTACATTTCTTTGGCTGTTTTTGAAAATGAATTCTTCCTTATCGAAACATCTGGTTCTTCTCGTTGATATGGGTAATGACATATACAATATACTAAATATATGTAAAAAAAAGCTATGCAAAAAAAATGCCATGGAGATTAGAAAATACTAACTCAATAGTTTGGATTCTGTTACTATAAAGATGCCAGTACAAAATGAGTGGGTTATCAGCATTACAAATTATTAGTCACTCCAAAAACTGATATATTATCAAACAGATGTTCACCTTCAGAACAGTGTAATTTAACAGCAGTTTACATTTTCCAATTAGAAATTTCTTCACCATGGTCAGCCGACCCTCCAGCAAAGTGTAAAAAAATCCAGCTAAAGATGAAAATTATGAAAACCCTATTCAGAAAAAAAAATTCATGATGGCCTGGGTTCCACATCATATACAAGTGTGTTCCATTTGGGTTTCGGTCCTGATGGCCTGTCTATATTTGTGGTATCCGTTTCACTTTCCACTACCACATTACTTTTATCTGGTGGGATTTTACATTTCTTTGGCTATTTTTGAAAATGAATTCTTCCTTATTGAACATCTAGTTCTTCTCGTTGCATATATTCAAGATCTTCCAAGAAATGCCCAATAAGCCTTTCTAGGTAATCTAAGGACTTCAAATGTTTTATGAGGAGTGATCTCATAACACTGTGTTCTTACTGCCATCAATTTACCTATGGTCTTGCAAATAATGTGATTGGCCACCCTTATAGGCATCTTATCATCTTTCTTGGTTTTAGGGGTGGTTTTCTGAATACCTCTTCCCAACAGAGATTAGAGATGATGTTCATCTCTCCTTGTGTCTACTACTGCGTCAAAATTTCTCTTGCCCATTGTTAATGTAGGTACCTATAAGCCTTTATGAAAGAATGTATTGTTTTTGCATATATTTGTTCTATTGTGAATTTATGATCACCATGTTCATCTTCATTGGCATTTAGTAGGGGTTCAAGGAATCCATATACCATTTTCACGGAATGCTTGTCTTGAGCAAGACTTGGCCCCTTTACTTTTAACTTTTCTATCCCTTGAGTTTCTATCACTTAGGTCAAGGCTTGTATCTTTTTGAGGCCTCTTCCTTGCTAGTGAATTGGAACCCCACATAGGTATATGCTGTAGCGATCTCGATTCTCTACTTCATCCCCTGTAGATATGAAATGGAAGTATGATTGTTCTTAGAAGTACTGAAGATCATAACCTTAGTCTTGTTAATGTTTACAATGATAAGTCTATGTTTGGTATTGAAGATCATAACCTTAGTCTTGTTAGGGTTCACTGTCATAATCTATTTTTGGTATTGAAGATTGTAACCTTAGTCTTGTTAAGGTTCAATGTGATAAGTCTATGTTTGAGATCAAGGATCATAACCCTCGTCTTTTTTAGGTTCACTGCCATTAGTCTATGTTTGCAAAAATTTACAGACAACATCCAAGGTCCAACTGCCTCTGAAGGCCTTGAGAAGATATTTGGTTCTTTATGTGGGAATTGCGCCTTCAATACTATCACCTTATTTCTATCCACCAAAGTTAGAAATTTATGCAGTGATCTGTGCTATATTAGATGTATTCAGACATGGAAACTCCTTTTCTTTTTTAAATAAAATACTTCCTTTGATGATTAGCATGCAAATATGTACAAGGAAAGCTATACAAAAGAAATGGACTGCATTAAAAAACCACGACAACCTAAAGGCCTAAAAGATATGTGACATCTCTATCTCTCCCTCTCTATTTTAGTATTTTTTGTGTCTTCTAAAATCAATCAAAATCTCACCATTGAAAGGATGGGTGTTAATACATGTAAGTTTATGAAAGAACAATTCGATAGGCTGAATCATGCTTGAATAGGAGAATTTGGAAGACTATAAGATTACGCAAATATGGAGAACATCATTAAAAAAGCCTCCTCCATGGGAAATAAGTTTAGTAAAAAGAAAAGTAAGGATTCGTAATTTTCACAAGTCAGAATGATGATTAAATGCAAATGGGCATGCAACAAAATTTAATAGCTAAAGTTTTTCTTTCATGTTTTACAAACAATTGGGATAATGGATGGGGTATCATCTAATTAGATATTAATTATAAGGAGTTAATCTTAAAGAGAGCCGCACATCTTTTAAGTAAGAATTAACATTTGTTTGCCTCTATAAATGAAGTGAGGTTGTGTAGTGAGCTAGGGTAATTTGTCCTAGGTTTTCCCACACAGTCACGTTTTATACAACAATTTTCTTGTAACACTTCATGAGGTAACAACTTTAATATGAAACATCCATAGTCCACACATTATAAAATTTAATGAACAATACTGTCCAAACCAAACAGTTACAACTAGATAACTCAATCTATATATATATATATATATATATATATATATTTTCCTGGCTTCATTTTTATTGACATCACATGGCATCCAATGCTACACATTTAGTATTGATCTTGTGAGGTGTTTTTGCACTGAATGCTCGCTGATGTACTGCTTTCCATAATTTTTTATGTATCTTGGGTTTAACCTCCAGTAACAATTCTTGTTATATTTCTCTCTAGTACGATTTCTAAATTTAATGATATCATGTTTGTGACTAAACAACATCAACAAGGTTGGTAGTACTCAGAAACAGGCTTATCTTTGATGAGTCCAAATTTTCTTGGGCAGAATTTGGCAAAATCAATTTTAAGATTGAGGCAAGCTTATCAATGCCTTTATGAGAACGGGGCACAACTGAATTCGATATCTATGCACCTTGGAGAAAGTGTTGGTTGTTTTTTCTTTACTACTCGTTCTCGGATCATCTTGCATGCAGTTTAATCTCTGTTATGTTATTGAATTTGCAGTTGTTTCTCACTACCTTTATCTAACAATAGCCATTTTTTACTATATAGCAAGAAGTTTCAAGCTAAATATGATATTATGAAAACCCTATTCAGAAAACAAAAATTCCTAATGGCCTGGGTTCCACATCATATACATGTGTGATCCATGTGGGTTTTGGTCCTGATGGACTTTCTATATTTGTGGTATCCGTTTCACTTTCCACTACCACATTACTTTTAACTGGTGGGATTTTACATTGCTTTGGTTGTTTCTGAAAATGAATTCTTCCTTATGAAAACATCTGGTTCTTCTCGTTGATATGGGTAATGACATATACAATATACTAAATATATGTAAAAAAAAGCTATGCAAAACAAATGCCATGGAGATTAGAAAATATTACTATAAAGATGCCAGTACAAAATGAGTGGCTTATCAGCGTTACAAATTATCAGTCATTCCACAAACTGATATATTATCAAACACATGTTCACCTTCAGAACAACGTAATTTAACAGCAGTTTACATTTTCCAATTAGAAATTTCTTCACCATGGTCAGCCCACCCTCCAGCAAATCGTAAAAAAATCCAACTAAGGATGAAAATTATGAAAACCCTGTTCAGAAAACAAAAATTCCTGATGGCTTGGGTTCCACATCATATACAAGTGTGTTCCATTTGGGTTTTGGTCCTGATGGCATGTCTATATTTGTGGTATCCGTTTCACTTTCCACTACCACATTACTTTTATCTGGTGGGATTTTACATTTCTTTGGCTGTTTTTGAAAATGAATTCTTCCTTATCAAAACATCTGGTTCTTCTCGTTGCATATATTCAAGATCTTCCAAGTAATGCCTAATAAGCCTTTCTAAATAATCTAAGGACTTCAAATGTTTTATGAGGAGTGATCTCATAACATTGTGTTCTTACTACCATCAATTTACCTATGGTCTTGCAAATAATGTGATTGGCCACCCTTATAGGGATCTTATCATCTTTCTTGGTTTTAGAGGTGGTTTTCTGAATACCTCTTCCCAATAGAGATTAGAGATGATGCTCATCTCTCCTTGTGTCTACTACTGCATCAAAATTTCTCTTGCCCATTGTTAATGTAGGTACTCGTAAGCCTTTATGAAAGAATGTATTGTTTTTGCATATATTTGTTCTATTGTGAATTTATGATCACCATGTTCATCTTCATTGGCATTTAGTATGGGTTCAGGGAATCCATATACCATTTTCACGGAATGCTTGTCTTGTGCAAGACTTGGCCCCTTTACCTTTAACTTTTCTGTCCCTTGAGTTTCTATCACTTAGGTCAAGGCTTGTATCTTTTTTAGGCCTCTTCCTTGCCAACGAATTGGAACCCCACATAGGTATATGCTATAGCGATCTCGATTCTCTACTTCATACCCTGTAGATATGAAATGGAAGTATGATTGTTCTTAGAAGTACTGAAGATCATAACCTTAGTCTTGTTAATGTTTACAATGATAAGTCTATGTTTGGTATTGAAGATCATAACCTTAGTCTTGTTAGGGTTCACTGTCATAATCTATTTTTGGTATTGAAGATTGTAACCTTAGTCTTGTTAAGGTTCAATGTGATAAGTCTATGTTTGAGATCGAGGATCATAACCCTTGTCTTTTTCAGGTTCACTGCCATTAGTCTATGTTTGCAAAAAGTTACAGACAACATCCAAGGTCCAACTGCCTCTGAAGGCCTTGAGAAGATATTTGGTTCTTTATGTGGGAATTGTGCCTTCAATACTATCACCTTATTTCTATCCACCAAAGCTAGAAATTTATGCAGTGATCTGTGCTATTTTAGATGTATTCAGACATGGAAACTCCTTTTCATTTTTAAATAAAATACTTCCTTTGATGATTATCATGCAAATATGTACAAGGAAAGCTATACAAAAGCAATGGGTTGCATTAAACAACCACGACGACCTAAAGGCCTAAAAGATATGTGACATCTCTGTCACTCCCTTTCTATTTTACTATTTTGTGTGTCTTCTAAAATCAAACAAAATCTCATCATTGAAAGGATGGGTGTTAATACATGTAAGTTTATGAAAGAACAATTCGATAGGCTAGATCATGCTTGAATAGGAGAAGTTGGAAGACTGTAAGATTACACAAATATGGAGAACATCATTAAGAAAGCCTCCTCCATGGGAAATAAGTTCAGTAAAAAGAAAAGTAAGGATTCGTAATTTTCACAAGTCGGAATGATGATTAAATGCAAATGGGCATGCAACAAAATTTAATAGCTAAAGTTTTTCTTTCATGTTTTACAAACAATTGGGATAATGGATGGGGTATCATCTAATTAGATATTAACAATAAGGAGTTAATATTAAAGAGAGCCACACATCTTTTAAGTAAGAATTAACATGTGTTTTCCTCTCTAAATGAAGTGAGGTTTTGTAGTGAGCTAGGGTAATTTGTCCTAGGTTTTCCCACACAGTCACGTTTTATACAGCAATTTTCTTGTAACACTTCACGAAGTAACAGCTTTAATATGAAACATCCATAGTCCACACATTATAAAATTTAATGAACAATATTGTCCAAACCAAACAGTTACAACCAGATAACTCAATATATATATATATATATATATATATATATATATATATATATATATATATATATATATATATATATATATATATATATATTTGCCTGGCTTCATTTTTATTGACATCACATGGCATCCAATGCTACATATTTAGTATTGATCTTGTGAGGTGTGTTTGCACTGAATGCTGGCTGATGTACTGCTTTCCATCATTTTCTATGTATCTCGGGTTGAACCTCCAGTAACAATTCTTGTTATATTTCTCTCTAGTACGATTTCTAAATTTAATGATATCATGTTTGTGACTAAAGAACATCAACAAGGTTGCTAGTACTCAGAAACATGCTTATCTTTGATGAGCCCAAATTTTCTTGGGCAGAATTTGGCAAAATAAATTGTAAGATCGAGGCAAGCTGTTCAACGCCTTTATGAGAACAGGGCACAACTGAATTCGATACCTATGCACCTTGGAGAAAGTGTTGGTAGCTTTTTCTTTACTACTCGTTCTCGGATCATCTTGCATGCAGTTTAATCTCTGTTATGTTATTGAATTTGTAGTTGTTTCTCACTACCTTTATCTGACAATAGCCATTTTTTACTATATACCAAGCAGTTGCAAGCTAAATATGATATTATGAAAAACCTATTCAGAAAACAAAAATTCCTAATGGCCTGGGTTCCACATCATATACAAGTGTGTTCCATTTGGGTTTTGGTCATAATGGCCTGTCCATATTTGTGGTATCTGTTTCACTTTCCACTACCACATTACTTTTACCTGGTGGGATTTTACATTTCTTTGGCTGTTTTTGAAAATGAATTCTTCCTTATCGAAACATTTGGTTCTTCTCGTTGATACGGGTAATGACATATACAATATACTAAATATATGTAGAAAAAAGCTATGCCAAACAAATGCCATGGATATTAGAAAATACTAACTCAATAGTTTGGATTCTGTTACTATAGAGATGCTAGTACAAAATGAGTGGCTTATCAGCGTTACAGATTATCAGTCACTCCACAAACTGATATATTATCAAACAGATGTTCACCTTCAGAACAGCATAATTTAACAGTTTACATTTTCCAATTAGAAATTTCTTCACCGTGGTTAGCCTACCCTCCAGTAAAGTGTAAAAAAATCCAGCTAAAGATGAAAATTATGAAAACCCTATTCAGAAAACAAAAATTGTTGATGGCTTGGGTTCCACATCATATACAAGTGTGTTCCATTTGGGTTTTGGTCCTGATGGCCTGTCTATATTTGTGGTATCCGTTTCACTTTCCACTACCACATTACTTTTATTTGGTGGGATTTTACATTTCTTTGGCTGTTTTTGAAAATGAATTCTTCCTTATCGAAACATCTGGTTCTTCTCATTGCATATATTCAAGATCTTCCAAGCAATGCCCAATAAGATTTTCTAGGTAATCTAAGGAATTCAAATTTTTTATGAGGAGTGATATCATAACATTGTGTTCTTACTGCCATCAATTTACCTATGGTCTTCCAAATAATTTGATTGGCCACCCTTATAGGGATCTTATCATCTTTCTTGGTTTTAGAGGTGGTTTTCTGAATACCTCTTGCCTCTCTAAATGAAGTGAGGTTTTGTAATGAGCTAGGGTAATTTGTCCTAGGATTTCCCACACAGTCACGTTTTATATAACAATTTTCTCGTTACACTTCACTAGGTAACAGCTTTAATATCAAACATCCACAGTCCACACATTATAAAATTTAATGAACAATACTGTCCAAACCAAACAGTTACAACCAGATAACTCAATATATATATATATATATATATATATATATATATATATATATATATATATATATATATATGAATATGTATATATATATATGTATATATATATATATATCTATATCTATATATATATATATATATATATATATATATGAATATATATATATCTATATGTATATATATATATATATATATGAATATATATATATCTATATGTATATATATATATCTATATATATATATATATATATATATATTCATATATATATTCATATATATATATATATATATCATATATATATATATATATATATATATATATATATATATATATATATATATAACAGTTAAACAGTATACCACTGTCGTGCCAAGCAATTATAGACTAATTGCAATTGTTGTCAAATAATTTAATCCAGTCTGGCACAGAATTACTAATTAAAGTCCCAAGTCTGGAGTTCAATAGAGAATTTTAGCGTCTACAACAGAAATAAAAAAACAGTCTGCGGTATGAACTCAGTGTTCTGTCTTGCTTCTAATATTCCGTTATGTCAGCTCACGACAGGGTTAGGGTTTATTTGTAGTTTAGAACTCACGTGTTTTCCCAGCCTCTGGACAAGAGGTCTGTCTCTCCAATTCCCTGCATCGGGGTCCCCCTATTCTGCATTTATTATTATATAGCTTAGGAATCTTGCTTTTCATTTATCCAAGCTATTAAAAGTCTTGATTAGCCCTAGATTGTATGCCTGTGGGCCAGAAAGTTGCATGAATTTGTACTATGTTTTTAATGTCAGTTGATGGTTGATTGAAATGCATAAATTAGAAGTATATTCGCTTAGCCTGATAAGGATTTTTAGAAGAATAAAGTAGAACTGTGTTCTCATTAATCTTTTTCATAGCTACTTCATATTTTTTAAAAGCATAATCCTTCGTTTAGTATCATGATAAGAAGCTGAATTTAGAGACTGATAAGCTCTGGATTTTTTTTCACCTTTGCTCAATTATTTCTACAACAACTTAGATTTGTACATTGATTTATCATGATTCAATGGCTCGCTTCTATCCCAAACATTACATTGGAATGTCATGATGTCATCCTTGATTGGCTAGAGAACTGGGGTTGCCAAAGCACATTCAGTGGACACCACATCGAACTGGGATATGTCCGAGGGTAATGTCGGTTGATGGTTGATTGAAATGCATAAATTAGAAGTATATTTTCTTATCCTGATAAGGATTTGTAGAAGAATAAATTAGAACTATGTTCTCATTAATCTTTTTCATAGCTACTTCAGATTTTTTAAAAGCATAATCCTTCATTTAGTATCATGATAAGAAGCTGAAGTTACAGACTGATAAGCTCTGGATATTTTTCACCTTTGCTGAAGTATGCAGAGGTTTGCTAATGAGTTTTTGATGCTCTTTTAGTTGTATTGACATTGCTATTTCCTGGAATCTTGTACATAGTCATCACACCTCATATCCACATGGATATGTTGAATTTAGGGTCTTCTTAGGGATTTTGGACTCAAACTTGGGTTTGTTTCCCTACAGAGGCTCTATTGCCATTATCCCATACTCCCTTTTTTTTCTTTTTATTGTATAGTATATTGATTCTTATCTATTCTTTGATTACTGTTTAGATTGTATGATTAATAGTAAGTGGGTATTATGGCCTAAATTTTTATTTGCTAGGACACCCACATTAGCTTAGGATTTTATAACATAAGAAAACCTTTAAATTGCTGCAAAACCTTCCTCGTGAGGATTAGATTGTGTGGATTGTATTGGGTTTTTTTCCCGCAGAGACTATTAATTTCCATAGCACTGTACAAATTATGTTGGTTACTCACACAACAATGTTATATGCAGATACTTTGCCTTGGCCTACTTTGTTTTGTCTCTGGGTGATTCAACTTTCAGCTTTCAAGGATATTTCTGGACGTTTCTGTATTACTTCATCTCCGGTAACAGCCTTAATCTCCTTTCTGAGTTTTTGTTTAATTTCTATTTCATCCATGGACCATGATAGAAAATCCTCTGCCATCAATTGTACATTAGCCACAGAGCAGATACAGAGTCTTATAAATTTGATTCAAAATTATTTCCCAATTGTATTGATTCAATTATATATATGCTTTCTTGATAATTTAAACTTTATTCCTTTGTGTTAAACTAATGCAAAGTGGTGCCATCGTGACTGTCTTGTTTCTGGTGAACAGACTCTAGAAATCTTCGATACCAAATTTAATAGCTTTGCTCATGTCTATCAAAATTCTGGAATAGTCATATCCCTGTATTGATATTATATTCCACTTGGCATTTTTTTTGTCATCCACACATTAAGAAAGCGGAAAACAAATACATGCATGTGCATTTGCATTTAGAATGCATGCGGAAATTGATTTAGGACTTAGTGTGTGCTCTCTGCTCTATGTTGAAACAATTTCACTTCTCTTTCCTTAGTAGCTAGGATTTTCACTGCAAAAGGAAAGTAAACGACTGTTTATCATCTTAGATTGCATATTTAGGAATTGTATATTTACATCAAGGAATCAACCTTAAAGGAAAACTTCTTAAGAAAGATCAACTGTAAAATAAATTTCAATAAACATAAAAACGCTTTGGAACCTAACGCACAACATTTAGAAGTCTAGGCTAGAGACGTATTCCAGTGTCGTAAAGCCTGGTAACTATCGCTTTCATCGTAGGTTGGGTGATTCCTCCTCTTTGAAACGACAAGTGCCAGTATGGACTTGTGCTCCCACGTACCGTCGAGTATATATTAGGAGACCATAGTAGGCTATATCCTTTATCCTTAGGAAGCCGTGTCTGCCACCCTATTGATCGCAATGCACTGAACACAGCATTCGGGAAGATTGACTGTCGTACCATAAAAAGTATTCTGTAGTTTTGCGATTTGTTTGGTAATCTCCTTGTCTAGATATCCAGAGTAGTCACTTTCGTTCCTTTTTAGACTCCTTAAAAGAAAAGGTCCATCTGAGCACTTGTCACTTCAAGCTCATTAAAAATCAAAGGTGACTAGAGTTATCTTTAGCTTTTTCTCGACTCTTAAAAATTGAAAAAGAAAATTGTGTCAAAGCGTCATAAAATTTATTTAAATTGGAATAACATCACTGTTCCCTCGTTGGTCTTAGGGTGAGAAAATGGAGTCCAACAATCAAGGATTCCCCCTTGGGGGAATCCTACTCCCTTTTCCTCTAGGGGAGATGTTGGTGCACCTCATATGGCTACATTATCCTTTCCAGGGCTTGCAATTGGCCCGCCAGTATAGCTTTTCTCTACCTCTATCGTTCAAAACACTGTGATTCTTGAGCAGTCAAATCAGCAACCAGATGATACTAGAGTTACCCAAATCGAAGGCAACTAGAGTCATCTTTAGCTTTTTCTCGACTCTTAGAAATTGAAAAAGCAAGTTGTGTGAAAGCGTCATAAAATTTATTTAAATCGGAATAACATAATTGTTCCCTCATTGGTCTGAGGTTGAAAAAATGGAGTCCACCAATCAAGGATTTCCCCTTGGGGGAATCCTACTCCCTTTTCCTCTAGGTTAGATGTTGGTGCACCTCATATGGCTACATTGTCCCTTCGAGGGCTTACAATTGGCCCGCCGGTATGGCTTTTCTCGACCTCTGTGGTTCAAAACACCATGATTCTTGAGGAATCAAATCACCAACCAGATGATACTAGAGTTACCCCCCAACCTTCTACTTCGTTTGTTTCTCCCTCTCCTTCTTCCTCTTCGCTTGGTGAAACTATGTTTCAAAGAAAATGATCGTATAAAAGTTGTTGTAATAAATATCTTTCTTCATTATGTTTCCAAGCTTAGATTCCCACTCATTTAGAAACAAATTGAACATGCTTCTTGCCCTTTGCCCTTTAATTCATGTATTTTCAAGTAATGTTGTAGGAATGTAATGAATATTAAACATCTTACGCGAAGAAAACAACATTTTTGCGTTTTGTTTTGTACTAGAAAATGACAACAAACCTTACTCAAAATGCAATTTCCTCAATGTTATCTGGATCAACTCATATTCAACCATACCTACAAATTGTTGAACTTGAACCAATACAATCAATGCAAAATTCAACTCCACGATATCGTACTGCAATTTCAGAAGGAACACATAAGAAACACATCATGCTTCCAAAATATTTCAATGATCTCATAGCAACAGGCTTGCTACAAAAGGGTTTTGTTATAAATGTTAAAAGTTGGACTACCTCAGCTATCGGTCCATCAACGTAAGTTTGTTATAAATTTCTTATTTCAAATTTAACATTTTTTATTTATAACACAACCGCTTCTAACAGTCATTCCTATGACTCTCATTTGTCGTGTAGGTATATAAAGCTAATAGACTTTGAAATATCTACTTCATTTGCACCCTTAATTGGCAATCCAAAAACTATGAGTATCCCGATCACATATGATGAAAACACTCCATCCTCATCGGACCCAAATCCTTTATCAAAAAGACACTGCCCTCTTCCAAGTACTCCAACTCCATCCGTTTTTCCAGTTCAAATTCCCATCAAATCGTTAAACCCTTACCACTCAAATTGGTGCATAAAAGGATACGTCCAAAGGAAAACAACTCTTCGACAGTTTCAGAATAAATACGGACCTGGTAAAGTGTTTGGTTTTGACCTGTTCGATACAGAGGGTGGAGAAATACATATTACATGTTTCAACAATGTCGCAGATTATTTTTTCAACAAAATCCAAAATGAAAATGTCTACATTATCTCTAAAGGGAATGTAAAAATGGCTAATAAGCAATACAACCACTTGAACAATGACTGGGAATTTTTTTTGAATGCAACATCTACCATAGAACATGTTGCCAATGAAAAAAAACATAGTCCAACAGTGTGATTCAATATAAAATCAATTAATGATATCAGAACAACAAACGTCAACTCCATTGTTGATATTCTTGGTGTTGTCACAGACATTTCCAATGTATGCACTATACGTAGAAAAGACGGCTCTGAAGTTAATAAACAAACAGTACAACTTCAAGACATGTCAAGGTATAACATAGATGCAATCTTTTGGGGAGATAATTTTAATGCCGTGTCACAGGAAATCTCCTCCCTATGTGCTACAGGAAATAACCCCATCATTGCAATCAAATTTGCCCGTGTTGGAGAATTTAATGGAAAAAATATCAGCACTACAACGAGATCCATTGTTCTTGTAGATACTAACAATGAAGAGGCCCATATGCTAAAGTCGTGGTTTAAAAAATAAGGTTCGACTGCAACTTCTACATCTTTGACAACAAGATCTCCTTTTGGCCATCAACAAAAAAAAATAACAATTGCTGACATTTAAAGTATTCATTCCTTAGAGAAACCAACATTTTTTCAATTAAAGGGCACAATAACAAAAATTGGGATGGATAGTTTTTACTACATTTCTTGCCCGTCGATCATTGGTGGGAAAAAATGCATGAAAAAACTTATTCCACAAAATACAGGGATGTGGTTCTGTCCAAAATGCAACGCTAAAGTAAGTGACTGTGATTACAGATACTTATTGAAAATCAACATACAAGATCACACTGGTGAATTAGCTTCAACTGTTTCTTTCGAAGACGCAGGATCTACAATTCTTGGAAATAATGCTAAAGACTTCTATTTATTATCTTCAGATCCAAAACTGATCAAGGAAATTGTCTCTAAAGCTCTATGGACAGATCATATCTTCACACTATCAGTGAAGATAGAAACTTTTAAAGAAGTGCCATGATTGAAATGCGTTATCATAAAGGAAGAAAAGTTGCATTTCACGACAGAATGCAACAACATCCTTCAAGAAATTCAGAACATCTCGACATTGTAGATAAATATTGCAAAATGTATTCCTTGCTTTTTGACAATTCCTATTGTCCAATTTTATAAATACAACTTTATAAGATATACTATTGCTTGCCTTCTTATGAAATTTTCTTATTTACCATTGAAATAAGTATTCGTCCTCCATTCTATCTAGCATTATGTGAGTAGACAAATTCACATTTATTTTTCTTTTATCATCTTCTTCCTTTTAAAAAATGACGTAACTTGCTACGTTACACATGAAACTATCTACATGTATAAAGAAAAAATACTAATATGTTCTTTCAAATAGATTGTGCAAATAAAAAAATTCAAATAAAACTATTCAAAACTTAGATTTTTTTCCCTTCTTTCGCTTTCATACAATAACATGGTTTTTGTCTCCAAATAACATTCTTCTTTTCCCCTCTCTTGCTTATAGTTACCATAAATTTTGTGAATGGCTTCTTCTTCTAATAATGAATGTGCTCGAAGATACTATGCAATAAATAAAGAACGAATAAATGCACGTTGCCATGAGATTTATCAAGAAAAAAAAGACATCAGAGAATGTCAAAAACACAAAAAACAGAAGGAAAACCAACATTCCTCGTCTGAAATGGCCCACCCGGAAAACAATCCTCCCTTGCAATTATCAAACTCTTTATCTTCTCAGCAAACCTCTCAAACAAATACATCCATGCCTCATTGCCCTAACCCCTCCTTCACACATGCTTTCAACAACGTTTATACTAATCAAGCACATCGAGATTTCTGTGCAAAGATTGATAAACTTCCACCTAAATGCCCATGCTCCATTTGTCTTGAATCATATCCTGGAATACATATCCGCAATTCCAACCACATGTATTGCTGCTCCATATGTGTCTCTGAAGAAAAGGGTCATTGCTTCTCATTATCAAACAACATGGACCCTGGTCCTCAACCAACTATCCTTACATCTCTTTCACAAATAGAAGAAATGATCATTGCTAAGGTTAAACCTATACTGCAAGTAACACATGCACGTGGTGGCCAATATAAATATAGTGGCCACACAATTTGTTTTCCTCAAGACATTACAAAAATCGCAAACATGTTACCACGACGTGTTGAACACTTTCACATCCTAATTGTCATGCGTCATAGTAATGACCATAAGGCTTATGATTTCATTGTCAGTAGACATCGCGTTCTTGCTGCATTAGAATACAAATTGGCAAATGACCCATACTATAAGAATGTTCGTATTGATACCAACGCACTGGCATGCTTACCAGTAATCCCCATCAATGTCTCCTCCTCCCTTCACCATTGCAATACTACAGAAACCACTGTCCATCTTTCACTTGAACCACCACATGAGCTCATCGAAGATTCCGTAGACCCATCTGTAAACCAAACATCATCATTCGTACCAATCATACCTAATACAAATACAGAAATCCAAGAAATCCACCATTATTTACATGCTTACAACCACCAATCTGATACTACAATTGAGTGGCCAATAATTGGTTTATCACCAGTCAATGAATACAACACAGAAGTTCTACTCTCTATGGCTTTCCCCACCCTTTTCCCGACAGGAGCTGCAATGCCAAATCAGCCAAGAATGAAAGCAATGCAGTTACATGAATATATACTTCATCTCATACGTTACTATGATAACAGATTTGGAAAGCACCCAAGTTTTCGTTATTACATATATAATCTCATGATACGACATCGCAGTCAAGCAACAGCATCAATTTTTGTGAAAAAGAACATCACAAATAACTTCCCAATATCTATTCAAGATCTGAACATCCGATTATAACAATTTCCAAATGAGCAATTGGCAGAGCAAGTCATGCGATTAAGTAGCTCTTTACGTGGAACAAGATCATTTTGGCACAAAGCTAAAAATGAACTAACGGACATGATATCTCAACTCGGTTGCTCGACGTTCTTCTTCACATTAAGTGCAGTTGATACAAAATGGCCTGATCTTCATGCAATCATGCCTGGATGTCTTCCTTCTGATATTTCAAAACAGCAAAAGTGGAGAAATGATAACATTATCTCTAACCCACATTTAACATCACTATATATGCACCATAGATTCACAGCATTTCGTGAGAGCATCTTAGAGAAACACTTGAATACAAAAGACTACTGGTACAGGTACGCATTCTACCGCATTTTTTTTCCAAAAACTTGAAACAACATTCCTCATCTATTGCAAAATTATCTTACAAAAATGCATACTTGATAGGTATGAATGGCAACATAGGGGACCTGCGCACATCCATGGTTTCCTTTGGATAGAAAATTCACCTGATATGGAAAACCTCAACTGGAAAGACACAAAATTAGTTGATATTACAAGGCAGTTCTTCGACAAATATATTTCCACTTGGAACCCTCGTACTCCTTCGACTTCAAACCAACCAATTGCTTGGACAAATCCCGAAGACCCTTGTCTATTGTCCACACCGCAAATCTTCAGAACCAATCCTTTCAGTGACTATGAACAGCTCGTCAATTGTGTTGAATGGCACACAAAATGCTCAGAAAGCACATGCCTAAGAAAAAATGGATCCTCACTCCAATGTCATTATAAAGAAGCATAGGAATTACATCCAAAATCGGCCTTATTCATTGAGTCCAATGGCCAAAAAACATACACCCCTACTCGCAACGACGATCGACTCAATAGCCATAACCATACCATCCTATCTATTTTGCGTGCAAATGTTGACTACCAACCAGTACTCTCCATACATGCTGTACACAAATATATCGCCAAATATGCATCCAAAGCAGAAAAAAATCTGAAAGCTTCCACCACATGCTACATAGATTTTTCCTGGCTTCACCCATTGCTGACCCAGCAACTACTGCATTTCGAAAATTTCTTGCAGAAACCCTCGTTGATCGTGACATTGGAGCACAAGAAACCTGCCATATGCTACAAAAATTACCATTAACATTATGTAGTCGACCATTCATTTGTTTAAATGTAAACCAAAAAATTCTTATGGGCCTTCCACGAATGAACACCACCTCCACTACATCCCCACACATCATAGATACATATATCCAGTGCCTTTCTACCCTAGAATCCACATCACTAATAGAATTGGCAAGATCTTGGTCATATGATCCTCGTCGCAAAACAAACAAATGGAAACAAAGACCTACAAAAGTAATTGTTCGGGTCATACCACATTACTCCTCCATACCATCCACAACATAACCTTGCTACGCTGACTTTTGCAGGGTTGAACTTATGCTATACAAACCTTTTCGCCATATCGTACAAGATATAGGAGATTCTGCTGCAGAATTCATCGCAAATTGGCAAACATTTCTTCCATTCTACAAACCTTAGCATCAACACTGCACACTATCTGATATTGAATCTATCACAAATGATACCTTAACTATTCATGAAACCAATCCTCCAGACACCATGGAAATAAATGAATGGGAATTGCTTTCCCAATTACACCCTACAAATGAGTTTCTCATAAATGACCTTGACATGCATGGTCTTCATGGCATTGATGACACCCATAACTGGAATCATACCACTATCCCATTGGATCTAAAAAATAATGCCATACAATTCGTTGAGAATAGCCGCTCCATCCACCACATTCTTCAAACACATCAACATATCCTGGCGACCCTTACTACATTATCTCCAATGCAAAGAAAAGCTCTAAATATTATTTCTAATCATTTTGCTAAGAAGGATTATTTACCCACTCTCAGAATGATAATACAAGGCACTGTCGGTACAGGAAAATCCCTCCTTATTAATTGCATCAAACATATGCTCATAAGCCTTGCAAGCCCAGAACCTTCACCGATCATGCTCCTCGCCCCTACAGGGGTTGCTACCTTCAACATACAAGCATCGACAATCCATTATTCTCTGCACCTTCCTATAAAGGATCTTATGCCCTTACAAGGTAATGCTCTTTCAAAATTCCAAGAAGAACTCAGGCATATAAGATACATACTAATCGATGAAATGAGCTTCATTGGGCCAAAGCTTCTCAGCCATATTGATGAATGTCTTCGAGAGGCATTTCCTCGCCAAAGAAACACTCCTTTTGGTGGCTGTTCCATTATATTGGTTGGTGATCTCGGTCAGCTACCACCCGTCAAAGAGATACCTCTATATGCGGGGACGAGCCACGGAAGCGCACTGTGGAACACCTTCAACACAGTCATCACATTAGACACAATATTTCGTCAACAAGGCGACAACATCGCACAGGTTACTTTCAGGAACATTCTCTAGAACATTAGAGATGAAAATCCAACAATCGACGACTACAACGCACTCATGTCACGCATAGATTCCTTTTTATCAGAAGAAGAAATATGTTCATTCCACGATTCCATGCATCTATTTCCAACAAATGCTCAAACAATGGTCCATAATAAGAAAATGATGAAATCTCTAAAAACTCCTATCGCAAGATCCATTGCTGAAGATGACAACACATATTCCAGCATTTCCTCAGAAGACGAGCAACTTGAGCGAATTGTATTACTATGCAATGGCAAAAACATTATGTTGACTTCCAACCTTTGGGTTTCAGCCGGACTTGTTAATGGTTCCCTTGGAGAAATTGTAACCATCTTTTACAAAGAATCAACTGCACCACCACAAATTCCAACATTTGGTGTCGTAGATTTTCCCAAATACATTGGGCCTCCTTGGGATGAGAGAAACTCCACTCACTTTCCTATTCCAGCAGTAAAAAGAAATGGACGTGCACAAATTCCACTGAAGATGGCTTGGGCTCTAACCATACATAAATCTCAAGGTATGACACTTCCAAAAGCAAAAATTGACATTGGAAAAATAGAACGCCAAGGTCTCACATTCACAGCTATTTCAAGAGTACCTTCTCTACAAAATCTCTGGATTAGCCCCGCATTCAATTTCGATCGTTACAGTAAAATGAAGGACAACAAAAACATTGCTCGCAGAAAACATGCAGAAGAAATTCTCTGTTCAATGCCGCCTCTAGATAATCTGCTCCAACCCATACTTTAACATCACCAAAAGGTTTCCTCCATTTATTTACCTCATTCTATTTAATAACATACTTTTCATATCTTTCAACAACAACCAACTTTAATCAATATTAATAATTAAGCAAATATTAGAATGTCTTTATATTATCTATACATCTCATTCTGACATTTTCTTTCTTTTGCAACAGGACACATGGACTCAGAAATATCATACCTAAGCAACTACAAGTAGAATGGCCTCTCATCTTTGTCATTATTATTTTCCGATCTTTCCATGTCGGCGTTTCACTCTATTTATACAGCAAATCCTTTCCAAAGTTTGTGTGTCTGCGTTTCATTTTCCGGGTGTATAACACTCTTTTTCCATTATGTTGCAAGCTCTTGCGGAAGCAACCTGGGGAAGAACCCCACCGGCTAAATGAGAAATCAGGTGGGATCTTGCATGGGGGTCACAGCCAAAGATGACTTGCCAGGATCCACTTAAATTCTAAGGATAAAACCCATGTTGTGTACAACATCGTCACATGCAGGGGAGAGTTGGCAAGTATCCTCGGCTGTGCATCTTGCTGTGGTTCGCATGCCAGCCCTCAGATGATATTATATATAGACCAATACTGTACTTGGCAGAGGAATAATAGTATGGTCTTGGCCTGATCCACAAATATTTATTGTTTTTAATTTGTTTGAATCTAATGCTATTCGCATTTGTGAGGTAGTGTAAGGCAATGTATTTTTTTCGTTCAACGATTATGAGGTTAGCTTGTTTGAAAATAAATAGTTTTTCTTCTTATTATTGTTTATATATTTGTCGCACATATATATATTGATGTAAGATAAATTGAAGGGGTTTATATAATTTGGTTTATTTGTCTAGGGGAAGGATTCAAATAGAGAAGCATTCAGATTGGAATTTATTTTTTGAAAATGTTAAATTATATCAAAGAGCCAATTTAAAAATGGGGAGGTATTGAGATTGGAAATTATTTTTTGAAAATATTAAATTATATTAATAACTGATAATTGTGGTAATAATATGTTACTAATAAGTCAATTTTTAATGGTTTTATTAATAAAATAAAAATGTGAAAAAATAAATATTTTTAAATATAGAATTTCGAAAAAATATTTTAGATTTCAGTTCTGTGGAATAACATAAATATTAATCTATTAAAACATATTTTATAATTATTTTTCATAAGTGTTCAAATTTTTGGAGTGTTCACTTATAGACTTATAGTGTAAGAGGATACAAGCAATTTTCAACTTTTTGGAGTGGTCTCTTATATGCATATAATGTAGGACGATACAAGTAATTTTCAACTTTTTGGAGTGGTCTCCTATATGCCTATAATGTAGGAGGATACAAAGCAATTTTCAACTTTTTGGAGTGGTCTCTTATATGCCTATAATGTAAGAGGATACAAGCAATATGAAAGCAAGTGGCATCACCACTATGACTTCTGGAATTATGGTATTTGAAATAAACTTGCAGTAGTCCTAGCAGTGTTCTCCATACAATTTAATTATGATCAAACAATAAATAATTTTTTTATTAAATTTGTATAAGTAATTTTTCTTAAAATAAAAATACTTAATTTTCGAATTATAATTATGAAAAAAACATTTTAGCTATTATATTTTCAAACATTTAACTGTTATATTTTCATTTTAATCTATGTCATAAATAATATTTCACATAAAATATCTAATTTAATATATATATATATATTCAATAAAGTCACTAAATAATAATTTGAAAAGTCTCATCGACTTTATTAAATTTTCGCTGCTTTTTCTATCGAATATTAATGATGTCCAATAAACTAAGAGATCCGATAGCCCGTTCAACGATAATATTCTGTACAACCTTTTTTCAAAATGAGATCGATTGTTTTGATTTTAAAAAGTTATATTTAAATTAAATTAATGGCAAGAATATATCTACATGTTTTGGATTGAGGGTAAATAGGTGCACTGTTAAGATATTTTTCGTGATAGGTTATTGGTTCAAATGTCCCGTGAGTGGTTCAAATGCCTTGTGAAATGGTTTTGAAAACTGAATAGAGTAAGTTCCCATTTTCTATAAAGTGAGTGAAGCGAGATTTATAAATCGAAGAAATCGATCCCAACTGTCATAGGGCGGGTAGTAGGACGTAAATCGGTATAGACAACCATCCTTTTCTCAGTTTTTGGTCATCATAGAAGGTAAAAGATGCGGTGAAGAAAATCCTCATTATTGTGTATGGGCGATATTAGTATGCAGTTGTCGGTTTGAATAGTGACTTTCGTGACATGCCTCGCTATTCCCATAAAGTTACCATTGCCTTGATTTTTCAAATAGGATTTTTAAAATTTATATTTTAAAACATTTGTGGTGTAGTTACTAAATGAAAGGTTGACATTTATGTAGAAAGTCATGTATTTTTGTTTTAATTAAATTTATGAACTTAAGTAATTTTTATATTAATAAGAGTTATTATTTTTTTGGACATGTGGTATTACTAAGTCAATATATTGATTCATGGTATTGTAATCTTATTGATAAAATATGGTAAATCTTCATGATTAAAAATCTCATTACATGTTTTTAACTAATACATTACTTTAGATCCATCTAATACCAGATCTATCATGGGCTTTGTCACACCTCTATTCCCATGTAAATAAATTTTTTTTTATTGTATGCCTAACTTACCAAGTTAGCGAAACATTCTATGATACTCATGTTCAAAGTCTGCGCATTGTGTTTATCGACTATACACATACATTACACAATATATAAGAAGTTATTGGTCATATGCTTATTGCTGTAACTTTGGCTTTACGTATACCACGCAACAATGTAATGTGTTATCAACGGGGGGTTGAACGTAAGCCTACCCCATGACATAGCCTTACTATAGTTTTGTCAAACGGTAATATGTTTTATGAAGGCACGGCCTTTGATGGTCCTGCCGCAGCATTTACAGGTGCCACTTCACACTCGCCTTTAAGACAGCCGTCCTTCCTGGGGCAGGTGGCGTGGCCTGGTTCTTTTGGCCATGTGACACCTTGGAAACGCGGATCTCGGTCTTATCAATTCTGTTTCCCGCCTTGCTTCGACGGCTCGGATCTCATCCAGAGATCGAATGGTTATTATGCGCCCAAGGGTTTGTGTTGATACTTATACTCCTTCCTACACTCTCGGGTTCATTTACGTGTTCAGCTCTTTCCAGCTCCGGTTCAGTGTGCCATTTTTGGGTTCATACCACCAGCAGCACTTCTTCGCTCTGTAAACGCCAGGAGTCGAGCAAAGCTCGTCATTTGACCATCACAGGTACTGGTCTCTGACTACTAGATTCACTGTGTTTATTTCAGTTCTGTTTATTGAGAAATGATTTCTTACTGATTGTTTTCTTGCTGCTATGAAGTGCAGTCGGTTCATGCAACCTCTCGCATGGGATAAGGCTGGTTACCTATGGCGGTTCAAACTTCTCGGTCACGGGTAAGTTGAAGCTCATGATGCTTTGTCTGCACATCAGAATTCGAAGTTACAGATCTTAAAACATGGGTTATGGTTGATGCAGGCCACCGCTCCAATGCGGGCCTCCTTATATCATTCGCTGAGGTATTCTCTGTAGAGAACCCTCACGGTTTGCATCCTCATGACGTCTGGTCTTACCAGTAAATCTTTGGTTAAGTTAATGTTCCAGTGGAACCTGAGTTCCTGTATGAATATTCATAGTTTCATTGATATACAGTATTGTTTTTCTTTAAGGCACACCGGGTTTAATGAACACACCTGCTCTTAGATTTTGGTTGCGGATCTAGCCTCAGCGCTCAGATCCGGCAACGGTCCTTCTGTGGCTTGTACTCATGCCATACGTTAGTTGATTCCTCTTCCAGGGTTTACCACCCAATGCTATATGTAATTTATGTTCATGTTATGAAGAAATGGTCTAAGTCTCAGGGCGATTTATACATAGTCAAAGTATTGTGAAACTGTTTAAGCTTCATAGCAAATTCGCTTTGGCATTTTATATGATTCTGTTCTCGAATCTCTTTAATGTCGATACAGAGTATGGGGTTTATCTTGCTAGTGCGATGGTTGCTTTTTTACATGACTACAGTAGCATAATAATCTTATATTACAATGAAAACTACAGACTCACTCTATTTCTATACTGTGTGTTCATCATTTATGCTGGTTTGCACGGCATGCATTCAGAGGCTGTTTTCTATATTGTAATACCGCGCTAATCGAGGTCAGCTATATGCACAGTTTTCTTGTATTTACAATGTTTGACCCGTTCGGGTTGCATGCGCAGAACTGTATATATATTTGTAACCCTTCCGTAGTTACATGCACAGGGTTATATAAATGATTGTTTTTCCTTTTACAGCTACATGCACAGGAATATGTAATATTTGTAATCCTTTTCACAGTTACATGCACGGAATTTATAAATAAATGTAACCCTTTTCACAGTTACATGCACAGGTGATATAAATGTAAATGTATATTTCTTTCCTGTATTGTTCTAAGGACTGGCTCTCAGCTACCATGTCCGCTAATGCTGTAACTTACGCTCACGGTTATGGAGTATTAAATGATTCTAGTCCTCCGTTATATAGTTTATCGACAACCTCTGTTTATCTAGAACACCTGTCTGTTCTTTTCCATGTCAATCACTTACCCTGATATCAGTAGGGTTTGTTATTCTCACATCGACGATAACATTTGCTTACGGTCGGTGCTTCTGCACTCGGATTCCAGAGGTCCTAACCCGCATTTACAGTCGACATGTTACAGTAATGATTTGTTTTCTATCAAGTGTTCAATATCGTTGTTTACTGTTAACCCTTTGGTTATTAAACAGAGTCTTGTTTTCTACTAATAAGGGTGTCTCGAGTCCGTTACCCAGTAACCGGATCTTGGTAACCCTTTCTCGTGCCAATACCTTCTTGGCTACATCTATGTGTATTCTGTTTACTCTGATGCTAACTCAGACTCTGTCTGTTAGTTAACAGTCTGTCCTATAGCTTGAGAACTACAACTGTAAATTTACATTAACGCTACAGTATCTAGGAAAATGAAAAACATATTTTCCTGTTTGACTTCTGTAAAATTTACCGCATGTTTATTGTTGTTCAGAGACTTTACAGTTTGAGACCGTACCTCGTTCGCCAAAGTCGGGAATGGTTCTCAAATAAAATAAGTCACCTGAGCTTTAATTCTGCTCGTCCACCCAGCCATGAGACTCATCCCTCAGATGGAAGTCTCCCCCGAGCCATCTTGCAGACCTCAAGCCCTCAGCAAGATTTACGCACTCTGTGCTTGGTTATCTGGTCCCAACCAGACTTAACCAGTCTTTTCTTTTCTTTTGTCTTTTTCCTTTTTCCTCTTCTTGGAAAAGGTCTCCTCTGCCTGTCCACACAGCCCAGAGCTTCCCCCTTCAGCCAGGACTTTTGCTGCTCTTGGGAGGGTAGTTTTCCATCAGTTAATGTAACTGATCTCTTTCTTTTTAAATTCACCTCTTAGAGGCTGCCAGCATTTCAAGAAAAATATTTAAATTACTTTCATCAAAATAGTTTGTCACAATTTGTTTTTAAACATAAACAACAACTGTATTAATGTCTTTTACCACAGTAATTTTCATATTTACAAAATCTGGGGTTATTACAGGCTTAGAGGGATAAAATGTTTACGTGCAAACCTTGCTTTTGGAGTGTAGAACTTGAGAAAAGGTTTGCACGTGATAGAAATATCTCATGTGCAAACCTTGTTTTTTGAGTGTAGAACTTGAGGAAATGTTGGCACCTCAGGGATTTGATTCACATGACAGATACAATGTTACATGGGCCTAAGCTAGTTCTGATAACAATGTTACATTTTTAGATTATCACTATTATGTATATGTTTGAGATAAACTTCATAATTAACTTTATGTTTTCTTTGCTTGACATGACCCTATCATTCTTTTCTTTAGTTTAGTTTGTCTGTTTGGATTATTACAATGTTACATTTTTAGATTATCATTATTATGTATATGTTTGAGATAAACTTCAAAATTCACTTTATGTTTTCTTTGCTTGACATAACCATATTATTCTCTTCTTTAATTTAGTTTGTGTTGCTTCTCTTCATTGGTGTTTGGATGCTTTTACGTATGTGTTTGAATGCTTTGAGTGGTTCGTGTGTTTATGTGTTTGAATTGAGATTATAATGTTCGTAACATTTTCTACATGTTTATGTAATTGTCTCCTTGTAATTAGTTGGTGATGAAGAAGTGAGACAAGAGTGTCTCTCCATGTATTATTAAATATATCTTGAATAATAGTTTTAATAATTTACCCCGTCAAAATTAACCTTGAGATAACTAATTAATTCTTAATAATGTCCCTCCAAGTATTACTAAATATATCTTGAATAATAGTTTTAATAATTTACCCCATCAAAATTACCTTTGAGATAATTTGTTTCTTTGCTAATATTCAAAATAATTTATTTCTTTTAAGAATATTTTTATTTTGTTGATTTTTTTTATGAGTGGTCAAATTTGTGAAATTTTTACATTATTTGTTTCTCCAAACAATTATCACATCTCCTTCAAGAATATTTTGATTTGTTTTGAATGTTTATAAATATATACTTTCCTCTAATAAAAAATTTGAATACATTGTTGTATATGTAATTTTGAATGTATGTAATTTCCTATTAATAATTAATTGATTATCAAGAAGGGAGACCATATTGTAAAGAATTAATTTTCAGTTTGCAGGAGGATTGATTTTTCACATCTATTTGATGTTAATTATACATATAGCAACATTTTATCGCTAATTAATTCTTAATAATGTCCATCTAGTTATTACTAAATATATCTTGAAAAATATTTTTAATAATTTATAGATAACATCTAATGCATCTAATGCAAGCAATCAAATAGGATTAAAAAGCATATAAACTAAAATCAACGCATCTATTGCTAAGATTAGAAATCAACATCTAAAGTGAAATCAATGCATCTAGTGCAATGAATCAAATAAGATTAGAAATCAATATCTACATTGAAAACAATGCATATTGTGCAAACAATGAAATACGATTATAAATAAACATCTACATTGGTGCAATGAATCAAATAAGATTAGAAATAAACATCTACATTGAAAACAATGCATATTGTGCAAACAATGAAATAGGATTATAAATCAACATATACATTGAAATGAGTGCATCTAGTGCAAGAAATAAATAGGATCAATGCATCCAGTGCAAACAATCAAATATGATTAGAAATCAACATATACACTAAAATTAATTCATCTAGCGCAAAAAATAAAATATAATTAGAAACCAATGTCTACATTGAAAGCAATGTCTATAGTGCAAGCAATCAAATAAGATTACAAATCATCATTACAATAAAATCAATGCATCTAGTGCAAGAAATATTCTTCCCTATATCTATATCTCCCTCCATGTCTCCTTCTTTGTCTCTCTATCTCACCCCCCAAATGCACACACTCTCCTTCCATCCATCACTCTCTCTCTATATTTCTCCCTCTCTCCCTCCCTCTCTCTATCTCTCTATTCTTCCCTCTCTTCCTCTTCCATATATATCTCTATCGCCCTAGGTCTCTTCATTGTTTACCTATATTACCTCCAAAATATACACACTATTTCTTCATATTTATCTATATCTCCCATCCTCTCCCTCTCCCTTTCTCTCTCTCTCTCTCCCCCCTTTTATCTACTTTCCCTTCTGCTATCCTCTCTCCCTCTCTTTGCATATCCCTTATCACTCCCCCCCTCTCTTTCTCTTCACCTCTCTTTCTCTATGTCTTTCTTCTTACCTCGATCTCTCTCCCCCTCCAATCGCATGTCTCTTCCCCACTCTCTCTCTCTCCTTCTCTCTCTCATGTCCTCTCTCTCTTCCTTCTTCTCTCCCTTTCTCTCCCACATCCCTTGGTATTGCCCCCTCATCTCCCTCTCTCTCTCTTTTCCCCTTCGACTTCAAACTCTATTGCTATCTCCCTCCCTCTCTCCTTCTCAGCCCCTTTCCCTCCATCTCTACTTCTTTGTCTCTCCATCTCAACCCAAAACATATGCACTCTCTCTCCATCTCTCCATCTCTCCCTTGTCACTCCCTCTCTCTCTTTCCAGTTTTCTCTCTCTATGATTTTCTTCGTCCCTCCCTCTCTCTCAAGTCATCCCTCTGGTCCTTCCTCTTTGTCCCTTCCTCTACTACCTCCGTCTCCACCCATCACTAAATCTCTCTTTCTATCTCTCTCTCTTTCTGCCATCCAACCTTGTCACTATCTCCCTCCCTATCTTGTACTCTCCCTCCCTGTCTCCTTCTCTCTCTCCTGCTCTCCTCCCCTCCATCTTTGTGTCTCCCCTTCTCTCTTTGTTACACTTCTCTGCCTCTCTCACTCCTCTCTTTCTTTCTCTCTTGATTCCCTCTCTCTATTCTCCTTTATCTCCATATCTGCCTTGTAACTCCTCTATCACTCTATGTCATTGTTCTTCCCTCCCATATATATCATTATATATTATAATATATTGAATATTATATTAAATTTAATATTGTATTAATCCAAAGTTATTAAATTCAATAATATTAATATTAATATTTAATATTAATATTATATTTAATGATGTTTTCTACATGGCACCGTGACAAAATTTATAATAAAACTACAACAAATTAATATTTTCAAATATTACAATTTTGATGTGGACATATGTATGCTTTTAAAAAATTTAATATATTCATAAGATATGGTTTTTTCTTGAATCATTCTACAAATATTTAAATAAAATAAATATTAAAAGATTTTGGAGTAGGAATTTTGAGTCTTTGTGTTCAATTAAAATTTTCTTTTGACTTAAGAAATAATATTGATTTTAGAAAACCCACACTAGCTAGTTAAAAACGCATGTGATTTTTTTCCTAAAAATTTTCATTAAAAAATAAAAAAATTTAAACTTTTAACTAATTTGAAATTTTAATGTGGTAAAAATTTTTGTTGAAGGAAAATTTATTACGCATTCAAATTCAATATATATAATAAAAGAACTATTAAACGATTATTTATTATCCATTAAAATTATGTATATCAATACATAATTACATTTTAGTAATTAATATATAACCATTAATAAAATTAAAAAGTTATTTATAATCTAAAATTCAAACTAATTTATTAATCCATTGTTATTATATTTATATTTTTTAAATGAATTTTTTCAAACAAACATAAATATAAATGTGATTTTTGTTTGTTTATTTATTTTTACTACTAGTTTATTTATAATTTATAAAATTAATTTATACATCAAGAAATGATGACGTAAAATTAGTGAGGTGATCAAAATTACATGTCACTTAAATCATAACTGCACTTAAACATGGTTCGTCTTTACAGGATAATATTAAAACATCCTAAAATACTCATTATTACACAAATAAAATATGACACCAATATATATAAATATTTATTACACTCATATATACTAATCTCGGTATTTATTTATTAATAAAAATATAATTTATTGGATTACAAAAACACTGATATAACTGACTGGAGATGGCAAATAACGGAAGTCTTTGTCGTCGTAGAGTTAACAGTGGCTATATATGAGTGATCTTTGTTTTTAGTACTTTTTGAAGTATGATTAAGTGTCTCAAAGCATATTATTCCTTAAAAGCAATCTCTCAACCCCATCTTGTTAAATACTTTTGTGCACGCGCTCTGTCACCATTTGTAAATATCTGTTTCACATAACAGACCAATAAGACTTGTCATTTCACACTTTCACCTCAGGATTCCTCTTTATATTGCATTCATATAAAGAAATTGAACATGTACTTACAATTTTCGTTCGAGCATGCTTAATAGAAAAATTTTCCGTACACGGTCTGCTTTAAGACTCTCATATGGAAATCTTCAATGGCAAAAATGTATAAGAAAAATTGTTTTGAATCAACCACAATAGTGCTTCTACGAAATTTCTAACATTTGAAATCTTAGAACTCACTCGAAAATTTAGCGAGCTCGAAGATTCACTTCAAAATCCAATGAGCCCGAGTTTGAATATAGTTTTAGGTGTACTGTAATAGTTGTATAAATCTATTTCTACTTTCGTATTTATATAATTATTTTCAATTTTTTGGACTGGTTTTAGTTTGATTGGACACAAAAATGTGGAGTTGTCTATAATGAGATTTTTTGGAGATTCCGGTGACGGAATCCGGCGGAAGAAATTGAAGTTAAATCTTGATTTGTTGCAGTTAAAATGGTTTTTTAACTACATATTTGGATTCAGCACCCTGGAAAACCCCTCGGACGCTTTGATTGTGCAGAAACTAGCTATCAAACTTGCCATTCCAATAAATTGCTGCCGGATTTTGACCGGAAAAACCCACCAGAAAGGCTTCCAAAAAGTCGCATTATAGACCACTGCCAAAAATATTTAATAATAATAATAAATAGGTATTTTCACGGTAAATAATTTTTTTTAAGAAAGGAGTAATAATAATAATAAAATTATAATTAATTATAATTTAGCTCATTTTTATTTATTTTTAATTTTGAAAATGTAACACATATTATGAAGTAATTGTTTATTTTTATAGGACTTAGAGTATGTCGTAAAATTGCTTCTGTTTTGCTAAGAGCTCATTTTCCTCGGACATAAAAAAATAGGTGAACGACCCAAGAACAAGTTATTCCTTTCTCCTTTCTGGAACGAGAGAACCATCAATTTCTGTTTCAATAGTATTTCCTCTTGTAAGTATATTTCCTCCCATTCATTTAGTAGCTCTATTTCCTCATTCCTTCTTCTATGTGTGTACCTTTCTTATATTAACACTTTGTGTAATGCCTCGGTCTTTATCTCCAAATTTCTTTTTCCCGAGAAGATATTATTGAATTCTCTTTTATTCCAATGTGTTAGTTTTGATTTAAACAATGTAAACTTTAAAACGGTAACTGTTACCGTTTTGTAGAAATAGCAAAAAAGTGACTTGATTTTGAAAATGGGTGATGTAGAACACACATATATTTTTTAGAGCATAGTTTTTGGCACTTTAATTTTTTTTATGTATATTGTGTTTTAGAATGGTAATGATTTTCATGTCGATTTAAAAAAGTGGTAATTCTGCATCAAGCGCTTTTTTTAAAAGACTTATTTTTAACTTTAAATTTTCTAATGTATAAAATGTAAATAATTATTTTGTAAATTTAATAATTTTTTACGTGGTCCTTTTCTTCATATTTTCTTGTTTTTATTTTAATTTTAATTTTTTTGTAGTAAGGTTTTTATTGTTTTGTATTTTTAAATTAGAAGATCAATATTTTGAATTTTCGATATTCTACATATTTATACATCCTTAATTAATTTTTCAATCAACATGAAATAAATGTTTCTTTAATTTTTTTTTTTTTTTAACAATGGACATAAAAATAACCATTTTTAACATCAATATAATTAAAAAACTACACGTTTTGATAATTTTTTTGCTAGACTTGACATGTTAAAATCACAATTTTTATACAAAAAATTTAACTAAAAATGGTTAAATAATAGTTTCTTTTATGAATTTCATGTCAAAAAAATAATAATAATCATTTTTTTTAAAATAATGATTTAGTTAAAAATTAATGCGAAAATCACATATTACAAATATTGAATGCATAACAATATCATTTCTCATAATCGGAATCGAATAACCACCGCTCGACTACCCATGGAGGTGGCTATCCAATTCTCGGAATAGGATAGCCACCCCCATGGGCGGCCGAGTGGTGGTCATCTGATTATGAGAATCAGATAGCCACCGCCCGGCCACCCCCACAGGTGGCTGGGTAGTGGCTATCCGATCGGATAGCCACACTCATGGGCAACCAGACGATGACTATTCAATTCCAAAAATTAGATAGCCACCCCCACAGGCATCTGAACGATGGCTATTCGATTCCAAGAATCGGATAGCCACCCCCACAGGTTGTCGAGCGACGTCTATTCAATTTCGAGAATGAGATAACCACCCCCACCGGCGGTCAGGTGGTCGCTATCCAATTCTCGGAATCGGATAACCACCCCCTGACCACCGTTGAGGTGAATATCCGATTTTCAGAATTGAATAGCCACCGCTCAGCCGCCCCCACGGGCGACCGAGCGGTGGCTATCCGATTCCGAGAATCAGATAACCACCCCCTGGCCACCCCCACAGGCGACTGAGTGGTGGCTATCCGAATCCGAGAATCGGATAGCCACCGCCCAACCACCCGTGGGGCTGGCCAGGAAGTGGCTATTTGATTCTCGAAATCGAATAGCCACTGCTCAACTCCCTATGGGGGCAATGGCCGATAATTTTTTTTTTTTAAATAAAAAATAAATTTTGTTAAATATGTTTATATATATATATATATATATTTTAAATGTTTTTTTTAATTTTATATATATTTGTAAAATATATATATATTTTAAATATTTTTAATGTTATTTTTAAAAATATCAAAAATATATTTAGCTACTTTTAATTTTAATGTTTTTTTGAAAATGATGTTTAATTTGAAAATATTTATTCTTTTTAAATTTTAATTGTTTTTCGTGTTTTCTTATTTTATTTTTAATTTCAGCATATTTTTTTTTTAGGGTTTTTTGAAAATGCTTTTAATCTTAATTTTTATTTTTATTTATTTATTTATTTATTTTTTAATCTAGTTTGTTTTTAACTTTTTTTTTTGTGTTTTTTTCATTTTTTTTTTATTTTTATTTTATGTTTTCATTATTTTTTTGAAATTTTAATCTTTTCGGAGTCATAACAAAATCTTTTACACCATTATTTCAAAATGTTGAAAATTTACCAAAAAAAAAAAAAAGTGTTATTCGAGCATCAACACTTTTCGTTTTGAGGGTGTTTGTTGCACAATTTTTGCACATAAAAATTCAATTTCACTGGCATTTTTTTTAAATGTTAAAAATCAACCTTAAAAAAAAAATCCATCGTTCCACTATTAACACTTTTCATTTTCAGGTTGGTTTTTGCATAATTTTTGCACAAAAAATTTGTTCTCACTGCCATTTTTAAAACATGTTCCAAAATTGACCCTAAAAAAAAAGCCATTGTTATAGTATACTCACTTTTCGTTTTTAGCACTGTTTTTCATGTTTTTTCGGGGTTTTTTGGGCAGAGTTCTCGTTTTGAGTTTATAGTTCTCGTTTCAAAGTTTACATTGTTTTTAATATATCTCAACTTGCCCTACAATTTCAACATTTTGGAGCCCCTCATTGGGAGAGTATATTCCCCCAATTTCTTTATATTCTCCATAAATGGGTGATTTATCCGAAGCATCCACAGGGGAGAATATTTTCATTTATATCTAGCCCTTATAACAATATATATTCAGATGTTAGGAATTTGTCTAATCTAGAGGCTACTTGATGTTTCCCTCCTCGCTTCTTACTCCACGTAATGATTCCATTACCTGTCTCCATATCTATCATATTTTCTTCTTCAATGAAACTCTTGAAGGTCTCTGAGTCTCTGTCATTTTGTCCTTAACGTCCTTTATTTTCTGCGAGACAAGTGATCATGTTGAAATCTCCACCGAAAATCAAAGGGAGATCAAACTTACTTCCTCTAAGGTCCTTCAAATCCAGAATGAAACCTAATTGATCATCTATCATTTGCGGCTCATGGAAATTTATGAAAGGAATTGACCTAGGGACTCCTCTTATCTGCATCTCCATAGGATGGAAAAATAGATTGGCTTCTGCATCTACTAGATACATTACCTGTGGGTTCCACCAGGTAAGTACTTCTCCCACAGTACCTTGGACTTCCACATCTAGAAATGTAAACCCCATCCTAATTTACTACCCAATTTTTTAGTCTTCTTTATTGAGAATTTTGTTTCTTGCAAGAACATTAGATCAATTTTTTCCATTTATTCTTTTTCTTCAAAAGTCTTTGTTTTCTAAGGTTATTTAGGCCTCTTGCCTTCCAAGTTATAACTTTCATTTTTTAATTAACGATGTTGGGCGGCGAGCTTAAAGCTCTCATCTTAGCTGAGTTTACTAGCATTTCTCCCAATTCCTGCAGAGCCACACTATTTGACTTCCTTCCTCGCTTATTGTTTTCTTTGGTATTGAGAGGATATGGGACTCTGTGTTGTTGACTCCCATCTCCTCAAGTTCCCGATGTGATTGTTTCTTCCACCAAAGCTTTGCATATTCCCTCATTAGGTAGAGGTATTGGATACAGTCCACCTATGTTGTTGGGAATACCTCCAAACCCTTTTTTCTCCATTGTTCTACCATGTTCTATTGGTTGAGACCTTCCCTTTCCACTATATCCTGAAGAATCGTGTCCTCCATGACTACCTCAGCTGGGGCCATTTTTGAATCCCCTTAGAAGACTTTCCTAGATCCGTTATGTCCATTCTCTTAATAGGGTCTTCTAGGACCTCCAACATGCCTTCCTCTTTGTTCTCTTGCTTATTCTCCATGTTATCCTCTTTGATCCAGTCACCCTTGGGTATATGTTCTTAAAGGACCCTTAAACTATTCCTCGATGTTGCTTTCCCTCATTTTTTTTGTTATTATCTCCTATTGGAATGTCCTTTTGGGTTTGAGCTTACAAAACCCTCAACGTATTTTTTCTCTTATTGCTTACTATCATCCTCAGATCTATTTAGAGGACAATGCTTGATTAGATGCTTGTGCTCATGAAAATGTCTACATCAAAAGTGAATCTATTCATGATTGACATGATGCATGCAAATTTTATCGCGGAATTCCAATTTTATCGCTTCTGGTAATGCTCCAAACGCATCCTTCTCTACACAAATCTTCACATATGAGGTATATCTACCCTGTAACATTGCATCTGAGATATTTATGAACCTCCAAAAGGTATCACCTATAAGCTTCAATGTCGATGGTAACCAATAATCCAAGGGTAAGGAATATAGCCTGAGCCATGCCAAAACATTGGTGAATGCATTCTTCTCTAAAGTAAAGTTATCTTTGCATGGTCGCATGTAGAATCTCGCAGAGACAAAGAAATATGGTCCTCCATCGAACACAGAGTCTCTATCCTCTAGATTAGTGAAGACCATTGTAGAAAAACCTTTTGACCATAAGTGCAACTCAATCTCGCCACGCAACTTTCAATGATGCTTGATCCAGTCACATAAAGCTTTCTTTGCGGGTCATAAACCCATGAACTTGCATATGATCACATACGTATGCATGCACTCTATGAAATATTGGGTTTGGTGCTCTGTGATTATTGTTGTTGGGATTACCGTCATTTTGGGATTGCATGGGGCATTCCCATTAGCCCCCTTTAACCTTTGCTACTAATATGTTGTGTCCCTTGTTCTACCTCTGTCCTCATCTCTTCTTTGGCCATTTAGACCTTGACTCCTATCCCACTTACTCCCTAATTCATGCATGTTGATCCGTCTACCAAAATTTTAAATCCTGCCTTGAATCCTTTTCCTTTGTCATCTATAACATATTTGTAGGAGCCCCTTTCCCTCCCCTTTTGAAAACCATGCAAACTAGGACCTCTCTACAAAAATTATGAAAACCCTGGCTCTCTCCCACCCTTGCCTTCCTCTCATTGTATATATAATTTGATCTCTTACATACATCCTAAAAATAAAAATAAAAAAATTGTAATAAGGGAGAGGGAAAATATTCTCTATCTTTATTACTCTGATTTTCCTTTCTTTGGATACAAGTGAATATCTCTAAATAAAAAAGTGAAAAATGAATCAAGAATAAAACATATTCCCATGAGAATGCTTTGATATTGATGAGAAACCAACTTATTTTTCTAGGTGATCAAGTAGATTTGAGTCCTTTGGCCTCTTTTATAAAATGGTTGCTCTATCTTTCATATGTATATTTTTTATTAATATATATATTAGGGAATACTAATAGAGTATCGGATTGAGTTTAATATTAAAACCTATTCCCATTAGAATAGTTTGATTTTGTGAGAGATGAGGTCTTCTTCCAAGTGATCACATAGATTTTAGGCCTCTTCCCTCTTTCATCTCTCATGACATAACTATTCTATATTTCATATGTACTCAATCAAATAGATTTTAGACCTTTGGCTTCCTCCATCTATGATGAAATGGCTAATCTATCTTTCATATGTATCAAAAGCAAGAGATTAATATTAAAATGTTGTAATTATTCACTTTTAAATATTTAAGATATGAATATCTAGTTGGAAGAAATATCAATATGCTCGTTTGACAATACTTCCTTTGTTTAGTTAATAATGTATATAAATCATTGAAAGAAAAATAGCTCTATAAATCACTTAACCTGTTATCTCAAGGCATCTTTATCTCTCTTCTCATGTCATTTTAGACATTATATGAAAATGTTATAATATAAATATTATAATTTTTTAAAATAAATATAATTTTTATATAACTTACTTTTTTATTAAATTATGTTTTGTTAATTTATAATTATTTTTTTTAAAGTTAATATTAAGATAAAAATATGCAGAGAAACCTAAGCCTATGGAGGCTTCTTCTCGTCACTATTACAATCATAATAAATACGATAATTGCATGTCTGGTAATGATTAATAAATAATCTACTTCATATTTTGTCAAATAATTTACAGTATAGTTTTTAAGTTTATATTTAACATTAAGACATAACGGCTCAACAGATGAACATGCCCCTCGCTTACCTCGAGGCAATTAAGAAATCAGTAGAAGTTATTGAAGTTGGTAAAAGGGTCGCTGTCTCGCTCAATTTTCTTGATATCACGACTAGTGAGCTACGTAACATCAATGGCAAGCCTACCGTCGGTTGGTCAGAAAAGAAAAAGAGCACGCACTCTCAGAGCGAGGAGAGGAACAAGAACCGACCAGTGTGAGATTGACTGTACACGGATAATAACATGGGGCGGTGACATCTAGAAGCGGCGGATTCAATATGACCTGACATAGCCTGACCATGCCCGAATTTCACTCTATTCATACAGCAATTCCCGATCAAAGGTTGTGTGTCTACGTTTCATTTTCCTGGTGTATAACATTCGCATTCTTTGGTCTCTTTTCTCATCCTTTAGTTTCCAATTCGAGCACTGTAAGTGCCCGGATGGGGATGAATTTCCTCTCTATCGAAAACCCCTGCAGAAGTGACTAGGGGAAGAACCTCAACGGGCACTTTGTGCAGATTAGGAATCATGGGGGATCTTGCATGGAGAGGCACAGCGAGCGGTGCAGCCAAGGATGACTTGCCAACATCTATCCCATTAGCAACTGTGAGTTATTATACTGGATGGTAATCGACTTTTTTTTCCTCTCGATCATTACGAGGTTAGCAAGAGATTAGCTTGCTCTAAATCATTTAGTTCTTTTGCCCTAAATTTAAATTGATCGTAGATTTCACAGATATTTTCAAGTAGTAAGGGTGGACAAGTTTGGTAAATACATTTTAGGTAACATAATTACATTAATAAATTTAGATTAATAATTATTAGAGGTACGGTAGGATTTTAATATTAATGTATTTATTTATTATTATTTTTTCTTTATCTTATTAATGCATTCATTTATTAGGGCTTTTATGCATTTATTTATGCATTCATTTATTAGGGTTTTTATGCATTTCTTTGTTTCTCCCTGTAACAACCCCAGGTTAATAGTTCATGTAACAAAGTTAATAAAACGAAAATAATACCAAGGTCATGGGACACATATTCAAAGTGGAATGTTGAGAAAATCATCTTAGTGGGCATCACTTATTGTTTATTATGGCTAAAGGGAAATTGGCAAAGGAAATGACAAAGACTTTGAAAAGGGAAAAATACATTATTGGCATTTTTTTGATGAAAATAAAAGAAAATAAGTGAAAAGAAGGTGAAAGGTCACAAGTTGCACGTGAGGAGAAAATTGAAGGAAAATCGAGGAAGAATGAAGAAAAATGAGGTCTTAATAATAAAAAGGCTTTTGACAATCAGTTCACAACTTTTTGCTAGCCTGTTCTTAGTTGAGTTTTGGAATTAGCTTAGAAGAGGAGAATAACACCAAGAGGAGAAGGAAAGAAAGAAAGGAAATGAAGCATAAGGAAAGAAAAAGAAGGACAAAGAAGGTAAAGCTCAAGTAAGGAAATGTTTGTTAAATTATGGTATGTTCTATGCTTAGAGAAATTTACTTCTTTTTCTTCTTATTAGCCACGGATTAGCAATCACATATACATTAAGAAGTGCAAATAGAACATTAAATGATCAACAGAGAACAAGCCAAAACAAAAGACACAAGATGTGGCGGCTAGCCAGGGACAAACCCTAATGCGGGGAAACCCTTTGATCAAATCTTTTCTTATCTTCAATAGTTCAGCAAAGAGAAATAGTACAAATCAAAATTCTGTAATTTTATATCAGCAATAGCAAACTGTAGAAGATAAATCTGGATGTATGTTTATTATCTCAGGATTATTGTCTCATTGGAGGGTTTTGCGGCATTTTGGTTAACTTCCATGCAAAAGATGGTTCTGGTTATGAATTCATTGGAGATATGGTATTGAAGCTAGATAAAATTAATCCACAGATCAACTTCATTTATAGGACATTTTTAGTTGTAATTATTTGTCAGTATTAATATTACAGAAGTGAGAATCTTCACTAGCATCTAAAGTCAGTTGACTATATTTTCTGATTGATATCTTAAATGTTACCACTAAAGTTAGGGAGCCCATTTCAAATTCCGTACTATCTCCGCCCACTGAAGAGCTTCGCTTTCTCACAGTGCCTTGTAATACTTCAGCCCTTCGAGTACATTTCATATGGAAAAAATAAATTTTTGTTTCCCCATTCTTTGCATGGTTAGGGGTTTTGAACCCATATGCTTTAATTTATTCTCAAAGCTAAAGCATAGAAAGCATTTCATGTGCAAAAAGTAAATTTTTGCTTTCCCATTCTTTGCATGGTTAGGGTTTTTGAACCCATATGCTTTAATTTATTCTCAAAACTAAAGCAGATAAAGGAGAGATTGTGCTATAATTTATTCTCAAAACTAAAGCAAAGAAAGCAGAGATTGTGTTACGAGTATGTGCGTTGCTTCCCATATTCATTGTCCAAGAGCTTCTTGGCTCAACACATGACATACAGTACAGGAGGAATACATGTTTGGACTAAGGACTTAACAACCTTTGTGGAAATAATGGAAACAAAGATAAAGCTCGGAAATAAATTAGTTGTTATAAATTTTTAGTTTATATGAAAAAATAATTACAAAAAAAATTATATTAGAAAAAATTGCAGTTGCAAATTAGAAATTCTTATAAGGAAAATATAAAAAGACTGTAATTTTTATATGAAAAAAATTAAAAAACAGTAATTTTATAAGTAATTCTATATTATAAAAATTTATAAAATGGTAAATTGGTTGTAAATTAGTAATTTCAATATAAAAATAAAAATAAAAAATTGTAACTTTTATATTGGAAAATTTTATAAAAATAGCATATTTAAGTTTCAAATGTATAACTCTTATTAAAAAAATTAATATGCTTAAATATTTGTAACATGTATACTTTCTTATTAGATTTTATAGGATGGAATTATAGGATCAATTTTTTTCCGTATCAAATCGAATTCATATTTGTATTGGAATTCGAATTTGGTAACTATGTTGCATGGTAATCGACTTTTTTTCTCCTAGATATTAGATGTATGGTAGGATTTTAATATTAATATAATCATTTATTAATTTTTTTCTTTATTTTATTAATGCACTCATTTATTAGGGCTTTTAAGCAATTTCAACAATGGGTTGGAGTTTATATTTGTGTGTTGTATGGAAAGATTTTGTTAGGGTATTTAAAGAAGAAAGGGAAATATGATGAAATTCCAAATCTATATTTGTTTTGAACAAAGTCTTTATCCGTATATTGTTTTTCGTAATTTTTACTTCTATTAAAGAAGTTAATAGTGCAAATTACAAGATGACATCTATAGTATTATTAGTGCAAATTACAAGATGACATCTATAGTATTATTAGTGCAAATTACAAGGTGACATCTACAATGATGAAGGTGTTTTTTCTTTGGTTTCTTATAGTGTATTTTAGTTTGTTCATGCCTTCACTAACATTTCTCTCAAATTGTCTCTGTTTACTCAAGGATCTAGATAAAAAAAGAGATATAGGTTATTTAAGCCAGCTTAATAAATTAAACAAAAAAACTTGTGAACATAAATTTAATTCATGAAAACTAATGATGTGTCTATGAATGTTGGAATGAATTAAATATTTTTCCTTGACGATTTCCAATTGCAATCCATCTAGACATGAGAACCATCTCAAGTGTGTCCATATCAATACACAAAATTTTTATTGTACTATAACAGCTCTCGCTCACATCTTATACATGTTAAATAGACAAACACAGTTATAGGGTCTCATATATCTAACAATTATGGAGATAATATGGTTCAATAAGGAAATTTACCTTAATCCTTTGTAACATTAGCATAAGGGGAATAGTTATAATATCAAATGTATAGCAAAGAAACAAACTTGGTTCAACGTTGGCAATAGGTGTCACTACTGCGTCCCAATTAAAAGCACATCCAAGACCTCTACCTTTTTATTCTTTGGTTCCTCTTGTAACAACCTCTGGTTAATAGTTCATGTAATAAAGTTAATAAAAAGAAAATAATACCAAGGTCATGGGACACGTATTCCAAGTGAAATGTTGAGAAAATCATCTTAGTGGGAATCACTTATTATTTATTATGGCTAAAGGGAAATTGGCAAAGGAAATGACAAAGACCTTCAAAAGGAAAAAAATACATTATTGGCATTTTATTGATGAAAATAAAGGAAAATAGGTGAAAAAGAAGGTGAAAGGCCACAGGCTGCACGTGAAGAGGAGATTGAACGAAAATAGAGGAACAATGAAGAAAATTGAGGCCTCAATAATAAAAAGGCTTCTAAGGATCAGTTCATAGCTTTTTGCTAGCCTTTTCTCAGTTGATTTTTGGAATTGGTTTAAGAGAGGAGAAAAGAACCAAGAGGAGAAGGAAATAAAGAAAGAAAATGAAGGATAAGGAAAGCAAAGGAAAGACAAGGAAAGTAATGATAGAGAAGGAAATGTTGGATTAAACAGATTTGACAAAAAATACTTGTAGGTAATAGATTTCATGTATGATATCCCAGCTAGTTTTGGCATGCACATTGTATGCATATGTGTATTTGATTCATTTATTGTCATTGGCATTGGTTTTCATGGGTTTCGACAATGGTTTCAACATTGCCTTGTCATTTCCGAATAGTCATGGTGTCATGGGATTTATTATTGGTTGAGCTTTGGATTTCTAGAAGGTTTTGGATCCATGTGAATTGGAATCCGGAGAATCCCAAGGGTTATGGGTGGAGATGGTTTTCTCTAAAAAGCCCTCAACAGGTGGGTGGAGATAGGAAAATTCCTCAATGGATGGTGAAGGAATACTGAGTCATCCAATCTTGATTTAGTTTTGTGATCTCGTGATTGGTTTAGGCGAGATGACGGTAATGTGAGGGTGTATGTTGTTTAATCTCTGGAATACCTTGGTTGTTTATGGATTAGTTTATCCCATGAGATCCCACATTTATTCTTCGAATATCGCACGAGGGTTCTTGGCTGAAAGAAACATTTGGTTAAGCCTAATCTATGGTCAGATGGTATGTAGAAGTCCCTGAATTTTTTGGATTTTGCATATGATTAATAACAGATAAGTTCCTCTTCTATTTCATTAGTAATTATACTTGTTATTATGCGGCTTTAATTCCTATTCAATCCTTGTTATTTACCTAGTTATATGCTGGTTATAAGCATGGTTTTATGACATATTCAAGTTATGGCTCTTAACATATCTTTACTTGTAAATGATTGATTAGTGAATGAATGACCTAATAGATGTTATTGAAGATATTGTGAGATGGCATTATTCCTTCTTGGTAAACCTCAAATAAGTTCCAAATATCTATGTTTAGATATGCATTGATAACCTATAGATATCATGTTCTTAATGTGTTTGGTAGAATGACTTTCGTGGTTAAACCAAGTTAGGTCAAGTCCTTGTCTAAGTTATGTGTTTAAAGCTTTTTCTGTGTGCCATTCATCATTCTGGAAAGTCTCATCAAGTTCTAGGTAGTGATCTAATCAATAGCCTTGAAAAAGTGGCTTAGGTCTCATGTTTGCTGGCACAAAACTGAGTGAAAAAGTCTATAGTCATTGGGATGGAAGCTCATGAGAGTGACTAGAGGGTCTCGGCTGCTATCTTGCCTTGTCATGGAAGCAACGGAGAGCCTACGTCAGTGAAAAATCAAGCTAACTCAGGGGTTGGGCACCTTGAGTGGTTGGTTAGCTCATAGGCGTCCCGTAGCATCTGAGGGAGGTCAATAAGCTCTTATTTTGTCGAATCCATTTGCTTAAGGTTATCTAGGAGGTTGATTCATGATATAATATCCCTTAGCTCATGTTTACTCGGGGAAAACTAGTGAAAGTGGGTAGATATGGGAGGAGGCATAACAAACTGGTATCAGAACATGGTTTAAACACTTGGACCAGATGGGCTAGATGCATGTGGTTATGCATGCATTGTCATGGTTATGGTTGTCATTCATGAGGCCATTTTATTGGTGTAGTCCTAACACAAGAAGGAAGGCCTCTTGTATTTAAAAATATCCAACACAATAAATTAATTGCTTGAACCTATTTATGAGAGAGAAACATTGATCATACTACATGTGGTTAAAAATGTTACCCTTACTTATTAGGAGTAAACTTAAAAGTAAAAATATATCATGATAATTCTAATTACCTCTTGGAGCAATGATTATGTTCAGAAGAGAAACAATAATGTGTTTTAGATATGATAAGTTATTATAGTAAAACATATTATGGTGGCAAATGTGGTTTCAAGGAATGAAGAAGAAATTGAGGGTTTATTATGTGTTATTTCTATTTTATAATTTGATTAGGTTGAAGAGGTAAGGACATAATGATAGAAAGATCAAAAGATATAGAACATCATTCAATAACTACAAGAGAACCCAAGTAAATTAAATAAATTTGTTTAAAATAATGATTTGTTATGGTACTAATATCACCAATATTTATGTAAGAATTCACAACTCAAACAAAAGGTCCTTTTTGAATTTTACACTTCTTCTATAGGAGGGCATTAAAGATTCTTGAAAATTTAGAGCAAATCAATAGGGAATTATTTTGGAATATCTTAAAAACAATGTTCAAAATTTTGTGGCTAAATGTGTGGCCTACCATCAAAATAATGGAGATAAAATGAAGACCATGGCTCTCTTACATTCGCCAGCTATACCATGTCAACACTAGAAAGAAGTTTCAATGGATTTTGTTATAGATTTACCCAAATATGAAGGAATGAATTCAATTATGGAAGTAGTAGATCAACTAAAAATTATGCCTATTTTGTCTCTCTTTCCAATCCTTTTAAAGCAAGCATAGTGGCAACATTCATGGAAATAGCCCAAAAGCTACACGAGATTCTCAATATTATTGTAAATGAAGAAGATACACTTTTCATTAAAAAGCATTTGGAAAGATTTTTTTTTCGTGTACTCAATTACCTTACACTACTACACCAAGGGAACTTTTAAGACATTTTTTTAAGACAAAAGAAATCTTTTGTCTTAAGAAATCACTTTTTATTTTAGTTATTTTACATTAAAATTTAATATCAATTGAATTGTCTTAAATATAAACTTCAAGACAAAAATTGGTTGAGACAAAAATATTTTAAGACAAAACTTTATATTTAAGACAAAAATAATTTAAGATGAAAATATTTTGAGACAAAACTTTATATTTAGGACAAAAATAGTTTAAGAAAAAATTATTTTAAGACAAAAACAATTTAAGACAAAATTATTTCAAGACAAAACTTTATATTTAAGACAAAAGTAGTTTGAGACAAAAATATTTTAAGACAACTTTATATTTAAGACAATGACCACTTTAGATCAAACCTATTTAATACAATTAACAATTAAGACATAAACATATCAATTTAAGATGATATTATCTAACAACTGCAAAGTTGACTGTGACAGTGCACCCTAAGTCGGCCAACTTGTAGACAACTATTGTCTTGCGCCTATACTGAGGTTGTTATTTTACGTACCATTCACGTTATCTTATATGAAGACAACGATTTTTTGGGCTTTTTGTTTTGTGGGGGTTGTCGACTAAGAAGAACGCGACAAGTTTTTCTCACAAGACTTCTCGGACATCAATTCCTCTTTTGTCCCTTTCATATATACTAATAAGATTAGAGACAACTTGTCTATTGTTGCATTCAACACTACTACACGGAGGGGGACTTTAAGAAAAAATTTTAAGAGAAAAGAAATATTTTGTCTTCAAAATTTCAACATGAGGCAATAGTAAAAAAAGGTAAAGGTAAAGGATTAGGGGTCTGTCTACTAGCATTCACCAAGTGGTTGGTTTACCATGGTTGTGAAGTGATACTCAAAAAAGGAAAAGCATTCCTGAGACACATAGCCACGGGGCAGGTGAAGCAGATCGAGGTTTGTGTGAAGAACCTATATAAGCTAGATGTGGAAGACTATGCTACATTAAGCACTAAGGTGGAGAAAGTGAAGGTCGCGATGTCGATGAACTTTGGCACAAAATAATTGATCATTTGTATCATGGTACCTTGAATATTATAGAACAAATAACCACTCGCCTCTCTAAAGGAGCACTTAAGAAGTAGGATATATGCAAAGGATGTAGATTGCAGAAGTACATAAAATCCACATTCCATATCAGGACAACAAATCACATGTAGTCCTAGAAAGGATCCACTATAATGTTTATGGACCTTTCTCGACAACCTACACTTTCAGACACAAATATTTTGTCACTTTTATTGATGACTTCTCAGGGAAGTGTTGGATCTTCTTCATGTGGAATAAAGATGAGACATTCTCTGAGTTCGTAGAATTCAAGACACTAGTTGAAAAAGAAGCTAGCAAGAAGTTGAAGGCTCTGTTGTAGAGGCTGCAGCACCCTCCAAAATTTTGACCTGCACTTAAATTTCAGAGCCTACTATGGATATTGTGATTAATCGTTCCTTAGTCACTTATTGGTAAGTTGATGATCTCAATATCCCCTTTTTGATCTTAATATTCATTCATGCTTTTATCTTTACATAGAATGTGTCATCTTTGGGCATAGGGGTAATTGCTTGTCATGCAAAGGGAGGTTTGCTTTTCTTCAAGGGGAAATCTTTATGAGAATGGGTTGTCCTCACCACATAGACATGTTTAACACTCATTTCACACACTCTTACACAAGTGTCACCTTTATCCTCCCAAAGTCTATAATCGAAGTCGCACTTACTGTAAGCTGCCACAAAGGTTGTTGCATTAAGTGAAGTATGTGTTATATGCTCTGGATGGTCTATGTTGTATCGATAAGTTTTCAAGTGTGTGATCATAGTCAAGTTTTATCACTATTCACATAAGTTCCACTGATCCCACACTTAGCTAAATTTCGGAGTTTCCTTAGCAACCTAGCCTCATCCAACTTTCCTGAACTATGCACTTCACATATGTAACCCTCAGGATTTTTCGTTGCTTGTTCAAACCGTGCAATGCAAAAAAATCCCAACCTCCCTTACCATTCAAAAATGCACAGTGGTTTCCTCTAGTGTCCTTCCCTCAGCTAGAACCCACTGTCTCCAAAAATTGTGCAATTTTGTCCCTTGACTACCCAGTTTGCCTTGCATCCTAAAATTGCATAGATGCGTCCTCCCAGGGCCTCGTCCCATAGTAGTGCCTTGCATCCTAAAACTGTGTAAATGTGTCCTCCCAGGGCCTCATCCCGCAATTGTCATTGCCCGTTGAAACTACACAATTATGTCTCTCACGAGCCACGAAGAAGGATGACATTATAGATGACTTTCAAGGCGCTGAGGAGAAAAGTAAGAAGACCAAGAAACCCAAGGTATGATAGAATATCAGGACCATATGAAGACTCCATCTGAGGCATAACCATTTGGAGGCTAGGTATAGAAAACAAAGCACATTTTTTGAAATACACCTCTTAATGTAGCTTAAAAGTTTGCTTATCATTGTTGTATCATTCCGTATTCAATAAAATTCATGGTTGCAAGAACTGAAAGTCATTACATGTATTTCCTCTACGTGTCTTTCTCCCTTTCACTTATTTATTACATAGATTAGAACATGAAGAGTATCACCACTTGTTTATTTAAGCTATGGAGGTTGTGACCAACATGATCTTATGACTAACCAGGCACGATGCAAGGCATCCTAAGTGGGATGAATGATGTTTGATGATATGTACGTACTCAGTACACTCATTTGCATTAATCCTTGCTTTGTATCTTGCATGTAGCCTCACCACTTGTCAAATTTGGCTACTTGCTGCCAGTAGTCTCTTAGCTCTTTCCTGACAAAGCAGGTGAAGGAATTTCCTTCAACCTGATTTCTTCAAGGCTCTTCATAGAAATTATAGAGCTAGGAGAAGGAGATGTGGAATCTCACTATCAAACTCTTGAAAATACTTTGCATGTTTGAATATATCCAAATGATTAAGCTGCCACTCAACAACATTGTAAATCTTGGAAGACTCAAGAAAGATCACATCTCTAGATATTATAAACATCTTATTCAGTTCATCATAGAGATGGTATGCTTTGGAGGTATGAGTACCCAAAGAAGATACATTTGTGACTCCTTGCACTGAGTTTTCTCATCTGTTCCTTAGATATGAAGGCATAATAGGAGGAACCAAAAACCTTCAGATGCCTCACCGAAGGAATGTGGCCATACCACATTTCATAGGGAGTCTTGTTTCTAATAGCAAGAGATGGACACATATTATTTATATACACAACACATAGAATCACATCAACCCAAAACCTTATAAACTTAACATGTGAACTATGCCAAGTTCATAGTGAAAGTAATACATTCCAATGAACTATGTGTTGAAAAATGCAGCAAGAAATTCTCAATTTGAATTTTCCTTGATTAAATTGAAAAAATTTGAATTTCCACATCAACAGACAACTTGGATGATGTTAACTTGTGTGACATGGCTTGTGTCACCTAGTTTACTCAATAAATTTGAGTTGGAGGTGTTAGAGTTTAGTTCTGCATATGCGATTGCTAATTTGTAGCAATAAAGATCAATTATCTCAGGTTGTTGTCAGTTAAACTTGTTCTAACTTTTGGAGGAACTAGTGGAAGGTCATTTAAACAATGGGACTTCAGTCAAACTTGGTGATGATCTAGTTAACTGATCAATCAACCAAAAATAGTTGGGGAATGAAGAGAAGTCCAGTTCCCTAAGATTGGTGGAGATTCGAAGGTAGTTTTAATTTCTTGTAGCTCACTCAGGTTCAAGAACTTGCTATAACCATAGTGGAGGAAGTAGCTTGAGTAGTGTTGGCATTATGATTCTGGTATGGCTTTATGATACATATGTTGTACTTGATGGCAACCCACTCATCTCAGATGATAAATTATAGTGCAGAAAAGTTCACGCACTTATATGCAGAGAAAAGCTTATTCTATGTAGAGAAAAGTTCACGCACTTATATGCAGAGAAAAGTTTATTTCATGTAGAGAAAAGTTCATGCACTTTTATGCAGAGAAAAGTTTGTTTCATGTAGAGAAAAGTTTATTTCATGTAGAGAAAATGTTCACGCACTTTCATGTTGGAGAACTTACCTTTGGTCCATGGTAGTTAGTCCTTGGTATTTGAACCTATGGTTTTGGACCATGGTACCTCATCAAAAGTGTGTATATGTTGGAGAACTTACCTTTGGTCCATGGTGGTTAGTCCTTGGTATTATTGAGCCCCATGTTTTTGGGCCCCTTGTATTGGTTATCTATGGTATTGATCCATGATTTTAGGAAGAAGCTTGCCTATATAAAGCAAAGGAGATCACTTGGCTAATTCATCCTTGTAAATCGAATATCTTATGATCTGAAATATTGGGTTATTGTCTTAAAAGTTTGATTTATGAAAGTGAAGTTGAAAGCGAATCTGTGAAGGGTGATCTCTCGAGCGCTAGCTGCGGAAGTGCGGAGGCGCCATAGAAGGCGCAGTACGGAGGCGCCACAGAAGGCGCAGTGCGAAGACGCCACAGAGGCGCCATAGAAGGCGCAGTGCGGAGGCGCCACAGAAGGCACAGTGCGGAGGCGCCACAGAAGGCGCAGTGCAGAGGCGCCACAGAAGGCGCAGTGCGGAGGTGCCACAGAAGGCGCAGTGCGGAGACGCCACATAGGCGCCACAGAAGGCGCAGTGCGGAGGCGCCACAGAAGGCGCAGTGCAGAGGTGCCACAGAAGGCGCAGTGCGGAGGCGCCACAGAAGACGCAGTGCGGAGACGCCACAGAGGTGCCACAGAAGGCGCAGTGCAGAGGCACCACAGAAGGCGCAGTGAGGAGGCGCCACAGAAGGCGCAGTGCAGAGGCGCCACAGAAGGCGCAGTGCGAAGGCGCCACAGAAGGCGCAGGTGCAGTGGTCGCGGCGCCACAGAAGGCGCAGGTGTAGAGGTAGTACAGATATCCGCAGATCTATACCAGTGAAGTTGCGATCCCTGCTTAAAATTTGTTTTAACTGCCTTTGACTATTCTGCAGGGTTTTGGGTACATAACTGATGTTTGGTTACTGGTATTGAGTTTAGATAACAACATGATTAATGACTTATCTTTATGTACTAGATCTGGTTGATAACTCTCATAATATCATTATGGATCTGGTGATTGGGTGATTCATAAGGTTGTTTGATTATGAGCTTCAATGTTGTTGTTGGATCCAGTTTGAAAAGTAGTCCTTGAAAGAAAAAAAAAGTAGGGGGTTGTAGCTCCCTTCCAGGAGAGACTGGAAAACGAGAGAGAGTTGTAGCTCTCTGCAGGTTGCAGCCTGCGTACTGGTAAAGGACTGCACCAGTACAAAATCATTGTAACAGGAGTTTCTAATTTGAAAGAAGATAGAGACATATTGCAGCAGGTGGTTTTCACCCACATTGGGTTTCCACCTTATATCTGGTGTTCTTTGGTGTGACTATCTGTTTTTCTTGTCCATGCTCATTATTTTATCGTATTGATATGCAAAAATAATTCAAAGTGTAAATAAGGAAGATTTGTTAAAAGAACTTGATAATACTGATTCACCCCCCCCTCTCAGTATTATTTTCAACAAGTAGGAGCTTCTTGTGAAACTGGAGAGGGAATGATTTTTGGTAGCATTAATAGACTACCAACAATTTGTTTTGCACCACACTTCAATGTTTCAGGTAGGGTTTTTGAGGGTGGATAATTAGTTTTTATGCTTTTTGGTCATGCACGTCCTCACTAAGTATCTTGGGAGGTTTGTAATAGTTCCTTGCATGCACATCCTCACTAAATATGTTTTGGGATGTCTGTACTAGGTCCTTGCAAATTTCTATTTCCCAAGGCTTAACTACTTATGATCTTAGGTGCTCACAACAATTAAATAGTTTATGTCCCTTTCCAAATCACCATTTCTGAAAGGATCCAACAAAATGACTTCAGAGGAAGATGAGAAGGGAAAACTCTTATTGGAACTAGCCTAGAACTAGTGGAATTGGTTGGTTCCAATGGTTTTAGAGTTGTACTAGTCTAGTTTGGTGGTTCAGATTGGCTAAGGTTGGTCTTGTATTGAACTAACCTTAAAACACCAAAGTCACTAGCTCTCTAATAAACTGACCAATTTTGAAGAATGTAGTGCAACATAGCTAATGATCACCAAATAATAATTTTTTAATAAAAAATACTTAAAAGGAAAAAAAAAAATCTTAACACGAGGGCCCTACAAAACCTAACCCTAGTAATTAATGGTAATATTTAATTTTTAAATTTAATGTAAAAGTTGACATTCTCCTTATCTTTCCTTTTTGAAAAGGAAAGATAAGGATAATGTCAAATTTTAATTAAATTTTCAATATTAACATTAACTGTTTCAGGTTGTTTCAGAGTGATTCCAACTTCATTCAATTTTGAGAAAGTCAAATTTTAGATCCCATTCAAAACTTAGTGGTGATTGTTTGAACTGCTTCTTTGTAATGAGTCCTAGACTTTGACTTCCAATTTTTCGTGTGAATTTACTGCATAATCATATTCCTCGTGAGACTTTGCAGCAGAAGTTGATCTTTAATCCATTGCAAGCACTTGACCTAGCTTAGGGAACCATCAGCTACCCCTCCCAAGTTGCTCCTCAACATTGTAATTTTCCTTTTCAGTATACATTCATTTTATCCATTAGATCATTTTTTCCACTGTGATAGTCCAACAACACCCCTGCCAGCATATGCTTGACAATCCATCTCATCTTTATTGCTACCTTATAAAAACTCTTAAATATTATGTCTCCAATCTAAAAGAGGAAGAACTAGAAAGGGCCTTCTTGGCCCTCTTCACAACCCACAATATGTTTATCTTCTCTCTTGTGCTTACACTCTAGTCTTCTTGTAGCTTTAGAATGGTGAATCTTAAACACAATCTCATGATGTCCATTCAGGGAAGCATAATTCACCCTTTCTTTGAATCAAATTACCCCCCTAGCATTGCCTTTACCTTTACATGCAGGCATATATTTTCCTTGTGGATGACTGTTAAGCTTCCCATCTGTATTTCGCCTCCCTCTCCTACCCTCATGAACCTGATAAGCTAAATTTAACCAATCTCAATGTATCTAAGATAAACAATCAATCCAACTGGGTAGATTGAATTGAGAACCTTTTAGAAACTAAATCCATCCTTCCACAATGATATGTCCCTCCCCAATAACATCATCATGTTGTGCTCGAGATCTATCATTCCCATGATCACTACATATATTTTCCTTGTGGATGACTGTTAAGCTTCCCTTCTCTATTTCACCTCCCTCTCCTACCCTCATGAACCTGATAAGCTAAATTTAACCAATCTCAATGTATCTGAGATAAAAAATCCATCCAACTGGGTAGATTGAATTGAGACCCTTTTAGAAACTAAATCCATCCCTAATGATATTTCCCTCCCAAACAACATCACCATTTTGTGTTCGAGATCTATCATTCCCATGATCACTATAAATTCTCGAGTCCTTCACTTACATATTTGGTAACATCATCATTCAGATCACTTATACTTTGTTGTGTTGTTTCCTGTGTTATGATTTCCTTTAATGGAAATATCTTCCTAGTAGGCACGAGTAACCAAATTCAAGTTCTAATTGAACTCTTGTGTTAACATACTTAATTTTCATTTTGACCTATTCGGTTTCAAATTCTTGTGTGGTTTGTTTACTGGCTGACTACTAGCATTCACCAAGTGGTTATTGATGATCATAGTTAGTCTAGAGTGAATGTTGGACTTTGCCTTGAAAACCAAGCCCTGAGAATAAGCAATTATCATGGAACATTTCAGAGCCCATACTAGTGGAAGGCCAATTGTGCAGTGGGACTTTAGTCAAACTCAGTGATCATCCAGTTAATTGATCAATCAAATCAAAATAGCTAGTGCATGGAGAATTCAAGTTATCCAACTATGGTGGAGATTGCAAGGAAATGTAACATCAATTGTAGACTAGCCTTGAGTGTATAGGTGTTGCATGTAGTCACATGATCAACCTTGGGAATTTCACAATCCATTTTGTAAAAACTCCTAAATAATAGGGGCCTAGTTTCTCAAGGAATTGCACAATGAAATATGGGCTCAAACAGAGATAGAAATTTACTAAGTCTGGGTTCTAGCATCTCAGTGAGACGAGAGACAGGCTATTCACTTGCAAGTTGTGCTCAGTTGAGCACATAAATTGCAATACATTTCTATTCATCATATTAATGCAAGTAGAGATTGGGTTTTTTAGCATATTTCTTTCCATGGGAAAAATTATGTGTGCATGTGTGTTATTTCTTATTGCATGTATGAAATTTTTGTTCTAAATTGTGAATTAACTTCAAGAGAGCAATAGAGTAGGTTTGTGTCTTGTGATTTTGATTAAAACTTCATAAGTAGTTGCAACTCTATGCCATAATTTCTACAAGGATGGTGGAGGCAAATTACAGAATATTTGTTAGTAGACAATATCCCGACTTCAAAGTATCTATGACAACTTTTGCGAGAAGAAGACTTTGAGGATAAAATATTGGATTGTGGAAGAATTAGTCACAAAATTCACAAGGGCAGTACTTTTGTTTACAGGTGTGAAGGTAGATGGATTAAATGTAATTGTGTAGGTAGACAAGCAACAGTTACTCCTTTGATATTTGTCGATGATGTGTTACTATTTGGTAGATTGACCTCTTTTGATCGGTCTCTGCACTCCTTATGAATAGTAATAAATCTCATATGATTTCTTATTTCCTAGATGATGCACTGATACTGGGGATTTATCATATTTTTGGTGTTATCTCCATTCCATTGGATGCAGATTTTGAAAATCTTAGATTTATGCTCCAACCTAATTGTTATGGAATTAAGGATTGGAGTTGACTTATAGAGAAAATCCACTGTAAAATTTTATCATGGGCATAGAGGTGGCTCTCCGTAGGAGGCAAGTTGACTCTAGTTCGAGCAGTCCTTCAGAGAATCTCTGTATATTTGCTTCATATTTTCGCTTTGCTTAAGAATATCAATAAATGTATATTTCTGGCTTCATCTTGGCATGGGAAATGTGTCGTAAAGGACAGAGTGGGCCTGCTTGTTGTTTACTATGTATGGAGGCGATGGACAGCCAGACTCATCTATTTTTTTGGTTCTCCTTAGAAAAATCATTTTGGAATGGTGTATTTAATATGTTGCATTTACAGGAAGATTATAACTACTCTTTTGTGGTTGATTGCATTCGAGACTGGATTATTGAATATAAACATTTGGACCACTTCCAATATACATTGGGGTTTCGACCCAAAGAACGCATTATTGTCCTGAGCTCCTTTGTTGTCATACATCCACCTCCATCCTTGTCAAAAAATCTAAAAGCCTCCCTAAACTTCGACATAACCTCCATCCCATATTCCTTTAGTAGATAAAACGCTTCTCTCATTTTATGACCATTCCAATCTACCCTCCATCCGATATTCTCTCATGAGCCCTGTGTAAGCAACCATTTCATTCAAGGATGGGGATTTTGATGTTTACTCTAACCATATTTGTTAGATACTTTCCCCCCTTTCTTGCTTATGGTTTCTTGCTTTTTCATTCATTTCCAAACACCATACCACTAGTTCTGAGAATCTTGTGGATACTATCACCACAATAAATGTATATTTTATTTTAGAGGAGACAAGAATTGTATATTTCCCTTTGGGACACTCCAAAAATATTTTGATGCACCTTTGCAACCTTTATGACTTTATGACCTTAATTCCCATTCCATGTTCATCCATGTGGACACACTTTATGATGTTCTACGACAACCTAATGTCCTTGTCAACTTCCTCTCATCTTCCTTGTCATGTTTTCAGGACTTGTGTATCCAACAAGAAATTTGGGACATGAATTCCATTAAGGTAGAAAATCAAGGGGGTTTCAAGTCATTTATTTAGGGTTCCCACTAGCATAGTCCCACCATATGATCCACCCAATCCCTAAATTAGGGTCTACTACTATTTCAATTAATTATTATATGATCATGGTGGGCCATAATTCCAAGTTAAATATTATGACTCTTCATATGATATTATTGGAGATACTTGAGGAGACATATTTTTGGCTAAAGGGTTAAGGGAGGATTTTGACTTCAATATCAAACCATCAACCATATCCTTAACATATCTAACCAACAATCAAGAAGACAACTGAGGTGAAGCATGGGCATCCTCTCTTGCCCACGTTGTTCAGGATATATATCAATCTATGAATGCCTCTACACTCCACCAACTGTGCATCAATAAAATTTTGGGTTTCCCCACTGTCCTCCAAGATGGATACATGTTTTCCCTGCACTGTGCCTTTGATTTTCAAAATTTCAAAATTGGGATTTTCCATGTCAAAATTTTAATTCAAAATTGACCATGCATTGGAAGGCCATTAACACAATATTAAGACATAAAAAGTGAATAATTGACACAATACCAAATACAATACATACATTGAGTTTTACCTCACAAGGTATCTAGATGCTAATTGAGCAAGTTCACACGAAGAGGGAAAGGCAATGTCATGATACATTGTTCAATTTGTAATTAAGAGCATTATATTGGATAAGGGAGAAGTAACATTTATTTTCTTTCTCATATACAAAGGCAAAATTACGAAGCAATGTCAAATGCCTTTCGTGAAGCAATGTTGTTGTAAAGGGTGTTAGAAAGCTGGCATTGTAGGCAAGACCCTCACACCATACTAGATTGTGTTAACCAAAGCATGTTAACCATGTCCAGTGATCTCAAATTTCATGAGCATGTTCAATGAGTGACCATAAATGAGGGTTGTCAGAGTGGCTAATAGCCATAGTTTATCGTGGATGATTGTCATCATAAATAACATCCATGGTCCAATTCATTTGTTTGGTGCCCAATGTTGGTGAATCATTGTATTGCATCATGGTAGCATATATTCCCTTTTTTAAAGAAAAAATATATTGAAAATAAATTAAGTTATGTCTCATGCAAATGTTCAATATTGTTGTGTTGTGAGTGGTTTGCATATTATATGTATCATATATCTATAATCACTTATTTCAAGCCTACTTTAAGAAATAAAGGAAGAGGTGCAAGCCCTTGCCATAAGGACTCCCACCAACTCCTCTTCTCGTAGAAGTTTTTCAAATGTTAGCCCATAAATCAAACACATGCCCTTGTTTCTCTAGTTTGGAAACCCTTGGATGTTTCTGACAATGAACTTCTCCCAACCACTACTTTAACCATCTATTGAATGCCTTTGATTGGTATGTGTAAATTATTTTGATTGATTCATGGAGAGGTGTGAAATCTAATTTTTCATTGGCATGATACAAACACCAAATTTAACCCTTGGTAGCCAAAATTTTAGCCTTACAACTCTCTCATCCAATATTAGATACTTGACTAATTAGTCGATGGGTAATCTACTTAACAATATATTAAATATGAGAAGAATTCATATTAATAGAAAAATTAAGAATAGTATTTAATATTAAGTTATAATGCAAGTAACTTCCAAGTTGACATATTCTCTTCCTTGGAAAGTGAATAGTCAGCTTGACTTAATGTCCGATGTTAGTTTTAAAACAATTAAGGTAAAATTGTTTAAGGGAACTCACATAGATTTATAAGTGCTGAGATGATAAATACGATGCAAAAACTTATTCAAAAGTTCACATTGTAAAAGAGGTTTTCACTTATAGTAATATGACCCCCATTCCTCCCTTGATAGATCCAAGGTTAGTATATTTGTCCTAATATAATAAATTTGTTTCTCTTTTATATTATTAAATTAGGTTGCTTCAATAATCATGTCCTTCTTGTTAAGCACATATTTTCTTAAAGTAAGTGCTGTCATAAGTAGTGTGATAGAAGTAACAATGGGAAACTATATCTATATATTTTTTTAAACATGTGAAAAGGTAATCCCTAATTTATCTATGTCCATGGTAGTGAAAATCTATTTGTTATAGTGGTAGCTCAATTATTTGTCATACTAGTATGATAGCTCAATTAATTGTCATGTTAGTATGAGTAGTGGTACCTTGTGGTCATTATATTATCTTTAGTGGATATATTAATAGATGGTGTAATTTAAAAAATTTAATTTAGACTACATTTACATCACAATGTGATACTCTATAATTGTACCAAAACTTAAGTAGTGAAGACATGACAGGTAACTAGATGTATTCAACAAAATTTTAGTTCTTATCATTGTATCTTTGAATAATATTTATAGTGCTAGATAAATTGGGTAGTATTGACTTACTTTTAAGATTCACATAGATATCATCATAACTCATTCGTTTCGATACCTTAATTACTTTAGTTTTGCCAATTTGTATTCATAAGTATATACAGGAACAGAGAGGGTTTCAAGGAACAAAGGAATGAAAAAGCTTGAGAAATGTTTGCAGATTCACGAAGATGGTGATAGTGCCATACCAATGTGAATTTGTTTCTGTTGTGCTAAGAGATGGCTAGAGAATGACCTCGATTTTTTCCAGAGGTATTCTCCAGACGACACAAGAAATAGGGCTCTTTGGCAAGAATTGATGGAACAGAATCCAGAGATGGGCCTGGCGGAACTACTCCATTCTCTGCCTGATTCCTATCACAGCTTTCCATTACGAATCCATCGGAAAATGGTGTTGCATCTTCATCAACCAAACCTTCCTCGACACTGCAATGAACCAACACCTTTGCTTCTACTTTAACCTTGATGCTTGTAGTGAATGTATTTCAGAGGTAACTACTGTAAATAATTATTTTTGCGCTTGTTGCGATTCCTCCCAAATTCTCCTCTTTTAGGAGGCCAAGGAAGAAACTTTAAGCTCCCTGTTTAAAGATGCAGAGTCTGGATTCATCCATGCTAATGGTCTAATGGTGTTGGTTCAAGAAAACTTCCAGGGGCAGCAATGACCAATTCCCCATGCTCAACAATTTGGCCCATTGTGTAATGAATGCTCTCTCACACACAGAAGATTGATCTACCATTGAAAAATCATGTATGTTTATTGTGCGTAATATTCTCCCGGAGTGCAGTGATGTTAGGCCTGTGTCGGAATGAATTCCCTCTCTATAGTATTCTAGGGTTCTATAAATATGCACAGGAGATGGTGATGGCATGTGTCAAGAGTATCATAATTTATGCATGGAAGGAGGGCCTCGTTTGCCCCATTGCAATGGAGGGTTTGTTGAGAAAATGGAGAGACAAACACCAATTTTTGAAAGCTACGAGACAAGAGTTTGAGAGTTGCTTAGGGTTTGAGAGCCACGCGACTAAGATTTCTGTGATGGGCATTAAGGGCATGAGGCCCAACGGTTATACCCCTTACTAGCATTCAGGTAGCAGAGCACATACTTGTTTATTCATGGCTGGTGGGAGATAGATATTAAGACCCTCATTCTTAGGAAAAGTGCGAGACATGAGCACCGACTGAGTGGGAAACGATAGGAAATAGTGGGCTAGGCCATCTTAAAATGGAAATAGGCTGTTTTAAAATGGAAACAAGCTAGCTCAAACCACAAAATTGTTTTTGGTGTAGAGGCTGAAAATAATTTTGGCACCAAATTGTTTTAGTTTTTATATGTCGGGTCTTTCATTATTATTTTGTAAAGGAACTAGAAGCTGAGCTAGAAGTTTCAAGGAAGAGAGCAAAGGGTTTATTTTCCATAGGTATTTTCCTTTCAATTTGATGTATTTTCCTTGCAAAGCTGTTGGCATTGGTATTATTTTCCTTGCATAGCTGTATGCATTGGTATAGATGTAGGCATTGGGATTATTTTCATGGTATAGCTGTAGGCATTGGGATTATTTTCATGGTATAGCTGTAGGCATTGGGATTATTTTCATGGTATGTTTGGGTTCGTGAATACAATTTAACGTGTTTTCCAACTAGGGAAATTACTTTTGAATTATACTAAGTGCATGCACATGGAACACCAACCTAATTTGAATTAACTGGTTTCCAGCAGAGTCTATATATTGCATTCATGTTCATCAATAACATATTATTAGATTTTATTAGAAATTTGAATTGTCTCTCTCCTTCATTAGTCAATTTCTTATTGGTTTTATTCTCTCTTGTTTCTTGTTTTGCAAGTAACTATCTAGTATTTTTTCACACTTATATCTTTCTATTGTGATTAAAATCAAATATGCATTTTACCTTGAGTTTTATATAAGTGTAGATCCACTTTGCATAGGGTAATTCGGATTCTATTATAGTTTTATCTTGGCTAAGCAACTCATCTTGGTACCCTTTCCTAAATTCTTGCATTATTGTGATTTGAATCTATTCTCCTTCAAGGAAGTTTTGTTCAACAATGCTTATTTTTATTTTTATTATGTAATTCACTCTTGGAACCATTTCCAAGAAGCTCATATGAATTAACTATCCCAACCTTAGACGAATCAAGTAATGATTTGTTACTAGATGTATCTATCCTTTTAGCATGGTGTATTTTTATGGAGGTGATTTTCATCATTTTATTTGTAGATAATATGTGTTTTTTAACCTCTCAACGAATCTTTATCTTTGAAAATAATCGTTGGTATCATTAGGTCTTTGTTGCAATTCCTTTTGAATTTTTGATAGATTTTCTAGCAACAATGCATTCAATTCTAACTGTCTTTCTCTCTCTTGAATTATCCTTTCATTATCTATCATGTAGCTTTAGAGTATTTCTTTTAGGATCTTCACTATTTCTTCAAGATTTAGGAGTGTTTAGGATCCTCTCCATTTCTACAATATTTAGGGGTTTTTCTACATTCATCCTCTCTTGATATTCCTCACACTTGACATGGGTGGTTTCTTCAAGAGGACATCATACCATATCAGGTTTTTCTTGTGATGTTGTTTCCAGCTTTTTCACACAATTATATTTTATTTTTAGTGTTGTAATGCAAAATATTCAATCATTAGTTATAAATTAGCATCACAATTTAAATTAATAATGGAGTATAACCTTTTATATGCAATTGTGTCTTATAACATGATAGTGTTGCACCCTAACCCAACATACAACATTGTAACAATCCTAGTTCCTTTGGGTGTTTTTTGAGAGATGAGGTCATCCTTTTATGAAAATGCACACCCCATTGGCTCATTGTTATATAATTCAACTATCTGTGCAATAAATGGCCACATTGTGTCAGTTGATATCTACCATTCTAGGAGATGCATTGGGATGATCTTTTGCTTGGATATGTGATCATGTGTTTGGAACTAGACTCTAATTCTCTAGCATGAAATAGGTCCATATCACACACAACTTGCTTTTACCAGCAAGTTAAAATCACATATAATATGGAAATTTTCTTTCTCAACAATATAGGGAATGGTCCTAGCTCTAGCATTTCCTATATAAGTTTCCTTAATCTAGTGCCCTTTATTATCTCCAGGTTCACAGGTACACTTCCCCATATAAATTGTGGCATTTTAATCCTTGGTTCTAGAGGGGTGTTATGGAAATATGATTGATTCTCCTCTGAACATCTCAAATATCCACAAATCTGCACATCGGTATAATACCAAGCCATGATATTTGTAGCTTGGGTCTTTGTGAAGTATGAGGCATGAAATTGGCATTATGCATTAGGTCATGAGATAAATTTCTAACCTATGCATCCACGTATGACCATAACCTACCATAGAGGTTGTGAAAGCTTCATATGTTATGTAAAACAACTTGGCATGGTTCACAAAGGCTTGACGAGTGGATTGGTTTAATCCCACACCAAAATTTACTCATGAATTGATGAGACCAGATGTCATGGGCATTCACTGCATTGACATTCATTGGAATTCACTTATTCCATGGGTGGTTAACTATATTGGAGGGTTAAATATAATTCTGGGTTTTTCTACCCTCTCTTCCACTAGTACTCTCCATTATTTTATGTCTTTTCATTTTCCCAGCATATTTCAAGGTTCTTTATTGCATATTCGTGCTCTTCTAAGGCAGCACACCATATCGCTTCATCTACCATAATAATTCATTGGACTCTGATTCGTAGTTTCAATGCATGCTTAATATGCATTGCTTTTCAAATGTTGATTTCACAGTTTAATATATACTGATGATAATTTATTTAAATAATTTATATACTCCCTAGCATACTCCCTACTACTCATCCACTAGCATACTCCCTACTTGGGATTCAAGGGGATGTTGGGTACATTGCACTCACTAGTTCATTAGGACCTATAATTTGATCATGATTATACCTTATTCCATATATTATTATGGAAACATATTGTCACTTTTAATTAAATACTACACATTCCATATCATTTCAAAAATTTTCTGTTTTGTAGGGTTTTCTATTTTTACTGAGTGTTGATTACATGTGGCCACGACTTGAAATTAGTTGCAGGATGAAATGGGTAATTGCAATCCATAAATTCATTCTACCTCATGCAATTCCTAGAGTGAGTATGCACTTAGTGGCTACTCTGTATTAGTTAGTGCTCATTTTTCCTCTCTCCTCCCCTTGTTAGTTGAATTTTAGTCCTATTTTGGAGTTTAACAAAATTTAACTAGCTAGTATTATGCATGTGAGAGTTATTATTCAGTTACAAATGATCTGTAACTCCACTAATTTTCATTCACTCCATTTTTAGGATATTTTTCTAATTTTGGGTTTGTGAGTATAATTTAACGTGTTTTCCAACTAGGGAAAGTACTTTTGAATTATACTAAGTGCATGCACATGGAACCCCAACCTACTTTGAATTAATTGGTCTCTAGCAGAGTCTACATATTGCATTCATGTTCGTCAATAACATATTATTAGATTTTATTAGAAATTTCAATTGTCTCTCTCATTCATTAGTCAATTTCTTAGTGGTTTTATTCTCTCTTGTTTCTTGTTTTGCAAGTATCTATCTAGTATTTTTTCACACTTATATCTTTCTATTGTGATTAAAATGCAATATGCATTTTTCTTTGAGCTTTATATAAGTGTAGATCCACTTTTCATAGGGTAATTCAGATTCTATTATAGTTTTATCTTAGCTAAGCAACTCATCTTGGTACCCTTTCCTAAAGTCTTGCATTATTGTGATTTGAATCTATTCTCCTTCAAGGAAGTTTTGTATTTCTTCTTCCATGGCTTCTACAAATATTTTTTACTCCTATATTATTGATAATAGTACTTGGAATTTTTTTCGTATCATATATAACCTTGAACTCACCAAATTTTATCTGATATTGGTAGCACTGAGATAGTTCATTGAGAAAATGTTTAATTTTCACTTTCTCATCCCTAATATATGGCAGATAGTGTTAGTAATCCCAAAACTTATAGGAAATTTCTTCCAAGTGATATTCCTCTCACAAATTCATTTTATGATGTGTCTTCCCACTGTATGGAAGCCCTTCTAGTTATGTGGAATATTTTCACTATGGAATTCATATTCCTCTATTGTTCATAAGCAAGAAAGTATTTCTTTAATCTCAATAATCAAACATTTGTCTTTTTACATTTCTTTATTCACCATAGAGGGTGGGTGGCCTAGCCTTTTTGAAATATACATGCAACATAGTTCAAGAATGCTTATTTTTATTTTTCTTATGTAATTCACTCTTGGAACCATTTCCAAGAAGCTCATATGAATGGACTATCCCAACCTTAGATGAATCAAATAATGATTTGTTATTAGATGTATCTATCCTTTTAGCATGGTGTATTTTTATGGAGGTGATTTTCCTCATTTTATTTGTGGATAATATGTGCTTTTTAACCTCTCAACGAATCTTTATCTTCGAAAATAATCATTGGTATCATTAGGTCTTTGTTGCAATCGCTTCTAAATTTCAGATAGATATTCTAGCAACAATGCATTCAATTCTAACTGTCTTTCTCTCTCTTGGATTATCCTTTCATTATCTATCATGTAGCTTTAGAGTATTTCTTTTAGGATCCTCACTATTTCTGCAAGATTTAGGAGTGTTTCTACTTTAGGATCCTTACCATTTCTGCAAGATTGAGGGGTTTTTCTACATTCATCCTCTCTTGATATTCCTCACATTTGATATGGGTAGTTTCTTCAAGAGGACATCATACCATATTGGGTTTTTCTTATGATGTTGCTTCCACTTCTTTCACTCAATTATACTTTCCTTTTAGCATTGTAATGCAAAAAATTCAATCATTAGTTGTAAATTTGCATCACAATTTAAATTAATAATGGAGTATAACCTTTTATATGCAATTGTGTCTTATAACATGATAGTATTGCACCCTAACCCAACATACAACATTGTAACAATCCTAGTTCCTTTGGGTGTTTTTTGAGAAATGAGGTCATCCTTTTATGAAAATGCATGCCCCATTGGCTCATTGTTATATATTTCAACTTCTGTGCAATAAATGGCCACATTATGTCACTTGATATCTACCATTCTAGGAGATTCACTGGGATGATCCTTTACTTGGATATGTGATCATGTGTTTGGCACTAGACTCTAATTCATTAGCATGAAATAGGTTCTAGACGGGTGTTATGGAAATATGATTGATTGTCCTCTGAACACATAAAATCTCCACAAATCTACACATAAGTATAATACCAAGCCATGATATTTGTAGCTTGGTTCTTTGAGAAGTATGAGGCAGTAAATTGGCATTATGGGTTAGGTCATGAGATAAATTTGTTACCTATGCATCCATGTGTGCCCATAACCCTTCTCCCACTTGTTTTTTTCTTTCCACAGGGAGCCACAAGAGATCTTAGTCATTTTTCCAGCCCTAAAACACCCATTGCTTCTCTACACCAAGAGAACTTCTCAGAGCTCACAAATTTTGTCAATGCATCTACAGTATTCTTCAAAGTGTCGACCTTTACCAGAAACACCTTTTTGTCTTCTATCATATCCCTCACAAAGTGATACTAAACATCAATGTGCTTTGTCTTTGAATGATATGTGCGGTTCTTTGCCAAGAAAATTGCACTTTGGCTATCACAGTCTATCCTTATAGCTTCTTGTACTAACCTCATACTTGAACACAATCTCTGCAACCAAACTGCTTCCTTGCTTGCATGAGTGGCTGCCATGTATTCTGCCTCTGTAGTTGATACTGCCACTAGATATTGTTTCTTACTCATCCAACTAACTACACCTCCAAATAGGTAAAACACATACCCACTTGTAGATCTTCTCTGATCCAGATCTCCAACCCAGTCTGCATCAACAAGCCATGAATATCCAACACTCTATCCAATCCTGGTCTTCCTTGGTAGCACAAACCATAATCACTAGTGCCACGCAAATACCTAAAAAACCCGCTTCACTACTGTCCAGTGCTCCTTCCCTAGTTTTGACATAAACCTGCTCAATACTCACACTACATGTGCAATGTCTGGTCTACAGAACATTGCATACATCAGGCTACCGACTACACTTACATATGGAACATGGGACATGTCCTCTTCCTCTTCTTGTGTCTTGGAACACTGTTCAGCAGATAACCTCACACCTACAGGAATAGGAACCTTCACCGGTTTACTATCCTACATATTAAACCTTTGCAGTATTGTCTCAACATACTTGCTCTAGCTTAAGCAGAGCTTCCTCTTTATACAATCTCTTTCAATTTCCATGCCCAAAATATAGTTTACAGCACCAAGATCTTTCATGTCAAATTTGGAGGACAATTGGGTCTTCAAATCCTGGATAATTTCTTTGTCATTTCCAACCAGCAACATATCATCCACATACAAGACCAGATAAATAACATAGTCATCAATTAATTTAAAATACACACAGTGATCTGCTTTGCTTCTAGTGAAGCCAAGTCCCCATATAAATGTATCAAATTTCTCATACCACATCCTTGGTGACTGTTTTAACGCATACAGAGACTTCTTTAACTTACACACCAGTTCTTTTTTATCCTTCACTGCAAAGCCTTCAGGTTGCTTCATGTAGATCTCCTCTTCTAGATCCCCGTGAAGAAATGTTGTCTTCACATCCCTCTGTTCTACCTCAAAATCAAAAGAAGCAGTAACAGATAAAAATAATCTAATAGAAGTTACCTTGGCAACAGGAGAAAAAATATCACCAAAATCAATTCCCGGCACCTAGGAATAACGTTTTGCTACCAACCGAGCTTTGTATTTCTCCACTTTTCCTTCTGCATTTGTCTTCTTTTTGAACACCTATTTGTTGCCATTGGGTTTCCTTCTAGCTGGAAACTCCACCAGATCCCAAGCCTCATTTTTGTGCAAAGATGCCATTTCATCAACCATGGCCTCTTTCGAGAGTTTTCCATCCTCTGAATCCACTGCTTCCTTCATAGTTTTGGGATCATCATCAGTAACAAACAAAGAAAAATTTGAACAGAAAGCAGATGGACTATACCTTTCTAGCTGCCTTCTTTGTCGAACTGATCTTTTCACAGCTGGAGTTTGTGGCTCTTCATCTTCTAATTCCTTCTTTGCTTTAGAGTCTGATTCTTCCTCCTTTAGCTCAAACTCTATCTTCTCAAGTTCCTTTGGTTGGACTTCATGTTTAATAACATATTTTACCTCTCTGAACACCACATCTCGGTTGTACACAACCTTCTATGTGTCTGGGTTCCAAAGATTATAACCCTTTAAACCATCCTTATACCCAATAAAGATGCACTTTTCAGATTTACTATCCAACATGGTTCATTTCTCCTTTGGAACATGTACATATGCATCACATCCAAATACCCTCAGATGTGAAAGAGAGGGTTTCTTACCAGTCCATACCTCTTGTGGAGTCTTATCCTCCAATGCTGATGAAGGTGACCTGTTGACCAGGTAACATGTAGTATCCACCACCTCTACCCAGAATTCTTGTCCTAACCCGGCACCACTGAGCATCCTTCTTGCCCTTTCCATCAACGTCTTGTTCATTCTTTCTGCAACTCCATTTTGCTGAAGTGTATATGGAGTATTTTTCTGCTGTGCTATACCACACTTCTTGCAGAATTCTTCAAATTCCTTACTACAAAACTCTCCACGATTATTTGTCCTCGACACCTTTATCTTCTTCTCTGTCTGGTTTTCCACTAGAGCCTTAAATTCTTTAAACCTATCAAAGACTTCAGATTTCTTCGTAAGGAAATATATCCATGTATTCCTTGAGAAGTCATCTATAAATCATACATAGTACACACACTTACCCAGTGATGGAACCTTCACAAGTCCAAACACATCACTATGCACAAGCTCCAATATATGTTTTGCCCTCTTACCACCAGAGGGGAAACTCAACCAATTCTGCTTCCCATATACACAATTTTCATAGAAATCAAAATCCAGAGAGCTATTACTCATACCTTCTACCATACCTTTACCATGAAGTATTCAAAGGCCCTTCTCTCCAATATGTCCAAGCCTTTGATGCCACAGCATGGTCTTCTCTCTAGAGACCACTAGATTTTATGCTCCACTTTCAAGAACCATAGAACTATTGCACCCATCAACAACAGTGCTACCTTGCATCTTGTATAGAGTTCCAATCCGAACTTCTTGCATCAATACCAGTGCTCCCGGAACCATTTTGCAGGTATCCTTCTCGAACACTGTTTTTACACGTGCATCACCCAACTTGCTTATAGAAATCAGATTTCTGGCTAATGCAGGAATATGTAGAACATCTAGAAGCATTCTAACCCTTCCACCTTGCAACTTCAACTTTACTTTTCCGCGACCAATGATTCTAGCCTTCCTGTCATCCCCCAAGAAGACATCACCACCATCATATTTCTCATACTCGTAGAACCACTCTCTATGGTGAGTGAAGTGAAAGGATGCACCTGAGTCAATCAACCATGCCTCATGATCTACATGTGTACTTGAAGAAGCCAAGTACACATCCCCACATTCATCTGAGGTGGTTTTCGCCTCTGCAGAAGGAGCCTCATCAGATCCCTTTCCTTTGTTAGGAGCTTTAGATTTATAGTCCCTTTTGAAGTGGCCTTCCTTTCTGCATTTCCAACACACCACCTTTATAGGTTTTCCTGGAGATTTAGATCTACCTCTAGATTTAGATCTCCCACTCAATGACTTATTTTTGTTTCTGTTCTGGGACCATCCTCGTACAGACAAGGAATCACCATTTTGGCTCTCCATTATTTTCCGTCTCATATCCTCCGATAGCAAGGCTGAGACTATTTCATCAAACTGCAAGGCAATTGCATTGCTACCTATTGCAATAACCAAACTATCTCGCAAATCTGGTAGAAAACACAACAAACTGATGCACTTATCTTCATCTAAAATTTTAATATCAATAGATGCTAACTGACTTACCACAGTGTTAAAAGTGTTCAGATGCTCTATCACCGAGTCTCCACCTTTCATCCTTAGGTTATACAACTTTCTCTGTGGGAACAGTTTATTCACCAAAGACTTAGATTGGTACAAAGTCCCTAACTTGTCCCACAAAGCCTTCACCTTAGCTTCCCCTGATACATTCAGCAATACTGAATCTGAGACACAAAATCGTATTGTGCTCTTTGCCTTCAGATCCAACTTCTTCCATTCTTCATCAAACACTCCTGTTGGTTTAGTATTCAGCTCTACCACGATCCACTAATATTTATCCACCAACAGATCCTCCATCTTGAGTTTCCACAACTCAAAACTCTGACCATTAAATTTCTCAATCTCTATCTTTCCATTGCTCACCATTCTCTTTCACCACCAGAATCGATCTCACAGATCGCCCACTGAACAGGGTCTACCACAGGCCAGAGCGATACCCCTCAGCAGCAAAGGCATCCCCTTGAAGCCAAATCTGATCTGATACCAAATGTAGTATTTAACCCCGTACATAAAATACCTGCATACGAATTCTAAAACACAGAAAATAAACAATGTGAGAGCATAACACATAAAACACATATACATAAGAGATTTTCCCTTAGATCCCAAAACCAGGACTACCAGCTTGATTTTTCATTATATTCCTTTCAATGTTATAATACATATTTATACATGCCGAAGAATCCAATAACATGGACCGAAAAACCATGGAGTCCAATACCATGGATCGAAAGCCATCGCATACAAAAAAAACATGTGTGAAAATCATGCATAAAACCATAGGTGGGTCCACCCAACCTAACATAGGGTCCGAAACCAAAATTTTTTGGGCCACTGCCCCAAACCCCATAAAGTGAGGTTACAGGTACACCTCAAACCCCTAGTGACCCCCTTTCGCTACACAATTGGCCCAACAAACGGGATGCTCTGCCCCCCCCCTCTAACCCCTCGATTAACTACATGGGCTAGTTGTGGAAAGAATATAACACAACCCGACAAGGTTATGAGATAAAATTGTAACCTATGCATCCATGTATGTCCATAACCTACCATAGACGTTGTGAAACCTTCATATGTTATGTAAAACAACTCGGCATGGTTCACAAGGGCTTCATGAGTGGATTGGTTTAATCCCACACCAACATTTACTCATGAATTGATGAAACTAGAGCTCATGGGCATTCACTGGATTGGCATTCATTGGAATTCACTTATTCCAAGGGTGGTTAACTATATTGGAGGGTTAAACATAATTTTGGGTTTTTATACCCTCTCTGCCACCCATACTCTACATTATTTTATGTCTTTTTGTTTTCCAAGCATATTTCAGGGTTCTTTATTGCATATTGGTTCTCTTCTAAGGTAGCACACCATATCACTTCATCTACCATAATAATTATTTGGACTCCAATTAGTAGTTTGTTATGAAACCAGCTCAAGAAAAGATAGAAAATATAGATCAACGCCTTAGAATTCAGCCTCTTCGAGGGGGCAACCTCCTTTACATTACATAAATGAACAATTCTTGGATGATTCAAATGACAAAACCTCCTTTCTATATATAGGAGTCTAAGGAGTCACAATATAATCCAGCCGACCTAACAATAATAATATAAAGCCACAAAAATAACAATAGAGGGTTTCTATGGGGCACAGAAATAACAATAAGGGGGTAATAGGGGCACAACAATATAAATAAGGGGTATAACTATAATAGTAATGGGGTAATCACTAGTATTATAGGGACCCAACATGCCCCTCTCCTTCAAGAAAGTGTTGTCCTCAACGCTTGAGTAATTCTGGATACTTCTGCATAAAATTCTCATCCTCCCATGTGGAATCTTCAGCGATAAGTTCTTCCACTTGATAAGATACTCTGAAATTGATCGATTTCGTAGCTGTCGAGTTCTTGTTTCTGTGACTGCTTCCGGTTCCAATATAATTTTTCCTTCCTCGTTAAGTTATGGCAATATTGTTTGAATTGGGAGCTTGTCGCCTATAACCTTCGTTAAACATGAAACATGGAAAACTGGGTGCAATCGAGAAGCTGCAGGAAACTCCGATTTGTATGCCATAGTACCAATCTTTTGCAACACCTGGTACGGACCATAATACTTTGGTGATAGTTTATTATCATTCTTAGCTTGCTTTAGGGACATTTGCTTATATGGTTGTAGTCGTAGGAATACCCAATCACCTACATCAAAACTTCTTTCACCGCGATGTTGATCTGCCTGTTGTTTCATTCTATTTTGTGCCAACACGAGGTTATCCTTTAACAGTTGGAGGACTTGTTGTTGATGTTCGATGTGATGTTCCACTGCCTGAACCTTAGAATTTTCTCTTAAATATGATGTGATAGATGGTGGTTGATACCCATAAAGTGCCATAAATGGGGTCATTTTTGTTGCTGTATGGAAGGAAGTGTTATACCACCATTCAGCCAGAGGCAACAATTTGACCCATTGTGTCTGTTTATCAGATACAAAGCAACGAAGATATCCTTCCAAACATTTGTTTACTATCTCAGTTTTCCCATTAGATTGAGGATGATAAGATCAGTTATGAGCTAATTGAGTACCAAGACAAGAAAATAATTCTGTCCAAAAATTTCCAGTGAAAATGGGATCTCTGTCACTTACAATAATCTTTGGGTTTCCATGTAGCTTTTGAATTGTTTCCATAAATGCAGTAGAAACTGTACTGGCTTTAAATGGGTGTGATAATGCACAAAAGTGTGCATACTTGGTAAGTTTGTCAACTACCACCATGATGACACTCTTTCCCTCAGACTTGGGTAAACCTGTGATAAAATCCATTGAAACCTCCTCCCAACGTTGGCTTGGAATGGATAAAGGTTGTAATAGACCCGGTGTCTTAATTGTTTCAACTTTATTTTGTTGGCAAACCAAACATTCCGCCACAAAATTTTGAATATCTGATTTAAGGCCATCCCAAAAAAAGTCCTTCTTAACCCTGTGGTAAATTTTTAAAAATCTTGAGTGCCCTCCTAAGGGAGAAGTGTGCAATTCCATAAGAATCTTTTGTTTTAGCTGGGAATTCTTACAGAGGTATAAGCGATCTTTGTACCATAACGAATCATTTTTCCAGCTAAATGTATCAGAAGTACTGGAATCTTGTTGTAGCTTTCGAATAAGTGCCCACACTTCTTCGTCATTCTTCCATTCCTCCCTGTCTTCGTTTATCCAATCTAGTTGGATAATAGAAATGGCACACAACAATGCTTCCACATCCTCATCCTTTCTTGAGAGTGCATCTGCCACCACATTTTGCTTCCCTTTTTTGTAGATGATTTCAAAGTCATAACTCAACATCTTTGTGACCCACTTTTGTTGCTCTTCAGAGGGTAATCTTTGTTCTAAAAAGTATTTAAGGCTATCATGATCATTTTTACCTTGAAGTGTCTTCCCATTAGGTAGGGTCACCATTTCTTAAGTGCATGGAGTATTGCCAACATTTCCTTCTCATAAATAGCTTTGCTTAAAAACTTTCCCTTGATTGGACGACTTTCAAAAGCAATGGGTCTTTCATCTTGCATTAGAACAACACCAATTCCATTTCCTGAAGCATCACATTCCACAATAAAGGTTTTTGTGAAGTCCGGTGTAGCTAAGACCGGTGCTTGGCACATTGCCTCTTTAAGATGTTCAAAGGCCTTTGTTGCTTCTGGAGTCCATGAAAATGAATCTTTCTTCAATAATGTTGTTAGAGGTGCTGCTATTCTCCCATAATTCTTAACAAACTTGCGATAATACCCTGTCAACCCAAGAAATCCTCGCAAATGCTTTATTGATGTGGGGATTTTCCATTCCTTAATGGCTTTAATTTTGCTAGGGTCTACCTTAACTCCTTCATGAGATACAATATGACCCAAATATTCCACCTCCTGGACTCCAAAGAAACATTTGGATCTTTTTGCATATAATTGTTTCTCCTCCAATAGTTGTAGCACCCTGTCAACATGTTCAACATGATCCTTCCAAGACTTGCTGTAGATTAGTATATCATCAAAAAATACTAACACAAATTTTCTAAGGAATGGTTTGAAAATTGAATTCATCAAACCTTGAAATGTTGAAGGTGCATTTGTAAGGCCAAAAGGCATGACCAAAAATTCATAATGACCCTCATGAGTTCTAAATGCGGTTTTCGGAATGTCTTCAATCTTCATTCTGATTTGATGATATCTCGAACGAAGATCCAACTTGGTGAAGTAAATTGATCCATGCAATTCATCCAGTAATTCATCAATGACAGGAATGGGGAACTTATCTTTAATAGTGAGCTTGTTGAGCTCCCTATAATCCGGACACATGTGCCATGATCCATCCTTCTTGTGCACCAATACTACTGGAGTTGAGAAAGAACTTTGACTCGATTGAATTATACCAGCCTCTAGCATTTCTGCAACCATACGTTCAATTTCACTTTTTTGGACATAGGGATATCTGTATGGCCTGATGTTTGGAGGAACACTTCCTGGAATCAGATGAATAGCATGATCATGATCACGCATAGGTGGGGGACCTTTGGGAGTCTCAAATACCTTGGAATGATTGTCCAGGACTTTTTGGAGATCTGGAGAAATAGATGATTCCAATGTGGAAACATCTAGCGAACATAATTGTGCAATTACACCTCTTTGCTCCTTTTTTAGAAGCTTAGTCATGCCATTAGAGCTGATTATCTTTCCTGGTTTCCTTGCAATACCTCTTAATTCAACTTCGTTTCCTTCCACAGAAAATTTCGTAAAAAGTTCTTGAAAATTAAAAGCTATTGTACCCAAGGATTGTAGCCATTGAACTCCTAGTACAACATCGGCACCTCCCATTGGAATGGAAAGCATTGGGCTAGTCAATACATATTCTCCCATGGATAGCTTGATATTATGGCACTTTCCAGAGCAATTTATTGTTCCTCCATTTGCAATCATCACTTGACACTCTGGTGCTGGATATAGGAAGCAATTCAATTCTTTTGCTACCCTACAATGAATAAAATTGTGGGTGCTTCCTGAATCAATCAACACTATTACCTTTTTCTTCTTGATTTGTCCTTCTATCTTGATGGTTTGAGGAGTGGTAATTCCCGCCAATGCATTACAAGATATGGTCGGATTTATTTTTTCTTCATCTAGGCTTTGTTCCTGGAATATATCCTCTTCTTTTGACCTTTCTTGCTCCTTTTCTTCTTCCTCTTCACAATCTATGTAGAATAATTTCTTCTCAGCACACTTATGACCTTTTGTGTATTTGCTATCACAATTGTAACAAAGCCCTTTTTCTCTTTTTTCTTCCAATTGTTTTGGTGTCAACCTTGTAGGTTGTGGAAGACTAGGGGCAACAACACTTCCGTCTTTATAGTTGTGAGTGGTATGCTTCCTAGTTGCCATAATTTTGCTTTCCATTTTTCTTGCTAACCTGAATGCCTTCTCTAATGAATCAGGTTCCCAAAGGTGAAAATCATGTTGGATATTATCCTTTAAAGACCCTATGAACACATCAATCCTATGCTCCTCTGGAATATCTTTTACCCTTATGTTCAATTTTTGGAACTCCTCAATGTGCTCCATTATTGAACCCTTTTGTTTGAGACTTATCAATTGGCTAAAAAAAGTGTTGCTTTCTGTATCCTCATAATGTGCTATCAATTCTTCCGTAAAAATTGCCCAAGTGATAAATTGTTTACGAGAACAAAGCCATTGATACCATACAAACTGATTTGGTTCCAAATATACAGTTGCCATACGTACCTTTTGTGTGTTTTGCACATTATTGAGATCGAAGAATTTCTCCATCTGTAATATCCATGTGGCGGGATCCTTGCCATCAAACTTCCTCATATCGATTTTTGGAATATGGTGATTCTTCAATCCAACATTAGTGTCTATGGAATCATGATTAACATTTCTTTTGTTCTCATCATGAGTTTCCTTTACTAACTTTTCACCATTAGTAATTATTTCTTGTAGAAAATTTGTCAAATCTGTCTTCAAATCTGCCATGCTTGTCTTCAAATTTGTGTTCAAATCTATCTACAAATTTTCCATCTTAGCTTCCACGCCATTTATCTTAGCTTCAGTTAACTTTTGTGAGCGTGACATTTGTTGCACTTGTTCTTGTAATTTTGATATATCATGTAGCATTTCTTCCTCTTCTTCATGAGTCATGCTAGAGCTTTCACGTTCCTTACTAGGTGTTTGCATTCTCTTTCCTCGGGGCATCAGTTACCGATAAAAATGCTCTACTATGCCCTTTGAATTCCTTCAAAATAAATTTTCAAACCAAGCTTAAGCAAAAATTTAAAAAAATCTACACACATTTTTTCACTTTGTAGGAGCTCGATATTGCCTCTGATGTATCTCTGTACTTTCCAATCATCTAGTTCTGAATTTGTGACCTGTAGTAGCTCTCTATGTCCTCTTTCCAATGCCACCAGTCTGATCCAAATTGGATTCTCCAAGAAAGAGTTATGCACAATCTCCCAAGATGACCTGATTATAGACCTTTCCAGAAGAGCGAAGTTGTATGAAGTGCCACGTGTACAATTTTCGATATTTGATTCTGAAAATGATATACAAGAAACTACAGTATGTCATATTTCTGTACCTTCTTACGAAATTTCAATCTGATTCCCAGAGAGAAAGTTATGACAATTTTCCCCAGGTCACTTGTTTTGAATGTAATTCAGGAGTCTGCAGAAAGACCAACTTCCTCAGATCATATCTCCGAAAATATTGCGAAACAAGCTCTGAAATTTGGACCCAAGGTTCAGCGCAATTTCTCCTAAAATAGGTTTTTTTTGCGACTTCTGAAAAGTCACAGAAAAAAGCTATAGCGAAAATGCCACGATGACCTGTTTGGAGCAGCGAAACCCTAGAATCCAAAGCTCTGATACCAAATGTTATGAAACCAGCTCAAGAAAAGATAGAAAAGATAGATCAACGCCTTATAATTCAGCCTCTTCGAGGGGGAAAACTCCTTTACATTACATAAATGAACAATTCTTGGATGATTCAAATGACAAAACCTCCTTTCTATATATAGGAGTCTAAGGAGTCACAATATAATCCAACCGACCTAACAATAATAATATAAAGCCACAAAAATAACAATAGAGGGTTTCTATGGGGCACAGAAATAACAATAAGGGGGTAATAGGGGCACAACAATATAAATAATGGGTATAACTATAATTGTAATGGGGTAATCACTAGTATTATAGGGACCCAACATAGTTTCCATGCATGCTTAGTATTCTTAATATGCATTGCTTTTCAAATGTTGATTTCATAGTTTAATATCAACTGATGATAATTTATTTAAATATTTTATATACAAAATGATGCTTGTTTGTTAGGAACACTGTTTATTTTTTGAGCACCATATATGGAACCTCGGTGTTTTCACTAGTGTGAATATATAGTGGTTTTTTTTGGATTGGGTTGTGTGGGGTTGGTTGATTCTGATAATCATCATAATCCATTCTTCTAAAGCATCTCATAATTTACAATAGCAAGAAGATGAAGTGATCCATATGTTGTCACAGTGGCAGCTACCCTTCTCCATGGATGTTACATCCATGGCTGCCCAGTTAAAGATATCACAAATGTTGAGGGATAGGTGTTACTCTATCTTCCGGGCCTTTAGTATGCCCTCTTCTTTTGTAAAACTAGGGAGCATCTAGCCCTGTCCATCAAAGGCATATTGAAGAGCATGATTAAAAGGAATAGTCAATCATGTACATGGGCTACTCAAGAAGACAGCTAGCCACACCAGAAAGCCCACAAGGATGACTCCAGCTAAAGCAACTCTAGTACTCCCAATCTTAATTTCACTCAATCAGCTGGGCATGATTAATTTTCTTTTAAATATGGATCTTAGTTGTGTAATATTTTCAATCCATAATTGCAAAGAGTATTTTTCCCAGGGAGAAAGTATCGTAATTTTTATCATATATTGAAAATTACATGTTGTAGATGCCCATAGGCATATGCAAATACTGTGACCTTAGTCAGCTGATAGTTCCAAAAAAATAGTGAGTAGACCCAGTAGGGTTGCTATACATCTATAATAATTACATATGCAAAAAATCACCAGTGGGTGATCATTGTTTGGAAAGCCAAAAGTGTTGTATACATGTTATGGAACTATTAAGAGGACAAAAAGTCTTGTAGATTTTAGGGGTTGTTTGCCCGCCGAAGTTCTTGATCTATATATGGCCTGTGAAAGTACTGGTAGGTCCTTTTCGGTGAATGTTCTGTGATCTTCCATTCTCCTCGAGGATGATGTGATGCCTCTTTCGATAGCTTGTCTACACCTTCATTACTCTCCCTGTAGATATGAGTGCATGAAATATGATCGAAATGTGTTTTTAGAAAAACAATATCATCCATAATAGTTCTTAGAGAATATGCATGGCATGTAGTTGTGTTGTTAAACCAATTTATGAATATTTTGGAGTCCCCAAATATTTGAATGTGTCTGCAATTTTTAAGAATGGCAAAATGTATCAAGTGGCAAAGGGTGATCAACTCTACATAATTATTTGTGCTCTCGCCTAAGCCCATGCAAATGTGGAAAAAATGTGTGTCTAATAGGTGTAGTATTACACCCCCCCAACAACCCTGAGCTTGTGCTGCCCCATCAAAATATGCCCAGGGCTTGGTTTTGTCCATCTGTTCCTGAGTGATAATCCTGGGTCTGTTGGTATATTCTTCAGCTGGAAGTTCCTCATAGGCCGAGCAGATCTTTGGTGGAATCAGATCCCAATTTATGAGCCGGTCCCAGAAGATGATATTGTTTTGACACATCCATATGTGCCAAGAGACCAGAAGCAGCAGATTTCTGATTTTTGGATCAGTAGCAGCTCCCCACCAGCTGTCCCAGGTAGTAGGGATATCCGCACCATGCCAACTTAGGTTGATATTAAGAGTGTGCAATACTTGCGACCAAAGCTGTTTTGAAGAAGGACAATCGAGGAATAAGTGTTGGTTTGATTCCTCTTCCTGATGACAGAGTACACACCAGGTAGGGCCTGTAAATGCCCTTTTCCTTAGATTTTCTCCTGTGGGTGTTTTATCCTCAATGATATTCCACATTAATAATATAGTGCACGGGGGAGCTTTTAGCTTCCAAAGCTGGGTCCACCAACTCATTAGTCTGTCTGGTTTTGCCCCTGCTTGAATGAGGCTATACCCATGCTTGGATGAGTAATGACCCTTTTTGGAGAGACCCCAAAGTAGTTGATCCTTGTTCTCATTGAGTCGGACATGGGATTCTGTCAAAGCTTGTAGATAATTTTTCCACTATCTATCCCAATGGATCGGGATGTTCCAATCCTCACCAGTGCGCCAGGCTTGTAGAAGAAAGGTTGAATTATGCTGATCTCCAAGTTTAGATATATACATGATATCAATGTTGTGTAGGAATGTGATCAAATCAGGGGGAAGCTGATATAAATTCCCACAATCGGTCCACAGATCAATTCCAATGTGCACAGATGCCCCATTACCAATCTTCCAGATGAGGCCTCTTTCGATAATGGATAGGGTGTTAAGGATGGCCCTCCAGATGATAGAGATACCTTTTCTATTCCAAGACGGTATTCTAATCCACTCACTTATGGAACTGGGCCAAATGTATTTGTGGGAGACTACCTCTGACCAGAGGCTATTATGGGTCAGGAGCAACCAGCCTTGTTTAGCTTTCAGAGCTTGTGCAAATGCTGGAAAGTGCTTTAGTCCCCACCCTACCCATTTTTTGGGATTTGAAATTCTGCTCCATTTGACCTAGGCAAATGGCTTCCCATCCTTTTGTCCCCTCCACAAGAAATGGCTGCAAATTTTTTGGATCCTATGTAGAATCCCCAGAGGCATCTAAGCCAAGGACATCCAGAAAACCGGGGTAGCTTCTAAAACTACTTTGATGCGTATCAATCTTCCTGCCTTGGATATAATTGCAGAGAGTCAACCAACCAGACTTTCATTTAATTTTCTACAATCTCTCACATTAATCCAACTTTTGAATGTTGTTTTATAAATGATCGAACATACACTAACTGTGGCAGCAAATTATCTTGAGGCATTATCTAGGCAGCGAATCATCCCTGAGACATTATCTGAGGCATTGGCCTATCTCTAAGGAATTATCTATAGCAGCACATTAAATTTGATGCTTAACTGTGGCAACAATATGTCTATGAAGTAAATCTGAGATAGCAAGATACCTTTGAGGCACTGTTGATGATAACAGATAATCCCTGAGGTATCAATTGTGGTAGTGAACCACGTCTAAGGGATTTTTTGTGGCAACGAATCACCCCTAAGGTTTTTATGTGGTAGTAAATCATCTTGAGGTATGGTTTGGGGTTTTGAGGCAAGCAAGGTCTAGTTTGGAGTTGATTGTGGCAGCAATGAGATAGTGAAGTAATGTTTATAGGTAGAAAGGAAGGTAGAAATCCATCCTTTGTGACAGCAAGGGTTTCTGGGTTTGTAACAGTAGTATATCACCACCTGAGACAGCATAACACTTCCCTCACGCAACCGAAAGGCTGTGACCCCTCATATAGAGATAGTAAGTGCTAGAAAGAGGAGGACGAACTAGGCAGCAGACTATCAAGGGTGATAGGAGGGTTGAAGGTCACCTCATTAAAGCATTGAAGGCTGGTAAGACAATAAATAGGATCGGGGACGCATCTGAAGAACATATGATTGTTTGAATATCTTTCATTCCAATTGTAAGTTAAATGGAATGATCTTTACTTTATATGGATTGATGAATATTGCATTGTTATTGTGAAATATTACCCTATCATACTTTGTTGAAAACCCTATTTCAAAATTGTGTGATAAGGGTCATTTTCACCAAGAGGGATATTACACATATATTGCTATTACATTTAACTTGAAGTTGCTTCTATTGCAAGTTACTTCACCTCATTAAAGCATTGAAGGCTAGTAAGACAATAATTAGGATCGGGGACACAGCTGAAGAACATATGATTGTTTGAATATCTTTTGTTCCAATTGTAAGTTAAATGGAAGGATCTTTACTTTATATGGATTAATGAATATTGCATTGTTATTTTGAAATATTACCCTATCATACTTTTTTGAAAACCCTATTTCAAAATTGTGTGATAAGGGTCATTTTCATCAAGAGGGATATTGCACATCTGTTGTGATTACATTTAACTTGAAGTTGCTTCTATTGCAAGTTACTTTCACTAAGTTGTTACATTACTTCTTCAAGATTTACATTAATTTGGGATGTTAATCAACATATTGCAAATCTAAAATCACTTTTGCATGTATAGTAAATCATATTTTAGGTCTAAACCACTTGTTTCTAATTCATATAAAGCATCTAAGTGGATCGTGTAATTTATGCTTGTTCTCTTAAAGATCTATCTTGAAGCATTAGATCACTAAGTCGTTGGATCCTGTATATTATATATGCGCTATATTTGTGGATTCACTTGCTTATTTGTTGAAGTATATCATTGCATTCAATCGCTTAATCATAATCAAGGTTTTCTTACGCTCTTCCAATCATCAATCATAACTCCCATCCATTACCCAGGGGTAACATCTGTAGATTGAGTTTTTCCACTAAGATGCTAGTTTAGGCAATAATAGGATTCACATGTGTTTGAATGAAATTCGACAATTGAAAATAGGGTTACCTATTCATACCATATACATAGCCCGTCATCAAATGGTAGTGTGCAGAATCAAGGTATTTTTCATGCCACATATTTTGGAATACAAAGATGATAGATGAGAATTCCTTGAGACAGGAATGTGGCACTATAAAGAGTAGGTGGATTGACCAATTTCTCATCCATACCAAGTATGTCCATCTGCCTCAGAATCTTTAAACTATGATTATATCGGAAGCATTTATTCGAGGAAGACAGACTTGTGTATGCAGAAAGCAATGATATAATCCATATTGTGCAAGTGACCACAGCTACTTATGTGAGGGTGGTAGGTGGCTAAAATGGAGGTGATCCAACTTAAGGAAGAGAATATTGGTGCTGACATGGGGGTATCAGGTTTAAATTGGGCAATGCCTGGCTGATTCTCGAAGCATAAGATCAAAGGTAATGTCTTCAGTGGAAGTGTTGAAGTGATTGAAACAAATATTCAATTCTAGATCGATGGTCTTGTTTAGTAGTTGTTTTACAGGATAACTAGAAATTGTCTGGAATCTCTTTTTTGAGGGGAAGTAGTGGTGTTGAGTCAGTTATCAATCTCATGCAGACTTTACTGGCATCATTCTTCAAGATTACAAAGTGTTCATTAGAAGTTGATTTTTGAGCTCTTGTCTAATAAGAGGGAGCATTGGTAATCAATCATTGTGCTCCAACAAAAGTTTCATTTATATTAATAGTCCACATTATAATTAATGTTAGTAACATGTAAACAAGTTCAACATTAAGGATTTTTATAGTTAAAACACCTTAACGGGTTTATTTTTTTATAAGTGATGTATTGAGTAATGTATAAGGAGAAAAGGATGTAAGAGGGAGAATTACAAAGAGAATTTTGACAGTGGCCTAGGGCTACCCATAGATGTAATGGTCTGGAGAATAATATAGTTTACATGTTCCATTTCCAGGTTTTTCCACGTACTCCATGTCTATTATATGCTCACATGTGATCCTTTAAATTTACGACATAAAAGCACATAGTAGAAAAGTTAGTTGAGAAATGCACATTATTCTGTCTTCAGGGCCTTTAGTATGCCCTCTTCTGAAACAATACTATCAGGTCCCACCCTGATATAGGAAGTTAATATTTTATCATTGTTTCTCCACTTGTCATGATACCTCTCCATACTCCTTGTATGTTTCCATCTAGTTTCCTAATTAGTGGGTTCCTTCGTCCAAAATTGACAATCCTCGAGACTCTGTTTCTTGGAATTAAAAACATTTTTATGTGGTTTTTCATAATTTAATTTCTTCTTAATGAGGTTCATTGAGAATATCCTCCCTTGAAGGGGTGCAATCATGGGATATGGCATACATATATATTATTTTGGTCTTCCATGGTGATTCCTTGTGCCAAGTTAACTCCAATGTTGGCCTGTTCATCTTCTAAAGTTAAAGTGATTGGTATTAGAAAACTAAATCACAGTAAGCGTATGGCATAATTTTATCACATTAGATAAATAAGGGGACTAGACAATAAACAAATCTAACAAGTACCTATTAAAACATACCAATGGAAATTACCTTTCACAATAATATAAAGTAGTTTAAATGTTATAACCCTATGGTTGACAACACATAAACCCAATATACTACAGAGACTACTTTTCATTATGCGACAACAATTTAAGATAGTGCATTGCCCTTTGTAATATAATCCAGAGAAAATTCATCTCTTACCCAAAAGAGGATCTGAGTCAGATTTTTTTTTCTAACACAAAGGTCTGAGAGAAAAAACCTTATAGCCAGATCTATGCATTATTCATATGTATGGATTGTCACTAGCCAATGTTGATGTGTATAGCACTATTTCTGCAACATAAACACCTTCATGATTCAAGATTTCCATTGATACAAAATCTTTGCTTGAGCATTGATTAATTGTTAGAGTATGGGTAATCTCCACTGAAGACCACATGGCGACCCACTACCTGATGTATTGAGTGCTTTAATTTTCTTACATATGGGAAAGTTATCCACTTTATTATTTATGACTAGGTTGGCCTAGTCTCCCTCTTGGCACTAGTGCCCAACCCTAGAAGGATGTGAATAAATTCACGCACACTCATTTGGACAACATATTCATTGGTTATTTCGATCTAGTTCCATATTTACCCAAGTACATTTCTCTATTTTTCTCTCTCATGCTATTTTGCTACAATTAATATTGCTATTTTGTTAAATGTCATAATAAATCTGAAGGGTTTATACATGATTCTATTATAGTTTGATGAATATATCACTATAGATCTTCTATCGATGTTCTCAACATTATATCAGTGTGACTCTTCCTCCTCTGGCTGGTAGTATTTACAGGGCTGTCTTAGGTTTGAAAAATATGGTTTTCAACTATTTTCTTGCGAGCACAAATAGAATTCTGGGTTTTTATACCCTCTCTACCACCAATACGCTTCATTATTTTATGTCTTTTCGTTTTCCCAGCATATTTGAGGGTTCTTTATTGAATATTGGTGCTCTTCTAAGGCAGCATACCATATCGCTTCATCTACCATAATAATCCCTTGGACTCCGATTAGTAGTTTCCATGCATGCTTAATATGCTTAATATGCATTACTTTTCAAATGTTGATTTCACTGTTTAATATAAACTGATGATATTTTATTTAAATAATTTATATAGAAAATGATGCTTGTTTGTTAGGAACATTGCTTGTTTTTTGAGCAGCATATATGAAACCTCATTGGTTTCACTAGTGTGAATATATAGTGGGTTATAGTGCCCAACCCTTGAAGGATGTGAATAAATTCATGCACACTCATTTGGACAACATATTCATTGATTATTTCAATGCAGTGCCATATTTACCAAAGTACAATTCTCTATTTGTCTCTCTCGTGCTATTTTGCTACAATTAATATTGTTGTTTTGTTAAATGTCATAGTAAATCTGAAGGGTTTCTACATGATTATATTATATTTTGATGAGTAGATCACTATAGATCTTCTATCTGTGTTCTCAACATTATATCAGTGTGACTCTTCCTCCCCTGGCTGCTAGTATTTACAGGGCTGGCTTAGGTCTGAAAAATATGGTTTTCAACCATTTTTTGGTGAGCACAAACAAAATTCTTGGTTCCATACCCTCTCTACCACTAGTACTCTTCATTATTTTATATCTTTTCATTTTCCCAAAATATTTGAGGGTTCTTTATTGCATATTGGTGCTCTACTAAGGCAGCACACATATCACTTCATCTACCATAATAATTCCTTGGACTCTGATTAGTAGTTTCCATGCATGCTTAATATGCTTAATATGCATTGCTTTTAAAATGTTGATTTCACTGTTTAATATAAACTGATGATAATTTATTTAAATAATTTATATAGAAAATGATGCTTGTTTGTTAGGAACATTGCTTGTTTTTTGAGCACCATATATGGAACCTTGTTGGTTTCACTAGTGTGAATATATAGTGGGTTGGGATGGTGTTATAGACATTTTTGTGCCTTACAGCATAGAGCATGAAATGTCAATAATCTGAGGGATCCAAAGTCCCTAAACATGTTGTTCCTACCCCTAGAGGAACAAGGACAGCAAACCACAGCACTTCAGATCAGTTCTCCACTGAAAAAACACTCAAAAACAGGTCAATTTTAGATCAAAGCAGCTGCTCCACTAGGCATCTGCGCTGCATAGCAGGTACAACAAACGCTACCTGCGTTGCATAGCAAGTAGGACAAAGGCTACCTACGCTGAGCGTACTTGGACATGTGGAGGAATCTTTTCTCAATGTGCCAGTGCCCAGGAAGCTTCTAAAATGACACTTGGATCAGAAGATTCGCCTAATGATGAGTTAAGAGGTTCTAAAACTCCAAGTGGAAGGCAGAAACTCTGAGTGAAGGACTGAAGAACAACTGGAGTTGAAGAGGACAACAACTCACACATCAAGCTGACTTATCTTCACTCCAAAACTCTATATAAGGATCTCATCCCATGGGATCTAGAGGCCGGAATTTTGTGCAGAGAATTGTTGTTGGTTTACAGTTGAGGGTATTGGGTGATTGCTTGAGGGAGGTGAAGAAGAGATTTCTCTCCGTCGGGAAGGTGATGCTGGATTGGACCTCTCATGGTTGTATCACCGCCTGAACCTTACTTCCATATATTAATAAATCATTTGAGGTTCTTCTATTCGCATGTGTTTCAATGGTGTATTGTCTTACTTGCGTCTTTGATTTATGCTAATCCTTGAATCGATTATGAATGCATGCTTCTTGTAGTTTCCTTTTCTTGTCTTGTTCGCAGGATCTCGTGTAGCTGGGCCCGTGAAAAGACTTGGAGCTGGGAGCAAGCGGCAAACAAAGGAGATTGGATCGACCATTTGTGCAAGACATCGGTAAGTGGATCTCTTCCTTCTATCTCTTGCATGTCATAAAGAAGAAACTTTAGATAGCTTTGCTTTCAGCTGTTGCTAAGGAACTGTCACCCTTAGAGTGGGATAGGGTCATTCCGTGTTGGATACTTTTCCCCACAACAGACTGGCGACTCCGCTGGGGACCGTGTCTTGTTGGTAGCTTGTGTATTCTTGCTATTTATCTCTTGAACAAAGGGAGTACCGAATCGAACTGCATTCGAATCCTTCGAATGCAAAGAAGAGGGCAGCTACTCTAGCCCAGTGCTGGGCATGTTCATGATTTAAAGAGCTGATCCACAAGGACTCTTTTTAGCTCTTTGTGATAGTGTTCATCTTCCTCAATCATCCTCTAGTGTATACTTGTCTGATAGCTTCTGATTTGGCCAAAAACCGCTCATTTTTGAGCAAACTGTGACCCGGAATCTGAGAGAGACGTGAGTTGTCTCATCAGTGCAGCTGCAACAAAGGCTACCTGCACTACAACGCAGGTCCCGAAGGGGCTACCTGCGCTGCATCTCAGATTGACAGTGCAGTACCTGCGCTGATCCAGTTTTGCCTTGTGCAACTTGGATTCTCCACTGTCTGTTGCCCAGTTTTCAGTATTGTTTTTGCAGCCTGTTGTCAACCTGTATACCCAGCTGAAACCACTTCTCTTTGCCCTCATTCCGCCTCAGTTGTATGAAGAAACCGTGATTGTTCTTATTGTATTTCTTGCTTTCATTCACAGTTTCCCATAGCGAAAGTAAACTAGTCTTACTTTGACCTCTTGGATCTAGACCTGTGAGAAAGTGTCGTTGTGATTCTAAGAGCTAGTTTATTGCTGTTCATAGCTACTTGAGCATTTGCTTTCGTTATATGGTTCAAATTTCAGTATTTCTTGTGTTTGAAACGAGTAAATCTTAAGGTGTTCTTTTGATTATTGGACAAATACTTGTTTGCTTTCGCTTGAAGTTGAATTCGAAATCGTACAACAGCTTTCTTTTTGTCATACACCAAACATTAAGAGAGAAGAAAAGAAATACTTGCATTGTGCATGTGCATTTTGACAGTTTTCATGTCGATTTAGGAAAAGTGCATCAGTGTGTGCTCTATGATCTGTTTGAAAAGATGATGTCTTTCTTTTCCCTCAGTAGTTAAGATTTTCATAAGTTGAAAGAATTGAAAAAGCTTGCTTATCATTCTTAGACTGCATTTAGGAGTTGTATCATACATCACGTGGTGATCCATAAAGGCAAACTGCTAAGCAAGATCAACCTAAAAAGAACTGAATTTATCTAAAAACGCTTTGAAACATAACAAAACACAGTAGAGGTCTAGGTAGAGACGTGAACCGGCGTCGTTAAACATAGTGACTGTCGATCTCTACGAAGGTGGGTGATTCCTCCTGAGGGACGATAGCACTAATACGGATTTGTGCCCCCGCGTACCGTCGCGTATATTGGGGGACCCCTATAGGAACAAAGCCTTTATCCATAGGAAATCGTGTCTGCCGCCCTACTGATCGCGATGTAGTGAACACAGCATTCACGAAGATCGACCACTCGTACTGTAAAACGTATTCTGTGGTTTCGCGAAAGGTTTGGCACACCCTCTGCCTAGAACTCGAGAGTAGTTTCTTTTGGCCTTTTTCAAACTCTATAACTAAAAAAGTCCATCCGAGCATTTGTCACTTCGGGCTCGTTAATACATCGAAGGAGACTAGAGTCATCTTTAGCTTTTTCTCGACTCTTAAAAAGTGAAAAAGCAAGTTGTGTCTTAAAAAGCGTCTAAAATTAATTCAATTCGAAAACACATTTACCCTGTGCATTGTTGGTTGATCAAGTAATCCGCAACCGTGGAAGAAAGTCAATCAATGAACCGTCGTTCGCGGAGGCATACGAGTCAACCGTCTTTGTCCTCGGAATCGAAAACAACCCGGGCAAAGCGATCTCGTTCAACTGGTTCCAAATCTCCTGTCAAAGTTAGAACAAGTCTTCCGACGACATCTGAGGTTCCGGTTACTCCAAACATTTCTGGAAACCCTGCCCCTATTGAAGAAGTTCAACAGCCCCAGAAGGACAGTAACACTGATCCTAGTGTGAGAGCAAATACTTGTGTTACTGAATGAATTCCATCAGTGGTCGGTTCAGAGAGTCTTGCTACTCAAACAACTGTCGCTGTCGAAACAACCCCTTCTTCGGCACCAGAAATATTCTACGGACCTGACGGTCTTCCTCTTCCACCCGGTCTGATCGCAATAGAAGAAATTGTAGAAGATCCGCAAGCAACTACTCCAACACATTTTGGAGCAGGGATCACTCTGCTTCCTACTGCATCAGAAGCTAGCCTATCACCCAGAGAAGTTCCTGAAGAATCACTAGGCAATCTACTGGATAGACTAAAAATGTCTGAACAACCGTCAACATCTAGGACTGTGCCAGATGACACAGCGACAGTAGAACTTCCTGCAGTCATTCCGACAATGTTCGCCGGCATACCATCTGTCCCTAACTCTCAACAGCTGGAGGGGGTCCCTTCGAGGGCCATGACGACAGTGTGGTCTGTTCCCGTTTGTTCTCCCGGGATAATACCCGGTAACTCCTATGTTGGAACTCAACAAATCGATCCTTTCGGGAATCCATTTGGGCAATCCGGTCCTTGAGGTGTAATAAATCCTCTCGGTTCCGGACCACCACCGTATGGGGGGCAATATGCTTTCTCATTACCCCCTCTGGGAGGTTACCCATACGGGAGTTCACAACCATACCCAAGTTATACTGGAATAACTACCAGTGGTTGGATACCTATGCTACCCCAGCAACCAAGAGTTGTGTATTCTATGCAACAACAGATGCCTGTGACGAACATCCCGACGACACCAACTATTGTGACTGTGTCGCAAGTTCAAACAATACCTATTGCATGTCAACCTCAGTTTTCTCAGGTTATAATGCAACAACCATTTGACCCTGCAACTCAACCACAATCGCCAACTGGCGGGGCGACATAAGCACAAACGGGTAACCTCACTCCTCATCTTGGCCAAATGGTAAGCATCGCACAACAACCAATGGTGTCACAACCATGGTTGGTGCAGTATCAGCAACCGCAGTTCCAGCAAGTGTACCAAGGTACCGAGCAGCAAATTTTTGCGAACAATGGACAACCATACTTACAGTACGGTCAAAACCAACCACTCTATAGTGGAGTATTCCATCAACCGTATCAATCATATCAGCATCAATTACATTATGCTGGTATGCAAAGACCAACTGCTCAGGCGATTCCATCGTATCCTGGGTACACTTCACCTAACTTGAGTCAGCAGCTGCCATTCGTGGCAACTCTAGAGTTACCCGATTTACATCGGTTGACAAACGATCATATCGCCTACGCCCCTTGGTGGCCCATGATTCCTCACAAACTTCCATCGGACATTCCTAAATTCAATGGAAATCCAGGTGAAGACCCGTCGAATCACGTCATGACCTTTCATCTGTGGTGTTCGTCGAACACTCTGAACGATGATTCGATAAGACTTCGCCTCTTCCAGAGGACATTGACAGGTCCGGCGGCTAAATGGTATATAGAATTGTCGAGAGCCTCTTTCGACAATTTCAGCTCCTTAGCCACGACTTTCTTAACCCATTTTCAATTACCGATTAGGTATGAAACAGGAACCGAAATACTAACCAACTTCAAACAGACGACAGCTACTCACATATCAGATCATATACATGAGTGGCATCGCCGTCGTAGGATGGTGAAAACATACGTTCCTGATCAGCTATTAGCTGAATGGTTTATAAAGTCATTACTTCTGGCTATAACAGAAGATGTGGCCAAGGGGGGAGTCGTAACAGAGGAGCAAGTCATCGCTCGTGCTCAATATTTAGACTTAGTATATACTCAGTCTGGCACGCTCTACGACAAAATACCTGATGCCCCCAGACCTGAATTTTCAATTCCTCCCCCTCCTAAATCGAATATTGACTCTCATGCCGGAGATGGCGTGATTGGCACTGCAAGCGCGAAGTCAAAAAAGACTTCACCTCAGAAAGCCCGTAAGACTTCAGATCGAAATGCCCATGAAGAGATTCTTGCTTCGGAAGTAAATGCCATATCAGCAGATAAAGGCAAAGAAACCACTCAACCAGGAAGCAAGAAGAAGCAAAACAAAGGGAAGAAGAAGCAACAGGATGATCCGTCACCTGAGAAAGCTTCTTCAAGCTCTCCTAGGAAAGGGAAACAGAAAGAGAAGTCACCTGGTCCATGTTCTATATGTGACGAGGACCATTGGACACGAGATTGTCCATACAAAGCTGAGCTCAAGAGATTCTTTAAGAGTCCAAAGAACCCAATTGTATTGACTGATCCTTTTCCCAAACCAGGTCAAAATATGGTTGATAGTGGAAATGCTTCCCCGTCGCAAGTGCTAATGTTATCGATCTCCAAGCAGCAAAATGATGCTTTGATTTCGACAAGGAACAAAGATTACGGAAATCCGCAACTGTCAAACGAAAAAGGTAAAGATCAACCTAGTAGTTCGACAACAACTTCGACAGAAGTTGTCCCACCCATAATGCCAGAATTAACGATAAAACCACCTAAGGGTGTAGTACACAAGTCGACTTTTAATCCTCGTGCTAGAACGGCACAGCATTATAACGTAGTGGAAGATTTGGCTCAATCGCCATCCGCTATGTCGACTCTAGAAGTACTACAAAATTGTCCATCCCAAAGGCAGGCATTGTTATCGGCAATAGGGGGGGTTGATCCTAAGGATTCCAATCTTGTGTCCTTTGATCACAAAGGATATGACCCTCAGTTACCAGCGCAACTAGCTTTCCTTATTCAGGTGAAAGCCCTCAACAAAACTGTTCACAGAACAATTATTGACGAGGGGGCATCGACATGTATTATGTCGATGAGCTGCTGGAAAACGCTAAGGTCACCAACCTTGTCGAGATCTTCGACAACACTAAAGGCTTTCGACGGTAGGACATATACCCCTTACGGTATCCTAAGTAACTTGAAAGTTGAACTAGGAGGAAAAACATTAGAAATTGATGTTGAAGTCATAGATGGGAATCTGGATTACAACATCCTACTGGGAAGACCATGGATTTATGCCATGGCAGCTGTCGTGTCGACTTATTTTAGGAAGATCGCATTCCCGTTTGAAGGAGGGATTACGGTCGTCGACCAACAGAACTTCCTCCTTAATGGTTCACAAGTTACGGGAAGCATTCCCATGATCCATGAAAGCGACCATTCAATTCAAGATATAGGAGTAGGCCTATTGAAAGACCCCACGATGATGGGGACTTTCTCGCTACCAAATCATATGTACATAGGAAATGTACCATTGGTGGCTACCTGCAACATGATATCTTCCATGAAGGTCGCAAAAGACAAAGTCGTCATGGATCGGGCAATGGTCTTGCACCCGAGCCCAATCGAAATATTGTAGCAATCAATGTTTCAGGCATGGGAGGCGAGCCCGAATCAATGCTCGTCAAGCGTTTGGGTAGATAGGTCAAGAGAATGTGGTACCCCTTTGGATCCTTGGTCACGAGTGCATGCAAGTGACGAAGGAATCCTACAATCAATGTGGATTGAGGGGGCACCATGGGATGATAACCACCATCGTTCCCTTCCTAAGGAAGATACTCAAGGCGACCTGTATCACCCTTCAGTATTTGAATTCCTAACGAATACTGTAAATACGGTGGACTCCGAGAGAAACCTATCCAATATAGAAGAGACTATAGCCATAGATATCTCGACAAAAACAGACATTGTAGAGAATATTTATGTCGGCAAAGGTTGTTCCCCTTCAGAACAAGAAATATATAAAGCTCTTTTCCGCGAATTTAGAGATGTCTTTGCTTGGTCGTATGATGAAATGCCAGGCATTGACTCGAGTATCGTTGAACATGAAATTAAGATGTATCCTGATGTCAAACCAGTAAGACAACGGCTTCGGCAGGTGCACCCCAAGAAAGCCGCTGCCATTAAGGCAGAAGTTGAGAAACTTCTCCATGCTGGTTTCATCTACCCGGTTCCTCTAACCGATTGGGTATCGAACATTGTCCCTGTTATGAAAAAACAAGGAACAATACGAGTGTGCGTCGATTATAGGGATGTAAATCAAGCTTGTCCAAAGGACAACTACCCTACACCCTTCATCGACCAGATAATTGACGAATGCGCCGGATGTGAAATCTTTTCATTTATGGACGGATTTTCCGGGTATAATCAAATTAATATCCGCCCACAGGACCAGTCAAAGACTGCATTTATTTGTCCGTGGGGCACATTCGCTTATCGAAAATTACCCTTTGGTTTAAAGAACGCAGGGGCGATGTTTCAGAGAGCAATGAATTATGCTTTCCATGACATCAAGAACATCGTTCAACCTTATCTCGACGATCTTCTGGCTCATTCGCAAAAGCGGACTGATCATCCGCAACATTTAAGAGCAATATTTCTACGATGCCGACACTACAAGATAAGACTCAATCCGCACAAATGTGTGTTTTGCGTCGGTTCTGGTCGTTTACTTGGCTTTATAGTCTCCAAGGATGGGATTCGTCTCGACCCTTGCAAGGTGCAGGCAATCATTAATTTGCCCCCACCTTCGAACTTGCTTCAGATTCAGAAACTCCAAGGGAAAGCAAACTTTCTGAGGAGGTTCATTCCAAATTACGCAGAACTTGCTAAAGGTTATACCCGTCTCCTGAAAAAGGATGTACCTTTCGTCTGGGACCAGGTTGCACAAGCTTCCTTTGATGCCTTGAAAGAAACGCTAGTCAAAGCATCATTAATGTACGCCCCAGACTATCTAAGGGACTTTAACCTGTATCTGGCTGCAGCAGATACGACCATAGCAATGGTTTTAGTTCAAGAAGTCGATGGAATTGAACACCCTATATATTATTTAAGTAAAAACTTAAATGATACAGAAAGTAAATATTCTCATGTTGAAAAGCTAGCATTAGCGGCTGTTCAAGCGATACAAAGATTTCGGCATTATGTCCTCTTTAGGAAGACCACCGTATTGTCAGATTGCAACCCCATGACTTATATACTGTCGCGACAGTTGCTTGGGGGCAAATATTCAAAGTGGATAGCTATCCTTCAAGAGTTTGATCTGGAATTTGTGAAATCCAAATCAAAGAAAGCTTTAGTTTTCGCAGAATTATTATGCGGTCTCCCATCATCGTCCAACGATGAAACGTCCAAAGAATCGATCGTGGACGAAAGTTTGTTTCTGATATCAGCAAGTGATGAGTGTTATGGAGATATAATAGTTTATCTCAAAGCCCAAAAGTTTCGGCTAGACACCTCTCACTCAGAACAAAAACCCATTCGATACCAAGCGAAAGACTACATGATCGTCGGTGATACGCTTTACCGTCGTGGTGTCGAAACGGTTCTGAGAAGGTGTCTCACCCATGAGGAGGCCGAAAAAGCCCTGAATGAATGTCATTCAGGCACCTGTGGGGGGCATCAATCTGGATACGCTACAGCACAAAGAATCTTACGAGCAGGATACTTCTGGCCAACCATGTTCAGAGATTGCATAACCGCAGTTAGAAGTTGCCATGCATGTCAGATTTTTGATAGCAAAACCAGAAGACCCCCCGCTCCTTTACAGCCAATAATAGCTGTGGGGCCTTTCGCCAAGTGGGGCATCGATTTCATGCAATGTAACCCCACCTCGACTGGGGGGCATGGGTATATTATAGTCGCAGTTGACTATTTTACCAAATGGGCCGAGGCGATGCCTACATTGGATAACACTGGTGAAACAGCAGCCCTATTCTTTTTTAATCATGTAGTCGCCAGATTCGGCGTACCACAAGCCATAGTAACAGATCATGGATCACATTTTCGCAATCACATGATGGTTGAATTAACTGCCAAACTAGGATTGTCTCACGACAGTTCTACTCCGTACTATCCGCAAGCTAACGGACAAGTTGAAGCGATCAACAAGGTCCTGAAGCGCATGCTGCAAAGGATGGTTGGGGTTCACAAAAGAAGATGGCATTTGATCCTGTACTCGGCTTTGTGGGCTTACCGAACATCGGTAAGGAATGCCACTGGGTTCACACCGTTTCCGCTAGTGTATGGCCTGGAGGCGATCCTACCAATCCAGTGTGAAATTTCGTCCCTTAAACTCGCAATTGATCTCCTCCCGGAACTTCGGAAGAAGAGGCTCGTTTCTTGGAGTTAATCCAGTTGGATGAAACCCGTCGTGATGCCGCTTTGGCTAACGAAGCCCATAAGAAACAAGTCAAGGCACAGTTCGACAAAAATGTCAAACCTCGCGTCTTCTCAGAAGGTGATTTGGTCTTGCTTTATGACCAAGAATCCGATAAATTGGGAGCTGGGAAATTCAAGTCCTTATGGATGGGCCCTTATATTGTTAAAAGTGTGTTAGCAAAAGGTGCCTACGAGTTGGTAGATTATGACGGAGTTCCACTGGCGCAACCCCGTAACGGGTTGTACCTTAAGCGTTACTATGCCTAATAGTAACCTGTATGCTTTTGTTACATTTTTGTTTTCGCTAAAGCGTTTGTTCCGGTTTAAGTAATCCGCTTTTTACACTTATTGCAGATGTCAAATCCATTGGAACCATGGGTTGGATATGCTGACGGAGCGAGTCGTAGTTCGAGGAACCTATCCTCTGCAGCGTGGGCCATTTTTGACCCAAGCGGCGAGTTAGTGAGTTTCAGGGGGGTATGTATTGGTCAATCAACAAATAATATCGCTGAGTATAGCGCGTTGATAGAGCTCCTCTCTGATGCCATCACCCATGGCATACGCCGGCTAGTCGTCAGGCTAGACTCACAGCTCGTGGTACTACAGCTCAATGGTACCTACTCTGTCCGAAATCCAGCTATTTATCGCAAGTTCCTAAGAGTTAAAATCTTGGAAAGACAGTTTTATTTTATCCAATATCAACACATTTCCAGAAACTTAAACACATTAACCGACTCATTAGCAAACTATGTGTTAGATAGACATTTGCAAAATTGATAAAAAGAGAAGCATCATCGATGTTTCATGCATGGATCACATAAAAACTAGAAGAAACCCCGAAAATCAAAAATATATATAACTGTTTGCGGTTTACATATAATGTTCTGTAACCAAGACAAAATCGGTCATATGACCCCAAAACTCAAAAATGGCTGGGGGGCACCCTAGCCTAGTGATGCTCATGATAACATGCCACGGCCTGTGCAATCATGCACAGAAGACGAGACCATCGTCTAGGAACACCAGCAGTATGTCGCTGCAATCGTAGAGGCAGCTCGTCGATCCGTACATCCGGAATCCCAAGGGTAAGACCCTTGACCTGTTCCTGCACAGCTGTAAGAGTCTCGGCCAAGTCAAGGTCACGGAGAATAGCTCTCCCGGGAGCCTCCCCTGCTGGGGCAGCGGCCGGAACTCTCGGACGAACTGCTGGACGGACGGGGCCCACATCTGCATGCACACATGAGTTTGATTAGAGTCTTGATAGAGTAAAGCACAAGGACATTATAAATAAAAAACAGTAAACAGTGATAAGGTCAAGATTTTACCAAGATCACCCCACTGCTCGCCATCCGGTAGTACCAAATCCGGATCACCTCGGAAATCCATGCCAATATATGGATACTCGGAAAAAGCCATATCCTGCCGCTCGAACCACCTAAAGAAGGCATCAGTAAAAGTAATCTGAGATTGACCTGCATGTCTAGACATGTGGTCAACCCACCTCTGCATGCGTGGCTCAGTAGGAGATGGCAAGTCGAGAATAATATACTGAGGTTGCATCAAGGGTATCTTCTCCAAAGCGAAGGCAGTCAAAACTGAACCGAAACCAAAATTCTTCAGTTTCCCGTCCTTTACTTTGGTCAACTGGTTTTTCATCTGAACCAGTACTGCATCACTCCAGTTAAAAACTTTCGACTGAAGACACTCCAGGGCATGCTGCACATAAGACCTGTTGGCAACATGAGGGGATGCGCTGCCGGCCATCCTGCAAATCGTGTACAGAATAGACCTGAGAGACCTGTCAGTGATATCACAGATAGAAACCTTGCCGTCTCTGCTCGGCTGGGATCCCTCCCTACAATACTAACGGATATAATCTTTCACGGAATTGCTCCCTCGGGCCAAACTAGACAAGGAAATGGGGGCACCCCGCCTTGACAACCTGGTCAAGAAGTAAATGTCCACTATGGTCAAGGGGATGGACTTGCCCCTAATCTAGAACACCTGGTTAACAGGATCCCAAGCATCAAGCAGGTACTGCAGTAAACGTATCTGTGCCCTCATGCTAGATATGCGGAAGAATTTTAGCAAGCCACAGTTCCGCAACGCGCTCACGGTAACAGGATCATGGAGGGCAATCATGTCCTCCTCTTCATGCTCTTGTTCTCGCCACGTAAGAGTCATTCTGCTCCAATAAACTCTGCAAAACAAACAAGAGGAGGAGTAAGATCCCTGACTCAGTAAAGAAAATGGCAAAAATCTCATGAAAAATTGTGCAACCAAGATGTTTTCTGCGCCCAACGCAGGTAGGGAAGGGTCTCACCTGCGTTGGGGCACAAACTAACTTTGAAAATGAGAACCCCAACGCAGGTTTCGATATAGGGAACCTGCGCTGATGGCAGAGCGCCCTAGAGAAACCCCAGGGGCTCATGGGGGCAGGAAAACAAGCATAAAACTGAGAAATTAAACCATGAAAAGATAGAGCTAGGGTTTAGCTCCTACCTGGTGGAAACGGCACTGAAAATCGTCCACAGAATCTCCCGAAATCAGCTGGTGAAAAATCAAGAGGAAGAGGCACCTCCAAAGCTCCAACAAACCAAATGCACATGAAATGGTAAAATGAGAGGTAAAAACATCTTTTAATTGCTTTTTACGTAGTTCAAAGTGAAATATTAGTATTTTTACTTCATATTATCCGTTTCTAACAAAGTTTGTTGCAGCAATTGATGATACAGTACTATCTATGAAAAAGAAAAAGCTAGTCATGGTAAAATATGAATTTGATCTTATCAATCGAGCAGTTTTCGCAAGTGTTCATGCTCGTTAAAAAATAAACGCAAACGTGAGCAGTTTTGGCAAGGTTCATGCTCGTTAAAAAATAAACGCAAGATCCGAGCAGTTTTCGCAAGGGTTCATGCTCGTTAAAAAATAAACACACATGTGAGCAAGCTTCCCCCAGAGTTCAAACTCACTGGAAAAAATGAACCGGTAAATAACCATTTGAGACCATAAAATCATCAGCCATAAAAGCCTTGGTCGTGTTTGTGCACCGTCACCTCCACCTTTCATTTGGCCGATCATTCACCTCCACTTGATTGTTTACCTATTTTGAGGAACAACTGCGAAGAGTGATTTCACTTAGCCATCCTTGTAATACTGCCGTGATTGGAGAATTCCAACCTGTACCTGGAATCTGCTGCTATCCCTGTTTATCACTCGTTCCTCAAAAGACGAGTCTTCTTTGAGCTCTTTTCACTGACTCGTAAAATATGAAAAGTTTGCCGAGTTTTGGCCTTCCAGCTCGTTAAAAGGACCGGAAGAGCTATCCCTCCTCTAGATTTTAATCTTTTTGGACCTGAGGGATTATTGCACAAAAAGATCGAGCGCTTGTCTAGTTCGGCTCGATAAAGATATCGAACATTCATCCCTTCTGTATTGTTTTATACTTTTTCGGACTTAAGGGATTAGATGACGAAAAAGGACCCCTGGAGTCCACTTTATGTACCCTTTTCAGACTCTCTAAAAATGAAAAGGACCGAGTTGTCGTTGTCGCTGGGCTCGTTAAAAATATTAGATAGCGACAAACTTGTCTTTAGACGAGAACGAGTTTCCCTATCGTTAGGCTCGTTAAAACATAGCGATGGGCTTGCCCGAAGGGCAGGTTATAGAACAAGCATATGTTATCCTCCTCAAGCTTGACAAAAATAAAGAGGTACTGGTCAGAAATGACTGGGGAAAAATTGGGAAGAACCTCAAAGCTTAATGGTAGCAAGTCGCTCTTGAACATGACACTTTTGCCTCCGTAAATATTGGGTTGGGTTATTATCATTCACCGGTCCCTTCACCATGGTCTCGCCATACCATCCATACATGGGGTAATGCTACCGATCCATCACATCAGTGTCATTATATGTTCAAGAGATGTCATTCAGAAAGTGTCAACCGGGTCCCATCCACTACCATACATCATCTTTCATCCTTCCATGACCGCCACCCTGAATCATATTTCACAGATCGTTTTCACCATCATCACTAGTTCCGTTCTGTGTCACTGATGTGGGATTCATTAAGGCCCTCCTTTGACAGATCACTTCTTGTCGACATCAGCTCATTATCCAAGAAGTTGATCTAGGAACACCCCCTTAGTACTTTGAAGCTTGCATGCCTCAATGGCAAGTTTCTCACTTCCGGCGATAGGTATACATTAATGACCTTCGACCGGAAGACTTTGCGTGGTGTTCGACGTCAGATCCTATATTCACGCCACGTGAATTGTGCTGCAGTACCTTGAGGGTCATCATCATTATCGGTGATTCCTCTCGCGCTTGTTAACAGTTTACATTATTGACTGGTAATCAAGCGATGTCTTTCCATGTTCGACTTCAAGAAATTCTCACATGGATCGACTTGTACTAAAGTGAAGATCGGACAAGTTTGAAGACCCCGGATCTAGTTTCATCCATCCGGGCTGCGATATATATTCAGGAGATAAAAACATAGACATGTGCAGCAGATGATCATCCTACTAAAAGGATGATAATTAAAAGCAGAGAATTATCAGTCTATTATCAGACGATCGTCTGTTTATGTACAGCAAATGTATTTATAAAGCTGAGCATGGGAAATGCCCGCATCAGCTAGATCATGAAAAGAAAGTATGAAAAGATAATGTATTGTACTGTATTTTGTTACAGGTCACCTCCCGACGATTGAATGAACTTCGGATCCTCCTAATAAAGCATTTCACCCGATAAACGACCTCATACTTTAGGGGGCAACTGTTATAGACATTTTTGTGCCTTACAGCATAGAGCATGAAATGTTAATAATCTGAGGGATCCAAAGTCCCTAAACATGTTGTTCCTACCCCTAGAGGAACAAGGACAGCAAACCACAGCACTTCAGATCAGTTCTCCACTAAAAAAACACTCAAAAACAGGTCAATTTTGGATCAAAGCAGCTGCTCCACTAGGCATCTGCGCTGCATAGCAGGTACAACAAAGGCTACCTGCGTTGCATAGCAAGTAGGACAAAGGCTACCTGCGCTGAGCGTACTTGGACATGTGGAGGAATCTTTTCTCAATGTGCCAGTGCCCAGGAAGCTTCTAAAATGACACTTGGATCAGAAGATTCGCCTAATGATGAGTTAAGAGGTTCTAAAACTCCAAGTGGAAGGTAGAAACTCTGAGTGAAGGACTGAAGAACAACTGGAGTTGAAGAGGACAACAAGTCACACATCAAGCTGACTTATCTTCACTCCAAAACTCTATATAAGGATCTCATCCCATGGGATCTAGAGGCCGGAATTTTGTGCAGAGAATTGTTGTTGGTTTACAGTTGAGGGTATTGGGTGATTGCTTGAGGGAGGTGAAGAAGAGATTTCTCTCCGTCGGGAAGGTGATGCTGGATTGGACCTCTCATGGTTGTATCACCGCCTGAACCTTACTTCCATATATTAATAAAGCATTTGAGGTTCTTCTATTCGCATGTGTTTCAATGGTGTATTGTCTTACTTGCGTCTTTGATTTATGCTAATCCTTGAATCGATTATGAATGCATGCTTCTTGTAGTTTCCTTTTCTTGTCTTGTTCGCAGGATCTCGTGTAGCTGGGCCCATGAGAAGACTTGGAGCTGGGAGCAAGCGGCAATCAAAGGAGATTGGATCGACCATTTGCGCAAGACATCGGTAAGTGGATCTCTTCCTTTTATCTCTTGCATGTCATAAAGAAGAAACTTTAGATAGCTTTGCTTTCAGCTGTTGCTAAGGAACTGTCACCCTTAGAGTGGGATAGGGTCATTCCGTGTTGGATACTTTTCCCCACAACAGATGGGTTGGGTTGAGTGGGCTGGGGTGATTTTGACAACAAATGTAAACCCTTCTTCTAAGGCATATCATAATTTACAATAGCAACAAGATGTAGTGATCCATATGTTGTCACAGTGGCAACTACCCTTCTCAATGGATGTTACATCCATGGCTGCCGAGTTACGGCTATCATAAATGCTGAGGGATAGGTGTTACTCTGTCTTTCAGGCCTTTAGTATGCCCTCTTCTTTTGTAAAGCTAGGGAGCATCTAGCCCTTGCCATCAAAGGAATAATCAAGAGCATTATTAAAAGGCAGAGTCAATCATGTACCTGGGCTACTCAAGAAGACAACTAGCCACACCAAAATCCCACAAGGATGACTCGAGCTAAAGAAATGATAGTCCTCCCTTGAAGGGGTGAAATCATGGGATATGGTATACATGTAGATTATTTTGGTCTTCCACAATCATTCCTTGTGCCAATTTAACTCCAATATTGGACTCTTCATCTTTTAATCGATTGGTATCCATTTTAATGTGGGAGAGATCAAAACTCTCAAACTTATCTAAAAGGAGCTTTATTCAGAGATCAAAACTCTCAAACTTCTCAAACTATTGGAAGTCCTAACTTGTATTATTTGTTTGATTATGATCAATTTGATATGGTTATATTTGCGTTGTATGTAGACGACCTGGTCCTAACAATTAGTTTAAAAAACTCCATCCCATGGTGCAAGAAGAAACTGGAAAGTGAAGTTGACATGAAGGACATACACCTTATGTGTTATTTATTGGTCTTGGAGATTTGGCTAAGTTGAGGTGAGGTGGTCCTTGAATAGGGGTAAGTAAGAAACTTAGATTCTAAAGAAGTTTCGGATAATGGACAATAAACCCTAGGCTACTTTTGTGATACATATTTTGAAGTTATCAGTAGATTCAGATTTAGATTTGGTTGATTCGTCAGTGTACAAAAAGTATATAGGTTTCCTAACAAGTTTGGTAGAATTTAGTAGTCAAATTGTTGTGTGGATGAGATCCCTTGTCTCATAAACAAGGGGGGCTCCGACACCAATTTAGTGTCCAGCTTTGGCTACTAATATATGGTTCAGCTGAGGTTGCTACAAATATGCTCCATGGTCTGAGGTATGCAAGGTACTTAAAGGGCACACTGGCACAGTGCTTTGAGCTACTGCATGGTTTAGTGGATATTAACAGGGCCAGAGATGCAGGTGGCAGGAAGAATGATTTATGGTTTTGTTTCAGCTTGGGTTCAAATATAATATCTTTGTTAGGATGGGATACCCATGTGTGCAAGTTGAAGAAGTCCCTTTCCAGGCTAGAGCAGCCTCCATGTGCTTGGTACTCATGGATTTATGAGTACTTACAGATTATGGGCATCACTAAGACCATTGCAAGTCCTAACTTTTATTATTTGTTTGATTATGATAAATTTGATATGCTTATGTTTCTGTTGTATGTAGATTACCTGGTCCTAACAATTAGTTTAAAAAATTCTATCCCATGGTACAATAAGAAACTAGCAAGTGAAGTTGACATGAAGGACCCCAACCTCATGTGTTATTTCTTGGTCTTGGAGGTTTGGCTGAGTTGAGGTGAGCTGGTCCTCAAACACGGATAAGTAAGCAATTGAGATTTTGAAGAAGTTTTGGATACTGGACAATAAACCCTAGGCTACTTTTATGATACATATTTTGAAGTTTTCAATAGATTCAAAGTCAGATTTGGTTGATTCGTCAATGTACAAAAAGTAGATAGGTTCCCTAACATGTATGGTAGACTTTAGTAGGCAAATCGTTGTGTGGATGAGATCCCTTGTCTCACAAACAAGGGGGGGTCAGACACCAATTTAGTGTCCAACTTGGCTGCTAATATATGGTTGAGCTGGGGTTGCTGCAAATTTGCTAAAAAATGCATGTGCCATCCTTAGATTTGTTTTTTCTGTCCAATTTAGTTCAAAAATTAGAATGCCATGTGGATCAGACTTAGCTAGGCCACACTATTCCACAGGTGAGGTTATCTATTATAAGCATATGCTGCATGTAGCCTGTGTACACTTCCCTAGAGTAGAATGACGGTTTGATTAGGATGCACTAGTTAATGTGTCCCTACTACTTCTATCATTCATTTAGTTTACCAGAGTTCTAAAATTAGAATTCCATGTGGATCACGCTTAGATAGGGCACAATATTCCATAGTTGAGGTGATATATTACAAGCACCTAGTGCATGTAGCCTAGGTACACTTCCCTAGAGTAGAATTAGGGTTTGATTAGGATGCACTAGTTAAGGTGTCCCTGCTATTTTTGTTATCCATTTAGTTTACTAGAGAGTGTGTGCACTGTTTTTCCTTTCCCATGCTAATAAAGACAAATAGAGATGATTTTTTGAATGCTGTAAATTGTTTTCTTTTGCTGTTAGTTTTTAGTTAGCATTTGAGATTTTAGATCTAGCATACAGAAGTAGTTTTGAGAGTTCCTTAAGTTTGCAGGTTTGTTTTCCATGTAGTGAAATTTTAACATACTATTCTAGACGTCCAAAAATTGTATGCTTCAAGAAAAGTCTGGTCAAGATTTCCTAGCCTTTTGTATGCACTAGGAACGACTTTAGACAACTTGTCTTCATCTAAATATTTTTGAGAATTGGTTTAATTATGTAAGAGGACATAGATATTTAGTACTTTCTAGCTATTTTATTGCATTCTGGTTGGAAATAATACTACATATCAACTGGTCCTTTAAACATGTATTTCAAGCAGATTTGTTAAGCATATTTACCGCTTCAGGTATGAGCACATGGGTATTATCTGCGATATAAGAATAATTTCTTGCAATCAAAATTTTATAAATAAAGAAGACACTGTAAGCCTCTTTTGTTTAACGTAACTATTTTTCCTTCTTTATACCATTTCTCTAACCATTCATGAATTCATTTTTAGTGTATCAAGAGGTTTGTGATTTGTACATGGAGATGTTGTTCTGGACATGTACAAATATGACATGGAAAGGGTAATCTTCTCAGGTAAGAGTAGCGAATATACTTTGTTCCATAATGATTTTGTTGTAGGAATAAATTGTTACATTCCTTGCAATTCAAATAGGCAGAGGTATTCATTCTATTGATCTATCGCTAAATGGGTTTGTGCTGACAATCTTAGCCTTTTTGCTGACAGTCTTTCTTTTGTTTTGTATTTTTAGAGTCCAGATGGGTACACTGTTGCATTGGCTATAGGAGATGAGACTCTTAGGTTTTGGAAAGTCTTTGGAGCTCTTTATACCTTAAAGAGGACAAAGCGTAAAGATGCAGCTGGTGCTTTTAACATGTATCTCATGCATATCCACTAAGTAGATTGTCCTCCTTCAGGAATGAGCACAGGGGTATTATCTGCTCACATTGATTTAGCCAGAACCAGCTGACCTTATGGAAATATCCATATATGGTTAAGATAAGATAGCTTTACAGGTCACATGTCTAGAGTGATGCATCTGGCAGAGGTATTCATTGTATTGATCTAACGCTAAATGGATTTTGTGTTGAAAGTCTTTGTTTTTGTGCTGACAGTCTTTCCTTTGTTTTTGTGTTGACACAATGACACCATTTCCTTTGTATTTGGTAAGTCTTTGGAGCTCTTGATACCTTAAAGAGTACCAAGAGTAAAGATGCGAATGGCACGTTAAACATGTATTTCAAGTAGATTCGTTAAGTAGATTTACTGCTTCAGGTATGAGCACATGGGTATTATCTGCGGTATAAGAATAATTTCTTGCATTCAAAATATTATAAATAAAGAAGACACTGTAAGCCTCTCTTGTTTAACATAACTATTTTTCCTTCTTTATACCATTTCTCTAACCATTCATGAATTCATTTTTAGTGTATCAAGAGGTTTGTGATTTGTACATGGAGATGCCATTCTGGACATGTACAACTCTGACATGGAAAGGGTAATCTTCTCAGGTAAGAGTAGCAAATATACTCTGTACCATAATGATTTTGTTGTAGGAACAAATTGTTACATTCCTTTAAATCCAAATAGGCAGAGCTATTCATTCTATTAATCTATCGCTAAATGGGTTTGTACTGACAGTCATAGCCTTATTACGGATAGCATTTCTTTTGTTTTTTGTTTTCAGAGTCGAGATGGGTACACCGTTGCATTGGCTGTAGGAGATGAGAGTATTAGGTTTTGGCCAGCCTTTGGAGTTCCTAATACCTTAAAGAGGACAAAGCGTAAAGATGCAGCTGGTTCTTTTAACATGTATCTCACACATATTCGTTAAGCAGATTGACCTCCTTCAGGAATGAGCACAGGGGTATTATCTGCTCACATTAATTTAGCCAGAACCAGTTTACCTTATGGAAATATACATATATGGTTAAGATAAAATAGCTTTACAGGTCACACGTCTAGAGTGCTGCATCTGGCAGAGGTATTCATTATATTGATGTAACGCTAAATGGATTTTGTGTTGAAAGTCCTTGTTTTGTGCTGACAGTCTTTCCTTTGTTTTTGTGTTGACACAATGACAACCTTCCCTTTGTATTTGGTAAGTCTTTGGAGCTGTTGATACCTTAAAGAGTACCAAGAGTAAAGATGTGGATGGTGCTTTAAACATGTATTTCAAGCAGATTCGTTAACCATATTTTCTGCTCAGGTATGAGCACATGGGTATTATCTGCGGTATAAGAATAATTTCTTGCATTCAAAATATTATAAATAAAGAAGACAGTGTAAGCCTCTCTTGTTTAACATAATTGTTTTTCCTTATTTATACCATTTCTCTAACCATTCATGAATTCATTTTTAGTGTATCAAGAGATTTGTGATTTGTACATGGAGATGCCGTTATGGACATGTACAACTCTAACATGGAAAAGGTAATCTTCTCAGGCAAGAGTAGCGAATATACTCTGTACCATAATGATTTTGTTATAGTAATAAATTGTTACATTCTTTGCAATTCAAATAGGGAGAAGTATTCATTCTATTGATCTATCGCTAAATGGGTTTGTGTTGACAGTCTTAGCCTTTTTTCTGGTAGTCTTTCTTTTGTTTTGTGTTTTCAGAGTCCGGATGGGTACACTGTTGCATTGTCTGTTTGTTAGTGAATAATTCCTTTCTCTGTTAATCATGATGTGTTGATATTCTATATTTGAATGCACAGATACATGTATGGAACTCAACAGTCAATGTTCTATATTTTTGGTTTCAAATATTTTCACCAGTGTTTGTGATATTATGACAAAATTTGTCCTATGTTAGATGTTTTGTTATAATTGAGATGTAATTATCTTCCCACAGTCATACTATAACAATTTAATGTTCGATAGATCGCCAACTATCCTGCCTTTGAAAACATTTGCTCATATCAACGAGTCTTTGAAAATTTTAATTGATATCCTTAAATATTGATTCCATTCCCAATGGATTCACATGCTACCCTACCATCATCTTTTTAAACCAGAAGATCTAGCCCTTGTATTTATTAAAAGCTAGTTGTTGTAGTGCCTCTCTACGTTGGAAGCATTAGCTTCTAATCTGAAATATTAGTTTCATGTTACCTTGGTAATTTTCTTTCATAGCCAGGAAATTTCTGAGTGATAATAGCTACAGTAATCCACCTAAAGAGGCTTTCAACCAAAAGAAAATCCAGACTCCCCTGCCTCAATAATTCCTTGTAACAGCATTGTTAGACCAATAACTACAACTCTATTCTCCCCTCCATGGTCAACTAAATATATGAATGTAGCGACATTAAAGCCATACAATCTAATCCTAAGCTAGCCACTATACAGTCTAATCCTCATGTTTGGGGCTTTGTGAACTAGGCTACTAGCTTTGGTAATGCTGTAATCCATGGTGTTTAACATAATAGATATATGAATGTAGCGACATTAAAGCCATACAGTGTAATCCTCAGCTAGCCACTATACAGTCTAATCCTCATGTTTGGGGCTTTGTGAACCAAGCTACCAGCTTTGGTAATGCTCTAATCCATGGTGTTTCACATAATTAGGCCGATACGCCTTCTTTTGAATCAGTCGATCATCTACCCTTTTAATGTCTGTTTGACATCTGTGCACAAATTTTTAAGCCACTCTCCACTTGACATCTGTGCCCACCTTTTAAGCCGAGGTTCCGAGAGAGTCCGTTTGAATGTTTCATGGAATTTATGGCACTAGACATAAAACTTATGGTGCACGATTGGATTTCTTGCCAACATTCTTGCGAGCTGCATTACAGTGCATACGAGGGTCTCTCAGAGACAAACACATCGACAAGTCTCTGGAAGGAACCCAGAGTTTCTTATTTTAGCATTTATGTGATGGGGATTAGATTGCACAATGAATTCATTTGTTATTTGCATTTCATATATGGGGATTTGCAGTGCAGAGTGATCTTCCACTAATGAGTGTCATAAAAATGGGGAGGATGGAAACCTATGAGAGTGAGGTCTATTTATAGAAGTCAAAGATGGCTATGATATCCATGCTTAGTGTAGCTTCCACTTCGTCTCTCGTTGTAGCAAAAAATCTACACTGCGACTCTCTGGAATCATTGGTGTTGTATTGTAGAGCCTTTAATTGTGGTCTCGGGTACCCATTTGTTTGGCGAGAAAGGGGTTAGATCCAGGGTCTTGCTTCAGAGGAGGAAGATTGGTAGTACATGAATTGTGAGCATGGTTGAAGCACTGGAAGTCTATGTTAAGGCTGCCGCAGGTGCACCTGACAAGCTTGGGGACTGTAAATAATTTTTCCTGTCATGTTCCCTTGTTTTAGCAGAACTATTCAATCTTGCATTTCCTGTTTTCTTCAGTTTTTATTTCATCTTTATTTGTCAAACAATTTGTTGTGGTGTATTGATGCATTTCAGGCATTTTAATGTATGAAGTAAAGCTTAATGTATTGAACACATCTGTTGCATTTCCTGGATTTTATTTCATCTTTATTTGTCAAACAATTTGTCTTATATTAGTGCATTTCAGGCATTTTAATGTATGAAGTAAAGCTTAATGTATTGAACACATCTTTGAGCAGGTCCCTTTAGCCAGAGGGTTTTTCTATCGCTCGAGGAAAAGCAGGTCCCATGCAACATGAAGTTCATTGATACCAGTAACAAACCTGACTGGTAAATTTTTGGTTCTGAGGCCCATATATTATTTTTCATTTTCATTGTCGGCCATTTCTTTATGGCTATGGTTAAAACCAATTATGAGTGTGAGACTATGCCCATGTTCATGTGGGAAATTAGGGGGAGCTAAGTTGAAGATGTTGGTGTATAGGTTTTTACATATGAACCCTCAAGGAAAAGTTCCTGTCATTAAGATTGATTATAAGTGGATTCCAAACTCCAATGTTATAACCCAGATATTGGAGGAAAAGTACCCGGAACCACCTTTGGCAACCCCACCTGAGAAGGAAATTGTGTATCTATTCTCAACTCTTTTCAATGTTACATTTTTCCATAATCTATAAGTTAATGCTGGAATTATGGATCTATTGCTTCAGAAGTGAAAATGACGTCACAAACCAATAAGAAAACAATCCAAAAATCTATGTACTATTTGTTGCTCCATAAAACAACCCAAAAATCTACATCCATACATCAAAATATGGTTCCAGATTCCATAGTTGCAGATAGAGTATTATTGTGGGTAAGATCACTCAACGTGATCAATATAACAACCAAGAAATGAAGCAAGTCTACTGTAATGATTTTGCTACACAACATTTACTGGGGAGGGCTAACAACTGAGTCCTTTCATATAACGCTTGTGTATTAATTTCTCCCAAGTTTGCTAAAAATGCATCCGCTCTGTCTGTTTTTGCACTTGCTACCATTGTTTTCACTGGCTGCTCCTTTGGCATACTTGCAGGTTAGAAGATATATCATCATCTGTGATAGACTAATTAATTGCTCCCAACTACTCCTTGAACTCTAAGTTTGCAATATGTCTAATTTTTTTACTTTATCCATCATCTGTGATTGACTGATTAATTGCTACAAACTACTCCTTGAATTTTGGGTTGGCAATTTGTCAATATTTTTTGGCAGCATAACCAACTCTTCATGCCACTCGAAGCCAAATATTCATATGATATATGGCTTTGATTCGCTCTATCATTCTCTTTATCCAACTATTACCGACACAGGCGTTCATGGTGGTCACTACCTATCTTTATAAACTATCTATTCATTGTTGCATGAATCACTACCATCAAGATTTCCTCACCTTGGTTGCTTTCAAAATGCCTTTCCACATAATTTTTTTGTTCAGAGGCAAGCATAGAGTGTTAGCAACTCTTCGTTTATTATTCTTCAATAGCCATTTCAAATCTTAACAGCTACCTCTATTATTCCTCAATAACCATTTCAAATTTTAACTGTTGTCCGGTAAGGATAGCTGCTTCCAAACAAAGACTCGTTTTTCTCCACAGCGTTCATTTAGGAAGCCTAAAATCTGAGTCCTTGCATATACACCCTTGTGTGTTAATTTCTCCTTAATTTCCTGAAATTATTTCTACTTTGTTTGGGTTTGTAACTACTAATGTTGTTCCCACCATATGCTTGCTATTTTTGGATATTTGTAGCTTCAAAGATGCATCTTCCTATATGATAGATTTATTAGTTGCTGCAAACTGCTCCTTAAAATTCTTGATTGGGCAATTTTTCATCATGTTTTTCCTTCACTGTGGTTAAAGGATTTATCCTTCAGCATACCCATATCGTTTATGTTACTTGAACGTATAGATCTTATGATATATCTCTAATTCACTCTTCTATTAAATTTCTTTCAACATAATTTGCGAGAACACGCAGTAGAGTGGGAGTGTCATTTACCAAAAAACCTCATAAGTAGAGTGTCACAGGAGCATCTATTTTATATTATATTGCATTTGCATTCAAAAGAGGCATGCAGAATGCTAAACTAGTTACCCCAGGGCAACCACCTTGAAGCCATCACTTGTATGCATAAGACCACAATACATAAGACTGAACAGTTATACACCACTAAAATTTAAATTTGTCAATATATATGGCATACATATTTACAAATTCATTCCTCATATTATTTTAACAATTTAAAAAATCTATCGGCCTGTCTTTGCACCTTTTGCGGCAATTGCTAGTAGACCAAATTGGTGATACTCCACACTACCAACACTCCAGGGGAATGCAAACCACCAACCCTTTTGAATGAAGATTCATTTTGCTCAACCTCTCTTCATTGAACTCATTTTCTCATGCTTCCCAACTCATTATTGTAATAAGTAATGGAATTTGTGGGAGAGTTCTCTCTGTGATTTACTGCAATAGCCAGAGTACCATCCAGTTGAGTAGTTCGCTGGGAAGGAGGACATTTATTATGTTTTGAACCAACTTGCCTCTTCTCTGTTTGATGTTTTCCAATTCAATCACCACTTGATATCACGTCATCTGGCTAGGTGGAAGACTTCACTTCTCTCTCCCCTATCTCCTCATTTAGGGAAAATCCCATATGTTTGTTGAGTATTAATGTTGATTGAGATTCTAAAAGTTTTAGTCAGAGATTTTGTTCACTCTTCTAATAAGATTTTTAGAATACTTCCCATCCCACTGCAGAGAAAAATAGGTGATGTACTTTCATTTTAAAAGGGTTTGAAACTCACCTAGTATTTTCACTAGTATCCACGACATTTTTGGGCTTTGATTGGGAACAAACAATGCTACCAACCAAAAATAGAGATGGTATCATCATTAAAATTTATGTTTATATTAAAGAGTATATTGATTTTTTTTTTTGAGACATTTTTATATTAAGAGTTTAATAAGTTTGCATAATTTTATTTTTATTTCAATTATTAATTATTATAAAGATGGTAGGAGTTTTTATTATAAAAAAAATAAAATGACTCTACTATTGCATTTGTAAGTGCGCTAGGGAATCAGGCAAGGCAAGGCAAGTGATAATGAAGAAATACTAAGAGTGCACACATTTCTATTTCAGGTACGCACTACATTTATTTTATTTTATTTCAATAAGTAGCTCTCCTGGAAACCATTGAGCAATGGCATAAAACTTGCTTTACAAGAATTTATTATTTTATTCTTAACAGGAAGAAGGATGGGTGGTTTGGTGTGCCTCCAAGAAATGATTAACTGCCGAGAAAAAAATCTAGTAATAGAGACTTTTCAGGAACTCCAGCTTGTTATGAAGTTGATCATAATAGTTCATTACCCGAATTAGATTCATTGGATATGAAGCTTCCTAGGGAACTATATCACCACCAATTTGGATACCAACTGCAGCAATTATTGGGCTGCAACAGGAGATGGAGCCAAGTCAAATTGTGAAAGCCAATAGTGGAGAAGATAATTATGTAGGTCACCAATAGATTGAGAATTGGCCTATCATGTTGCGAGGACCTGTGTCAATTTTTCATCTTCTGTAAAACCTTCCTGAAGATAGAATTTCCAATCAATTGTAAATTCAAATTCATATACATTATTACAATTCTTTTTTATCAAGGAAGCCAATTCCAATTATACAAGGGTATTGAAATTGTGGTTTAACAACTGAATATGAATTTAATTTCCACCATTTAATGTGATTGAAGCTTTGAATTTCTATGTTAGAGAGTAAACCCTCTTGTAAGATGGGGAAATCTAAAACATTTCTTTTTTGACTCATAATATGTCTTAAAATGAAGTTCCAACTAAGGATCCTGCATGTTCAAATGACGTGAATGCATTTTCAAAAAATATAAGTGTGTTGACTTATTATTTTCAATGTTTCTTTCCAGAATTGTTTTTCATTTAGATTTAAAATTACTTTGCTGTTAGCGTTAAAAATAATGGATTTATTTATTTTTTATTATGTTGGTATCTATAAACAATGAAGATTTAAGGTAATTAAAATCACTATTTGGGAACTTTGAATGTGAAACTACTTTGAAAGAACATTCAAAATGAGTTTATTTATTTATTTTTAAATATTTTTTTATATTGTCTCTAGAGAGAAAATAGTTTGAATTATGGACATATAGTCTCTATAGAGACAATACGTTTTTAATCTCAGCTATTGTCTCTAAAAAGACAAAAATGTAATTGTCTCTAAAGAGAGAAATATGAGATTGTCTCTAGAGAGACAAATGAAATCGTCTCTTAATAGACAATAATTCTTGTCTTTATAGAGACAATAATAATATGTGTTCTATATTGTCTTTATAGAGACAAATTTTTGAGACATTATATTTTGAGACACCTGCTTAAAGACAATATTTAAGACAATACACAAGTTTGTTTTTGTCTTAAGTTAAGACAATTGACTCAAATATTGTCTTAAATATTGTCTTAAAACCCCCCTACATGTAGTAGTGTTACCTCCCATATTATTTCCCTCGACTTAATGGGGAAAATATTATTGTGAATAAATGTTTAGAAGGATAATTTTTGGTTTTCCATTTGATAAAAAAACAAAATGCATCAAGTGGTTTCCCTTAGTAGGGTGGTGAAATAAAAATCCTTCCATACTTGATGAAAAAATGTTATCATCTCTAGCATTTTATGGGTATCTTCCTCCACCCATTACATCACCCTTGAAAAGAACTATAGAGATTCAATCTCTATAGGACCACATATGACACTAATAAGATGCTCTCAAACTATTTGAAGGAAATTTGGTTATAAAACAAAATAGAATGAAACAACAAGAATATCATGATTGTAATGAAATAAGATTTGAAGTGGGAGACTTGGTATTTTTGGCACTACAGCCATATAAACAAATGTCCCTCAAGAATCAAAATAAGGAAAAAAAAATTAACACCCAGATATTATGGAACCTACAAAGTGTTGGAGAGGATTAGAAGTATGGATTCAACTTTTCTTTGCCTTCACATTTACATATAGTATTCAATATTTATTTTTTAAGAAGGTAATCTCTAACTAGATTAGAATCCAAATTATTTTACTAGAGATTAATGGAGAAGGGAAAATCATACTAAAATAAAATAAAATATTGAATCAAGCAGTAAACAATTGCGGAATTAAATAATTATTAAGTGCCCGATCAAATTGAATAGTGTAATAGTGGAAGAAGTGACATTAGAAGATGCATTATTCTTGTATAAACACCTACAATTAGTGAATGGTTGAGGATATCATTTTTTTGAATGGGGGAGTATGTTAACCATGAAACACCTTATTAAGCCCTAGTATTGAGTGATTATATATCTAGTGCTATATCATTAGGCGAGAGAAAACTTTTCATTGTACCCTATCATTATAATTGTACCCTTTCTCTCACTTTCATATATATATATATATATATATATATATATATATATATATATATATATATATATATATATATACATATAATACACCCACACACACTAAAGCAACCTAGTCTTAATATCATGGCATCATTTCCTTGGTATTGGGTGAATTGTAAAAGGAGGTTCCTCCCTCAAAGTGGATTCAATTCATTGACTTTATATCATTTTTAATATAATTAAATCATTGCATACATCTTTATCTCATAGAAATTGACTTAGGTTAGGGTTTTTACAAAATGTCACCTATATATTCTAATCTACAAAAAATGGTTGCTCAACACTATTTCCTTAATTCTAAATAATAGATGAGTGTGGGAGATTTATGCCCATAGAAATGAAGAGATGGATTATTCAATTCCAATTAGGATGGTTTCATATTCTTAAAACTTACAACAACAATAATCACTCTGCATATTTTTTATATAACGATTGTAACAGGGGGTTGTGGGACATTGGGACTCTCTTACTAAAGCATGCCAAACAAAGAACTAATGGATTCAATATCAATTGAGCTATTGTGTTATCTATGTAATTTTATTTTCATGCCAAAGTTTCAATCTACTTAAATACTACAATTCCTCTTAAAATGGTGTGTGCCCTTTGTTTCATTTCTTATGTATACCTCTTGGTTATTTTTGTTATATTTTATAATGATTTAAATTCTAATTTTGGAACTACAAATTCCTACATGCCAATCAATTTGTATTCTATTTCAATTCCATACATAATCAACTAGAGGACAACTCATTAAGAGAATTTTGATGTAAAAATTGGGTTTGAAAATGAAAAAATGTACTAAGAAAATAAAATTTAAAAGAACTAATAAGATTCAAGATTATGATCTCATCCTCATTGGTACATATATTTTAAAGTAAAATAAGAAAACTACTCTTTAAGCATATTTTCGAGTTATCACCTCATAGGTTTATTGAAAGTTTAGGTGTGGGCACTCCTTGGATGTACAGTTAGATTAATCAACCAATGCCTAGTGTTGGAAATAATATTGAGTGGGGGGGTGAATCAGTATTATTAAGTCAATAATATTTCATTTCACAATCTGATTCATATACGCTACTTCAGTTAATGAAACTTGCGTATATACGCAACTGTATGTAAGGCAACTAGCGTATACCCTGCAAACTTATAATTTAGCTAATTCATCATATGCTGATCTTTAATCTATGCATCAAAATCATATAAACAATAACCAGGTGCAATAAAAATAGAGTAGACAATCACACACAAGAACACAAGATATAAGGTGGAAACCCAATGAGGATGAAAACCACCTACTGCAATCAACTCTATCTTCTTTTAATAAGAAACTTATTTTTACAATTTTTTTGTACTAATGCAGTCTTATACCAGTACGCAGGCTTCAACCTCCAGAAGGCTACAACCTTCTCTCATTCTCCAGCTTCTCCTGGAAGGGAGCTACAACCCCCTAGCTCTTGTACTAGCTGATGTGTTTATTAGTACTTAGGTGCTGACCTATGGAAGGCTACAACTTTCTCTTTTCTTCCAGGGACCGCATTTCATAAATTTTCAGACTGGATCCATCAACATCATCAATCAAACATCAAATATATCTTCATCAATCAATCTCCTTTGCACCAACCAAAATTGAATCACTTCTCAGAATGCTGTAACCAGAATACAGTAACAGTAACCAGAACCCAAGCTAGAACCCAGAACACTGCAACAGCAAATAGAAGTAGCTAAAGCATAGTTTATTAGGTATACGCTACTTCAATATGTCGAACCTGCATACATACGTTGTTTTCCCAAGGCGATCCTGCGTATATGTTGTTTGGATATGCAGAACCAGTGTGTATACGTGCCTTTGATAAAGTGAACCTATGTACAGATATGTAAATGATGATTTAACCTTTACAACTATTCAAACATCAGTTATACCCAGATCATCATGTTTACATATTATGACATGGGCAAATTATTCAGATAAAAGATCAAAGCCACACAAAGATACTTCACATCAAGCCTTAAGATCTTAACCCATTAATAGAACTTATCCTTCATCAAGTGCTCAGGTTCATCCTTGATTCAGATCCAGTTGTGCATCATCACCCAATGACTCGTATTCTAGATCTTGCTCTTCATTAGATATTCAATGCTTGAGTACGCTGGGCTAATGATCTTCTCCTCCTTTTACAGTCTTAGGCGTTACTCAATACCATGGCCCAAAACCACTTAGAAGCAATACCTTGGACCAAATACCTGGGGTCACCACTTTGGACAGGATACCTTGGACCAATACCATGGATCAAAATTCCATGGATCAAATACCACAGACCAAAACTAAGTTTTCCAACATGTACATGCCTTTCTTTGCGTGAAAGTGCGTGTGTACTCTATATGCACCTTCTGTTCTACGAACCCGCTTGTACATGTGACTTGGACAATGGGGAACCTGTGTATACCTCTCTTTCTTCATTCTATGATCCTGAACTGTGATTTGTCATCTGTGTGAGTTTCCATCAAGGACAAAACCTATGTCATAGTGCCAAATTTGTAACATAATGCCAACAATCTCCCCCTTTGGACTTGATGGTAACCCCAAGTCACTCTCCCCCTTTGCCATCAAGGGAAAAGGGTTATGCTCGCCCTGAGTACATGCTGAATTCTCTGATATGCTAAAGTGTGTTGTCCATGCTCCCCCTGAATCTAAGCAAGGTCTACAAAAAGATGACTTTATACATACATCATAAATGACCTTCCTATCACCAATGACTCATACATACATCCATCTCCCAACCAAGTGGGGATATATCACTTTTTGACTCATCCACACAACGAAGAGGATTCATACCAAATGTTTATACGTTACATCATCCATCCCATGCACAGTGGGAAAACAAGATAGGGAATTTCATGATCTTGACAATAAAAAATATACATGACATAGAGACCAAGACTATGATAGTTATCAGCAACTATCATCAATAGCATCTGTCAGTCATCATCTAGACTAGAAAATCATGATCTCCCCTTGAACCTATTCCATCAGAATCAAAAACAACTGTGAATTTGTACAAATATTTTCTAAGATAATGCCAACAATAAGTATATGCTCCCCCTGAACCTGTGCCAAATGATCTCTGTCAGACCTATATCAGACTCCTTTCATACACTGATTTTCTTCAAACCAACATATACGTGACTGTATCCACAACAACCTGTGTATGTACGCGAATGCGTTTCATGGGACTCGCATACAATCACTTTTCTCTAAAATAGATAAATTGTAACAGCAAGATGATGCATCAACTACTCCCAGCTTTTGTCTGAGATATTCAAATGTCTCTCTGGGCAGTGGTTTGGTGAATATATTAGCAACCTATTCTTTGGAGGGAACATACTCCAATTTTACCATTAGTTCAAGCACTTGTTCACGTAGAAAGTGATATTTGATGGTTATGTGCTTGGTCTTGGAATGCATGACTAGATTCTTTGAAATACTTATTTCACCTGTGTTATCACATAAAATGGAGATGGGTGGAGTACATGTGATCTGAATGTCCTACAATGTTTGCATCATCCAAAGGAGTTGTGTTCAACAAGATGCAACAGCCACATATTATGCTTTAGTTGTAGATAATGCAATTGAACTTTGTTTCTTGCTGAACCAAGACACTAATCCGGAACCCATATAGAATGCACCACCACTAGTGTTTTTTCTATCATCCATGCTACCTGCCCAATCTGCATGTGTATATGCATGAAGTGTGAGATCTGTATCCCTAGGATACCATAAACCAAAATTCTGAGTTCCTTGAAGATATCTGAAGATCCTTTTGACTGCCTGAAGGTGTGATTCCTTTGGATTTGCTTGAAATATTCCAACTATTCCCACTGCATGCATGATGTCTGGTTGGGTACCTGTTAGATAAAGCAAACTGCCAATCATGGATCTTTAGGTTGGTTGATGTACTGTTGTTGATTCATCAAATGAGCTAATACTGCATCTTGTTACCATGGGGATACATACTAGTTTTGATTCCTCCATGCCGACAAAATATGTGAGCTCGCCAAGCAGGGACATTTCAAATTCTTGCTGCATTACCAAAGCAAAGTTTTGACTCATGGCTTCTTCATTTCTACAAAAATGATATCATCAACATATACTACAAGTATTAACAATTTATCATTATCAATCTTTCTATATAGATTGCAATTAGCTGATCCTTTTGAAAACCCTTGTTGATGGAGGTATTTGTCAAGACAGTAATACCAAGCTCTTGGAGCTTGTTTTAGACCATAGAGAGATTTTCTTAGTCTATATACAAGTTTTGGAGCATTTCCAAGGATGAATCCATTGGTTGCTCAATATTTACTTCTTCTTCTACATCTCCATTAAGAAAATCAGATTTTACATCCATTTGGTATACTTTGAATTTTTGAAAACTAGAAGGAGCAAGGAACATTCTTATGGCTTCAAGTCTAGCAATAGGTGCAAAAGTTTCTTCAAAATCTATACCTTCTTGTTGAGCCTATCCTTTACAAACAACTCTAGCCTTGTTTTTGATAACTTCACCATTTTCATTTAGCTTGTTTTGAATATCCATTTGGTTCCTATGATATTCTTATCATGAGGTCTAGGAACTAATTCAAAAGTATTATTCTTTTCAATTTGCTCAAGTTCTTCATTAATGGCCTTGACCCAACATTCATCTTTGCATGCTTCATTTATATTTTGAGGTTCAATGGAGGAAAGCAATGCTAGCTAGCTTGAAGCTTTTGTAATAGTTCTTCTTGTCTGCACACCTGCCTCTTTCTATCCAAAAATTTGAGTTTCTGGATGATTTTTCTGAACATATTTGGATGGAGTCTTTTCTTTTGTCGTCATCTATTCTTTTGGTTCTTCATTGGTTTCTTCTTCTTCAGAATTAATATGATTTGATGTGGAAGAATAATCCTCATCTTCTCCACAATCTTCGGTTTTTACCTGCTTTGGAATTTTTCCTGCTTCATAAACCACAACATCAATACTTTCAATAATTTCCCCAAATATTTTACTATAACACTTATATCCTTTACTTCGAGAAGAGTAACCAAGGAGAGTGCCTTCATCTGCTCTAGGTTCAAACTTGCCAAGTTTTTCATCAGTCCTTTTGATGTAACATTTGCTTCCAAAAACTTTGAAGTATTTTACAGTAGGAGTCTTACCATACCAAAGTTCATGTGGATTTTGACTGTTGTTTACCCGAACGTTTGCTTTGTTGAGGATAGTGATGGAAGCAAATGCAACTTCACCCCAGAAGGTTGCAGGAGTTCCAGACTCATCTAGTATGGAAGGAGCCATTTGTTGAATAGTTTTGTTCATCCTTTATACCACTCCATTTTGTTGAGGAGTCCTTGCGGTGGATAATTCTCTTTTTATTCCATGTTCTTCACAAAAGTTGAAGAATTCATCCGAGGTAAATTCCCCTCCTTGATCAGATCTGAGACATTTTATTTTTGCGATCTGATTCATTTTCAACCAAACCTTTGAAGGCTTTGAACTTTTCAAATGCTTCATCTTTATGCTTTAGGAGTCCTATCCAACACATTCCAGAAAAATTGTCAATGAACAATATAAAGTATTCTTCTCCACAAGGTGACTTTTTCCTTGATGGACCACATAAATCAGTATGAACAAGTTCAAGAGGCTTACTAGCCGATCCTTCCTTCTTCGGGAAATGTGCTCTGGTTTTCTTACCAAATTGACATGACTTGCATATTGTATTTTTTGGAACGTTGATATCAGGAAGATCACGAACAATCTGGAATTTGTATGCTTTCCTTATTTGTGGGAAGCTTAGATGCCCTGACCTTCTGTGCCATAGCCAGTGTTCATCATTCTTGCTTAGATAGCACTGTTTTTGTCCTCCCTTGTGTATGTATAAGTTGTTTGCAGTTCTTATTCATTTCATCATGCTTTCTCCTGTATTAAGCTCACGAAAAACACATCCATTTGATCTCAATACTACTTCATTTCCTTGATAGCACATTTGACTGACACTCAATAGGTTATGCTTTAGACCATCAACATACATAACATTCCCAGCTTTAACCTTTTCTTTTAAGAGAACAAAACCTTTACCTTTTATGAAAACAGGAGTGTCATTTCCAAATGAGACCTTCTTTTCCTTTTCTAAGGAATTGTATGACTGAATTTTATCTTTATCACCTGTCATGTGTTTCGAGCATCCACTGTCGATGTACCACTAATTCTCTTGTCCTTCTGCATACAAGCATATACCACATCTTTCTATTTGTGGTTCTTTCTTTCTCCATATTTTGGAACTCAATGAATTTTTCTCCTTCTGAGATGTTTCCCAAAATTTACTCATGCATTCAGAATCTTCATGACCGAAGTTGTTACAGATAGAGCATTCTAATTCATTTTCAAGAAGCGAAAAGTTATTGTAGGTCCTTTTCATGATTTTGTGCTTCTCTAGTCATGATGGTTTTGTAGGCAACACATTGAGCAGCTTTGTGTCCAAAGTTATGACATGAAAAACATTGGCCATTAAAGAAACTTTTGTGATTATTGAATCTAATGACTTGGTGGTTGTAGTTTCCATTGACATTCATTCTTGATGCAAATTGAGCATGATTTACCTGAGGTTGGTTGTAACTTATGTTCATCCTTGAAGTAGATTGAACTTGATTTACTTGGTGAACTGATTTATGCCTTTGCTGACGATTGTCAAATTTTTCACTGCTCTTTGCTACATCAAGATAGCTTTTAGTGGAGGTTGATGGCTTCTGTGCTTGAGCTGCTTCTTCAGTATATCCAAGACCTGTATTTATCAGAGGATAACGTTTCACTTTGATAATTTAATCTAAATTTTCTGATTCTTTAGCAAATCTGAGATTGAGAGCTTTTGTTTTCTTAATATCTTTCTTTACACCCACAATTTCACATTCTAGTTTTTCATTGTGTTTTTCTCTTTCAACAAGTTGGAATGTCAGAGTATCTATAATCATATTCTTTTCTTCTAAATAAATTTTGGGTTTAGAGATTTCTTCATAAAGATTATCTTCATCTAAAGCATCCAAGAAATCATCATCTTCAAAAGCCATCAGAAGTCTATAGTCATTATTATCTTCATCACTATTTGATCAACCATCGCTATCTTCATGTGTATAGTAGCTCTTCTTACTTACACTTTGTTTTCTATTCCACTTTGCTGATTCCTTACCTTTATCAAGCTTATCTTTATGAGGACATTTGGCAACATAGTAACTGACTCTTCCACAAGCAAAACATTTGAAAGGTAGTTTAACTCTGAATCTTCCAGAACCCCATTAAAGATTCTTGACAAAGTTTGCTTCTTCCTCTTCTTCTGAAACATGTCCTGATTCATTGAGTTCTTCTCTTCCTGAAGCTTTTAATACATCTTCTCTCATGTCTCATGGACCTCCTTTTCTCATTTCGAAACAGTTAAGATTTCGTGCAACTATGTCATAGTGATACTCTGAGGATCCTGCTTTTCTTCTATGGCAGTAGCTTTTGATTCAAACTTAGTAGACAAGGATCTTAAAACCTTTTCAACTAAAGTAACTTCTTTTATCTCTTCATCCAAGTTCTTCATGCAATTCACAATCTCATATATACGTAAGAAGTAATTAGCTATACTTTCATCATTATGCATTTTGAGAGTTTCATATTGAATTCTAAGAGATTGCAGTTTTGCACGTTTTACCTGATCGTCTCCTTCATAGCTTAGAACGATCTTGTCCCATATTTCTTTGGCAGTCTTGAGCTGCATAACTTTGACAAATTCTGATTGTGAGAGACTCCCCAATAATGTATTGATAGCCTTGGCATTGGTTTCATATTGCTTTTTACCTGTCGTATCTGTAGGAATTGCTGATGGAAATGTATATCCTCCTTCTACAATTTCCCAGACATCTGTTCCAAGAGATTGAAGATAGTCTATGGTTCTTACCTTCCAATAGACGAAGTTTCTCCCATCAAAGATTGGTGGTCTAATGGATCTCTCTCTTTCGTAGTTACTCATGATGATAGATCTTCCTTCAAGCGATCAAGCTTCTTCTAAAGGACCTGCTCTGATACCAATTGTTGGAAATAATACTGAGAGGGGGGGTGAATCAGTATCATTAAGTCAATAATATTTCATTTCATAATCTAATTCATATACGCTACTTCAGTTAATGAAACCTGTGTATATATGAAACTGTATTTAAGTCAACTAGCATATACCCTACAAACTTATAATTTAGTTAATTCATCATGTGTTGATATTTAATCTGTGCATCAGAGTCATATAAATAGTAACCAAGTGCAGTAAAAACAAAGCAGACAATCACACACAAGAACACAAGATATAAGGTGGAAACCCAATGTGGGTGAAAACCACCTGCTGCAATCGTCTCTATCTTCTTTCAATAAGAAACTTCTTTTTACAAATTTTCTGTACTGGTGCAGTATTATACTAGTATGCAGGCTTCAACCTGCAGAAGGCTACAACCTTCTCTCGTTCTCCAGCTTCTCCTAGAAGGGAGCTACAACCCCCTAGATCTTGTACTAGCTGATGTGTTTACTAGTACGTAGGTGCTGACCTACATAAGGCTACAACCTTCTGTTTTCTTTCAGGGACCACGTTTGATACATTTTCAGACTGGATCCATCAACATCATCAATAAAACATCAAATATATCTGCATCAATCAATCTCCTTTGCACCAACCAAAACTGAATCACTTCTCAGAATGTTGAAACCATAATACAGTAACAGTAACCAGAACCCAAGCTAGAACCCAGAACACTGTGACAACAAACAGAAGTAGCTAAAGCATAGTTTATTAGGTATGCACTACTTCAATATGTCGAACCTGCATACATACGTTGTTTTCCCAAGGAGATCCTGCGTATACACTGTTTGGATATGTAGAACCAGCGTGTATACCAGCCTTTGATAAACTGAACCTGTGTACAGATCTGTAAATGGTGATTTAACCTTTACAACTATTTAGACATCAGTTATACCTAGATCATCATTTTTACAGATTATGACATGCACCAATTATTTAGATAAAAGATCAAAGCCACACAAAGATACTTCACTTCAAGCCTTAAGATCTTGACCCATTAATGGAACTTATCCTTCATCAAGCGCTTAGGTTCATCCTTGATTCAGATCCAGCTGTGCATCATCACCTAATCACCTGTATTCATGATCTTGCTCTTCATTAGATATTCAATGCTTGAATGCGCTAGCTTAATGATCTTCTCCTCCTTTTATAGTCTTCGGCCTTACTCAATACCATGGTCCAAAACCACTTAGAAGCAATACCTTGGACCAAATACCTGGGGTCAACACTTCGGACAAGACACCTTGGACCAATACCATGGATCAAAATTCCATGGACCAAATACCACGGACCAAAACTAAGTTTTCCAACATGTACACATCTTTCTTTGCGTGAAAGTGCGTGTGTACGTTGTACGCGCCTTTTGTTCTGCGAACCCGCATGTACATGCGACTTGGACAATGGGGAACCTACGTATACCTCTCTTTCTTCATTCTATGATCTTGAACTGTGATCTGTCATCTGTGTGAGTTGCCATCAAGGACAACACCTGTGTCATAGTGCCAAATCTGTAACATAATGCCAACACCTAGCCACTCCACAAACTTTTGCATAGACACATATGTAAATAATTGAAAGTAAATGGAAAGAACATGTTTATTTCAAGAGACATGTTTTTTTACATTTGAAATTTACGTAAATAATTGAAAGTAAATGGAAAAAACATGTTTATTTCAAAAGACATTTTTTTTTACACTTGAAATTCTTGGAATATCTAATTCCTACCTGTCTCTTGTTGTGATTCTTCCTATGTAATGAGTCAGTTCCTATTCTATAGTAGTTGACTATATCTACTTGTTCCTAGTTTGGTGTGTGGTTGAGAGATATTTTAAGTGAAATTTAAGTAGATCTATAAAAAGATAAGTCATAATACAACAAAAAAATGTAGTTTTATTTATTATACATTCAAATTTTAAAATTTATTATTTTTAATAGAATTTTATTATGTTCCTTAGCATATCTATTTTTATCCCACAGTATTCTTATAATAGCAATAGTCACATTATGTAAGTGAGGAATCAATCAGATTTTTGGTGTAAGGCCATAACAAGAGATGGAGACTATCTTGACTTGCCAACATTATAATAATTTGAAGAGATCACAACATAAATTCTACAGTATCGAAGAGAAATTTTGTAAACATATCTTGTAGTGTTTCTCATGCTAAACAATAGATCAATTTGTCTGATTAAATATAAACACATGGATTGTAACTTGATAGAAGAATAATACATTCATATTCACACAATCAACTTTATTTATTATTCTCATGTCATTTGAATCTAAACATAATAATAATATGTATGAAGTAATAAACACTTAGTTATAGAGGGAACCAATAATATAATAACTTAACCTTAGTGGGCGATGGCTTCGGAGAACAAGGCGCGCGCAGAAGGGGCGAGTTTCAGGAATCAATCCCCTGATCTCTCCTGGGCGGAACTGAAAGGAAGTTTCAATGGAGTCAAACGAGAACAGGTAGATCTGTTCACCAAACTAAATCCTTCAGTCGAAGAGCTCATTCCTCACAGATCGCTTCCTTTTATTTTTAATGGCAAAGGCAGTTTCGCTTATGACAGTAGGAGGGCTAGGGTTACTGTACCAACTAGCCAAGCCATCGCTGTATTGCACACCAGAGGTAGTGGTCACACAGGAACCCCACTCAAAAAATTGACGTTTGGACGCCCTCTACTCACGCACTAGGGTAATTGTTCAGATCAGCCAGTAGTAGAGGACAAAAGCGAGGCAGGAAGGTCGATCTGGACAGCACGAAGGAGTTTATGGACTGTGCAGGCTGCGACGTCCTAGTACCCGACTGAACAGGCGAGGGTATACGCCATCGAATGGAAGTCGGGTATAGCGACCCTAACCACAGTGGCCACGAGCCCGGAGGCCTGGATCTTCCTGCTGGATACAAATGCCCATGACAGAGCGGGTGGATCTCTGACAAATGACCTCTATAAGCCAGATCTGGAGAAACCAAGGCGTGGACAGGATCCAAAGCTAAATGAGGCATCTGGATTCAAAGAGGAACTGCCAGATCCAACAAAGCGAGGTCTCCACAAGATCGATCTACTCCGCATGGATGAAGATCTGATTCAGATCTTCATCAAATCGATAGGGGGCAAACACTTTTGCATGCGGCTCAGTAAGGGGATGAGCATCCATGCGTTAAAAAAAGAAATCCAGGGTCACCTTGGAACCCCAGCACAACATCAAAACCTTATATATTCAGGATACAGTCTGCAGGACAACCAAACTCTACAGTACTATGACATCGCCAAAGATTCAACCATTATTCTAAATCTCCGATTGTGCGGTGGAAGCACTGGAACCAGCTATAAAAATACAGGTTCCTTTCAAGATGCAGTGAAAGGAAAGGAAAAAATGAAAAATAACGCAGCACCACCACCAGAGCTACCAGGCCCCTACATTGTTGAACAAAAGCCATAATCACCAACGCTCCAAGTATCTTTGCCAGAGGTAACTAATCTACACACAGACCTATCCAAAAATGCAATTATTTGTAGATTTAATGGTTTCTGGCCAAAATCAGATGCTCTGCACCAATGGATCTTTTCAACATGGACATCTAACTGTGAAATTTACCTATGCCCAAAAGGGTTTTTCATAGTTAGATTTAACACAGAACAAGAACGAGACAGCATTATCAATCAGGGGTCTTGGTTCTGGGGCAGTGCGGGACTCTTCATCACCCCTTGGTTTCCTGATTTCGATGCCAATACAATGAAAGTCTCAATGATGCATGTATGGGTAAGGCTACATGGTCTCCCTCCACATTTTTGGTATCACAAAGTATTAATTGCCATTGGGAATTCCCTAGGGAAATTCCTAAAAATGGATGAAGATAGAGCTATCAGGGGAATATTTACATTTTCCAGAATATGTGGAGAAGTGGACCTGAGTCAGGGGCTACCTGATCATATCACTCTGAACTTCAATAATTCTCAATGGATACAACCAATCGACTACGAGAACATAGCGTTCTGGTGCCGTGGCTGCATGCAAACAGGACACCTTCAATATGACTGCCCATTTGCCCGAAAGGACCCTAGGAGAACCAAGAAACAACAAAAAAAGCCCAAACGGTGGCAGCATACCGACCCGTTGGGAGAACAAGACATAAACGCGGATCCTACAGAGAACCAGACAGAACCTGATACTCAAATGAGACAGAAATACACTCAGGAAGAGAATGCCCCAGTTACTCATTTGGGGCCACACATTTTAGATCTGCAACAAGAACCACAAATGGAAGTAAGCGGCATCAAACGAACTCATGGATCAGAGGGCTCGGAATCTGACAAAGAACTTCCATTGATCCCAATGGAAAATCAGCTAGCTATTATTACACCCACTCCCGACACTGGAGGTTGGCGACGGGTGGAGAAGAAGAAGGGCAGAAAAGTTTAGGCTTGCTGGAACTTATTTTTTTTCTATTTTGTTTTTTCTGTTGCTTCCTGTCATTACAGGAACAACCATCTGCATATGCTTCATGCATCTACAAAATGTAATTTTATCAATATGAATAAAATTACAACTTTTTTCTACGGGAAAAAAACACTTAGTTATAGATGTTTAAAAAATTAACATATAAAAATTCTTTAAATAGCTTTATATATATATATATATATATATATATATATTATTTTAAACATTGATAAAAACTGTTGATAGTGTCATGCAGAAACCATTCATTACAAAGACATATGTTAAATATCTAATTTTATTAAACCATACCCTCTTATTGTATGGCCTTTATGTTTGTTATCATATATAAAACACTATGTAAATGTGAGTAAAATTTGGTAAATTTATGAGGTGAGTGGTTGAAAAACAATATGTAAATGTGAGTAATACTTGGTAAATCTGTGAGGTAAAGTGACTGTGTGGTTGAAAGTGGGTACACATGCTCCAAGCACATCTTGCATGCATAATAAATACATATTAAGACAAATAGAACTCAATTCCTTCCCAAATTTTTATTATTCTGTGTATGCGTGTTCGTGTTGTTATGGAGCATGTTCTTGTATTTTGTGATTTGGGCTTACAACATCTGGTATCATTTCCACCCTTTCCTCCTAGGTGACAACAACATCGACTGAAATAGTGGAATGAACCTACACAATGAAAACAAAAAGGATTAAATTGCAAATGGCGTTGTTCTACATGTTGCTGCACAAGAAATGTTGGTTAACCAGAAAATTGTTCGTGAATGCTAAAAGGGAAAATATGCAACTTGCAAATTAAAAGCAAAATGTAATTTTGAAACCGCTCGTGAATGCGATTGGGTGCTGTGCTGAATATAAAAGTTTTTTGTGAAGATATTAATGGAAAGATTGTTAAAATACTTGACGAACATAAAGATTGATTGTATGTGCATGAGGACGTGGCATTAAAAAAGAAAAGCCTAGACAAGCAACTGAATAAAGATATTTATTGAGCAAAGATCATGAGCCAAAACATAATTCTCCGTGCATCTTTAAGGAGACCGCTGGTTGAATGACGTACAAGTCCTTGATCACGGTATATTTAATAATTGTTTCCATGAGTAGACACAAATATAGAAAGTCTGGTAACGATGATGGCGGGAAGAATCGAGTTGCTCAATCTATTTGTAGATCCTGCATATGTTGGTTGAAGTTGATATACACTCGACCTGCTCCACCATTCAACTTGGTCGACCACTCAATGCAAATTTGGAAACCTAATCCAACTTGATTATGAAGCATACTATGCTGACTAGAGTAGTCGACTAGGCTAATTTGGTCGACTTACTCAACTCTCTGACAAACTCTAATTTTGTTTGAGCGATAGTCGATTTGTTGTAGCCATAGCCGCATACAATTACTTCAATCACTGAGTTGTCCCGGAAGCAATGTTACTGCATTGTAACTTTGTTAAGAAATTAAGTTGTCTTAGAGCCAAATCAAGCCGTCAGACTAAGTATGCAGTGAGTGATTGGAAATTTTGAAATTTTCGAGACAGGTGACATTGGGCATTGACCGAAATGTGTTGACCATTGTGATATATGTATCAAAACTTGTAAATTAATTTTTATAAAAAATTATGAAAGGACAAGGATAAAGTTAAGTCAGGATTTATTTGTTTAATGTAATGAAGCTGGTCAGTTTTAACGGATGTCTCAATATCTAGTTGACAATAATGGTAAAATACTAATGTTAGCAAAATTGTTACTAAAATGTTAGTGAGTCATATAGGTGAGCTAATCTTTATTTTTCATAAAATTTGTCAAATACAAACTCTCCATATATCATTAGAAAACATCAACAATATCTTTCATAAAATTTGTCAAATACAAACTCTCCATATATCATTAGAAAACATCAACAATAGAACAACAAACAAAGTTAGCAATATTGGATATCTTAATTTATTTTAAAAAACAATATCATTTCCCCACAAAATTTAATAATTTTGTTACTTTCATTTATATAAAATTTAACAATATCAAAAAATTAATAATAAAAAAAATTACTTTAATATAAATTAAAAAGCAATAAAAAAAAAAAAATTTCTTATTTCAAATTTAATAGCATATATACTTTTTCTAAATATCTAGAAAATCAAGTCATTCCGTTTTCATTCATACTTTATCTAATAAAGTTTTATATTTTAATAAACTATAAATATCACGTTGCATTTTCTTTGTTAGTATGTCATTCCGTTTTCATTCCTACTTTATCTAATAATTGTTTTATATTTTAATAAACTATAATTATCGCGTTTCATTTTCTTTGTTACTATTATAGTGTGAAAGTCATTGGGGGTGTGAACACATACCGCAAATCAAAATATTGAACCTGCTCTAGTTTATTATTGAATTTCATATAAAGTAAAAAATTTGTGTGAGCCTGGACCGGAACAAATTTCAAAGGAGGATGTTTTGTTTTGTTTTATTTTATTTTATGAATTTATATTGCTTAACCGCTGTATTTAATGATTGGAATTTAAATCAAAGATGATAGATAATCTTTAAATGGAGTATATAATAACGATAAAGGTATCAGGAAACAGACAGCAGACTGCTTTACTCACCTCTGCCCCTTCTCATGGGTTCATAACCATTCTCATTTTCTTTTCATTTGCATCTATATCGAAAAATTATATAATTTTTAGTATAATATTTACATACCTTACGCATATTATGGAAAATTTACCACATAATACTTAGCAAATGTTTTTAATTAAATTATTTTTTTTAGCAAATTGAGCATTATTTTTAATTTTATATGATATTTTTTATTTAAACAGACATGATTTGAGTCTCATTATCATAAATATTTATCTGCAATTTATACATGATTTATTTTTATATATTCTAACCATCTAAAAAAATGACAAACTCATATATTATATTTATTTTTTTATAACTGCTATTTTTTACTTAAATCTACATGGTTTGAGTCTCATCATTATAAATATTTATTTGCAATTTATACATAATTTAATTTTATATATTCCAACCATCTAAATTATTATTAAAAACAAGCATAAGAAGATTAATCTCTTTACGTGTACCACATATTTACAACAATTATATATGTAATCATTGCCTTAAACACATATGACTTAGCGCCATGTTTATAAATATTTACTTACAATTTACACCATTTAATTTGGTACATTCCAAAACTTTAAATTAATATTACATAAGAGTATCAAAAAATTAGTCTCTTTATATTTATTATTAAAACTTTAGTGAACCATTTTATATCATTTACTTTATAAACATAAAATAATTCTCATAACACTAATTTCATAAAGTCTTTATCAAACTTTGTTTTTAGATTACAAAAGAGATGTGAGGGTTTTGACCTCTTTCATCTATTGATAATTTTATTTCTCAGTCACTCTCAACACGCGTGATTTTTATATATATATATATATATATATATATATATTTATATATTTATATATTTATATATTTATTGCGAGATGTTTGGAAGTAGCTTTTTCCCAACCTCATTCCTTCTTGATTTGTTTTTGAGAAGGTAGTAACAAAAACATATTGACAATAAAAATAATAAATTTAGAGATTGCATGCAAATCACCCAAAAAAGATAAAGGAAGCTAGAAACCAAAATACATCCGACATTCATCCTTGATCGACAAGATGACCAACACTAGAATGTCTAGTCCTTTTCTTGGAGGTAGGAGAAGGCAAAAAGCTTCATGAACACGTGCTTCCATATGTTTCATCCTACTCTGACCATAGTGTAAGGATATCATTCGATCCATATTGTGTCATTGATTGTGTTGAAGGTCCTTCAGAAAAGAAATAATTCCATTCCATTCTTGATGTTTTTCCCATGCTAGCTACTCCATAATAATGGTGACCTATTGAATTTGAGTTTCTAGAGAATCAAATGAAGGTGGAAGATCAACCCAAATCAACCCTTCTAGGAGAAACGGGTAATTGTTGGTTTACTTCTTCCCCAAAATCTCAAATTTCCACATAGTGGGCTGCTCCCTCGCATCGAGGCCCCTTACCCTTGCGAGCGCGACCACGTTGATGCTACATAGGACTCCAAATAATACTTTAATGCCATCAACACCACGCCGGACACTTTCCTTGAAAGTTCTAGATTATATTGGCATAAACACATCCAGTGAAAATAAGATAGGAATATTTACAAGATGTTGACTAGAGAAGAGTTGATGTCAGCCACACCAAGCTCAAAACACACCTTGGACATTAATTGACTCCCATACCTAGGAGAGGGAGGAGAAACCCTAGAAACAACAACACTACCTCTCTAATTGACCACCAATAATGAACTCTAGGTAAGGAACAACTACAAAGTCAACCTAGACTTCCGTGAGACCAAAAATACATCAATGAGGAAGAATAACAACCCAAAAATGTGAAAGAACTTACAAAAACCTAGAAGTTCGGGAGAAAATTTTACTAGTAGGCTCAAAATAGACGTGGCTGCAAACACAGTAACCATAACCATCAACCCCAACTCTTATTTTTCTGGCACAAGCACAAAGTGCCTGAGCAGTTTCTATGCAGACCTTTACGAGCCTGGGTCCCAAATTTTATATATTGAACCAATGTGGTCAAAGGGAATGAGCCTCCAATGCTTGAAGCAATGTCCTTTCTTGGCATTATAATTTGGGGAGGCAAGGATGGCAAAGACAAAGAGACACCATGTACTCCTAAAGAACCGTTGCCTACTAGTTTCAGTCCACCATACAAATCCAACAGTTTCCCAAAAGAACCCAAATATTAATTATACCATAGAACCCTGTGAGAAACACATTTAAAAAGCTTATTCATCATAATTATTACATAAGATACAATTAAATACCCCTCCTTACTCTTCGCTCATTAGCAAAATCACCCTTATATATATATTTAATAAAAAATTATATTTTTTACTTTACCTATACTATTCTAATTTAAAAAATTAATATTTAAAATGGTGAATATTAAAATACCACTAAATGTAAATAAAGACCTCGAATTATCTAGTAACACTTTTCTCTTCATGACGTTGTGTGATGCTCTCATTTCACTATATTTGAGGTCTTTGAGGCCTATCTTCAAATGCTAGAACGTTACAAATATTAGAATTTTCTAACTAATTAAATTTATAAGTATAAATTTAATTATTAATAATTATTTGTTCACTGATAGAAATTTAATTTGTATTGAGTATTTAATTATTAATTATTAATTATTAAATAAAAAGTAAAAGTTTAATCTTTACTAAATATTTTAGAATATTTTAAGTTACAAATCAATACTTTATATATATATTTTTTAATTAACTTAATTGTTTTAAAAAAAATGTCATATCAACTTGAGTTATGTTTTCTTTTAAACTTGTAGTATTTGTAAGTTACTATATTTGCCAATAAGATTAAAACAAAGCCTATTTATAAATTAATAATATTGATAGTAAAAGTGGGGTAAAAAAAAAACAGTGAAGAGTTTTATGATATATATTCTTTAAATATATATAGATTTTACTCTTAAATTGACTTTTTAACGATAATAATAATAACAATAATAATATAAAATAGTAATTTAATTAATTTATTTATTTTTAATATGAAATATATTAAGAAATAAGTGTTTTGATATTTATAAACATTCACCTTGCTAAAAACTCTCTAATTTATTATTTTTAATATAAATAATATCATACCAATCAATTTTGAATATTACTAAAATGTTATAAATATCATATTATCCACCGACTCGATCTATTTTGAAATTTAACTTTTTGAACCTACATCGCTTCTCTGGGGGCCATTAAAATGAAAGAAATCACCATCACCCGTTAAGGTCATGAAATGTCTCCGTCTCACTCATTTTTTCCTGAAGGTTTTCTTCGTTGACCTACATAACATGACTTTGCGGTTGAGCAGAAAAGAACATAACCATCTACCTACAATGTTTTTGGGTGGCTCGCACTCGGGAGGGAGAGAGGAGATGATCAAGGAGCGAACAGCGCGAGATTGATTGTACAGAGATCGTAAGATGGGGCGGTTGCATGTACTGAAGAACTGACAAACCCAACAATCGGTGGATTCAATATGACCTGATGTACCCTCTCAACTTTCTCATTATTATTTGTGGATCTTTTCGACGTCGGCGTTTCACTCTATTTATACAGCAACTCCTTTCCAAAGGTTGTGTGTCTATGTTTCATTTTCCAGGTGTATAACAATCGCATTTCTTGATCAAGCTCTTGCCTGAATGTCCCTGGATTCCATTCTGTTGCAAGCTCCTGCAGAAGCAACGTGGGGGAGAATGCCAACGGCTAAAGGAGGAATCATGTGGGATCTTGCATGGGGTGTCAGAGCGAGTGATGCAGCCAAGGATGACTTGCCAACATCCACTAAAATTCTGAGGATAAAACCCATGTTGTGTACGACGTCCTCACATGCAGGGGAGAGTTGGCAAGTATCCTTGGCTGTGCATCTTGCTGCGGTTCGCATGCCAGACCTCAGATGATATTATATATAGACGAATGCGGTACTTGGAAGAGGAATAATAGGATGGTCTTAACCTGATCAACAAATATTTATTGGTTTTACTTTGTTTGAATTTGATAATATTCTTATTTCTGAGGTACGATACTGCGAGGCAATGGTTTTTTATTAATTTCAATGATTATGAGGTTAGATTGTTTTATAAGAAATAGTTTTTGTTGCTATGGTATATATAATTGTTGCACATATATATTGATGTAAGACAAATCTAGGAGATTTATATCATTGTTTTACAGGAAATAGTTTATGTTGCGATTGTATATATAATTGTTGCACACATATATTGATGTAAGATAAATTTAGAAGGTTTATATCATTTGGTTATTGGATTAAGTTTCTATGAAATGTTACTTTTAAATTTCAACTGGTCATATTTCTTTAAATATAAAATTATTATAAAAAATCACTCTTGATAATAATAGCATCTTACTGATAAAAAAATTATTAATCACTTTGCAAATAATTTAAGTATTTCAAAAAACATTAATAGCAGATAAACCTAGTATTTCAAAAAAAAAAATCAGATTTCATTCCTGTCCAATACATAAATATTAATCTATTAAAACATAGTTTATAATCATCTACATACAATCTAATAATGGTCTAACCATTAATTAAACTTTTAGTAATTTTATATACGCAATTTATTTAATTTTTACATTTTCGTTTTAGATAAAAACTCTCTATTTTGGAATAGTAATTATGGTTTTATAAAAAATTTCAATAGGTTTTTATTCAACCTTTTATCTGTCTCTTTTTCATTTAAATTCATGTTATAAATATTGATTCACAGCAAATATCAAATTTAAAAATTTCATATATAAATATTGATCACTTCATAATCATTTGAAAAGTCACATCCACTTGATTATATTTTCTCTGCTTATTCTATCATGTGAAAGTTATCGGTTTGTGAACAGAATATTAACGATGACCGATATACTGAAATATCCACGAGCCCGTTACGACGACAATATTCTGTACAACACTTTTTCAGAATAAGATGGATTGGTCTGATTTCAATAAGTTAGGTGACAACTATGAGGTGACAACTAATGGTAAGAATATAAATCATTTTTAGTTTTGTTTTTTCTGCTCTCCATGGCAGTCGATTTGGTGACAACTATGAGGTGAAATGGGTTTGAAAAATGAATAGAGGAAGTTCCCATTTTCTATGGGTTTTAGAAATAGGACGTGTAACGGGAGCGAGGTTTATAAATCTAAGAAATCGATCCCAACTATCAGAGAGCGGGCAGTAGCACCTAAGCAGTGGAATGAAAACATCTTCCAAACTATGAGCCACATTAATGTAAACAGACCATCATCGTCTTCCGTGGAAGCACCTGTAACAATGTGAAGCAAAGCTATTAAATCGGTATAGACAACCATCGGTCATCACAGAAAGTAAAAGATACGGTGAAGAAAATCCTGATTTTTGCATATCGGCGACTTTACTATGAAGTAGTTGGTTTGAATAGTTACTTCGGTGACATGCCTTTTGGCTCTTCCGTGGAAGCACCTGTAGCAATGTGAAGCAAAGCTATTAAATCTGAAAAGACAACCATCGGTCATCACAGAATATAAAAGATACGGTGAAGAAAATACTGATTATTGTGTATCGGCGGCTTTACTATGAAGTTGTTGGTTTGAATAGTTACTTCGGTGACATGCTTTTTGGCTTATGTCGATGGTTGATTTTCTAAATATTCGGGAATAGAATGGACATGGTGAGGTTCAATAAGTGAGCTTGAGATATGGGTGGGTCAAATAATTGAGGCTTCTAATTACAAAATACTGGGAGCATCAGCCATCAACATAAGGATGTTTGGTCATTCCCATAAAGTTATCATGGTTTGATTAGTTTGAAATGGGATTTTTAAAATTTATATTTTAAAATTTTATTGGTAGTATTTAGGAATGAAAGGTTGAAATTTATGTTAAAAGTAGTTATGTTTTTTTTAATTAAATTCATTAATTAAAATAAATGTCATATTAACAAAAGTTAACGTTTAATGGGCATGTGGTATATTGGCCTATGGTATTATAATAAAACCTTTGTACAAATTAAAAATCTTTTTGGTAAAGTATGGTGAATCTTTATGATTAAAAATCTTATTACACTTTTTGAACTAATCCATGAGATTAGATCCATTTAACAGTGGATCTATCATGCCCCCAAAGGGAATTCCTCGAGGCACAAACATTTGGATTGTAGATCTCGAGCAAAGGTTTTCACTTCTAATCCCTCTTGGCTTATGATAGATTTCATGTTAGATGGATCTAATCTTAGTTTCACTTGAGAGCAGCAATGTCACATTTTTAGATTATCTTTATTATGTATATGTTTGAGTTAAACTTCAAAATTCTCATTATATTTTCTTTGTTAGACATGATCATATCATTTTGTTCTTTAATTTAGTCTGTGTTGCTTGTCTTCAATGGTTTGAGTGATTTGAATGGTAATGTTTGTGAATGTTGCAATTGTCTTATATTTCTATACGTGTATGTACTTGTTTGTTGGTCATTAGTTGGTGACCAAGGAGGGAGACAATCTTGTCAATAGTTTGGAGGAAGATTGATATTAGACATCTATTTCATTTCATTTTAGGTATCACAAATTATAACTAATATATATTAGTAGTGTCGGGTAAATAATAGTTTTAATAATTTACTACATCAAGATTACTCTTGTTGTTTCTTTGCTAATGTTTGGAAATATTTATTTCCTTCAATAATATTTTGATGATTTTTTTAAGGTATGTTTTGCAAAGTAAAAAAATAATGTATTTTTGAAATTTTTTTAATGAGTGGTCAAATTGGTTTCTCCAAACAATTATCACATCTTCTTTAAGAATACTTTCATTTGTTTTGAATGTTTATAAATATATATTTTCCTCTAATAAATATATTGAATACATTGTTGTATGCAAGTATTTATTAGTAATTTTGAATATATGAAATTGTCTATTAGTAATTAGTTGTTGATAAAGGAGGGAGACTATTTTGCCAAATTGATAGAAATGAGGTCCACGCGGTTCATGAAGTCCTCAGTATATGCACTCATTATTCTCACAATTTCTCCTGACCTCGCTACTAGTCGAGCTCAGGGTTCAAACTGCAATACGTTGAGGATGTGACTAAGTCCTGAGTGGTCTAGTCCACCTCAAAACTTCAGAACTCTTTCCTATGCCTATATTGGTCAATACGAATGAATTCATAGTCTTATAAACCTTATTTTACATTGACTTAGTAACCAAAATTCTCATCTTATTCAAACTCTTCTTAGCTCCGCAAATTCCCGAGCTCCTAGGTTTTATCACTACCAACTTTTACTTTTAAGTTGAAGAAATTCTAAATCCTCGCAAATAAGAGGACATGCACCAGACTTCTTCATTTCCCACAATAGGATCCACTTTCCGTCCTCTTCAACATATGTTAAACTTCCTCACAAATTCCTGTCACTGGTAAAATCCTTCAGGAATTATAAAGAACACAAAAAGTTGATTACATCCTATAGAGATACTCACCACTTGCATACAGATCTTCAAGCTACATTCATAGAGAGGAATTAAAACATAGAGAATAAATTTAATTTCTATGCATATCAAGAACAAAGAACATTTTAGAAAGGATTACGATGGGTTAATTTTGCAAGCACTCTCTTGGCTATACAATACTTTTATAATTTTTCATTTGCTCGAAAAATATCCTAACAAACTAAAGCTACCTTGAAACCATTTTTTATTAAAGACTGAAAATGTGGAGAAAAAAATATTCTTCTCAATAATATCAACAGCTAAGTAGATTACATAGGAGTCAACCATAATTAATGACTTCACAGAGAGTCAAGTAGAACTCAACGGTACTAGACTGAGCTCACTATGACACTTGAATTCACTGTTATGACACCTAGTAGCTCATTGGAATTAGTTTTTCCAGCACCCCCCTTAATTATAACCACACAAATTTAAACAAAAGTTCCTACTAATCTAACTTTTAGCTAGGCTTACAATTAAAAAAAGTTGACATTAGTTGGATTTATTTTTCTTTTCCTTTTCTTCCAAGTTTTGTACCCTCTGAATTCCTTCAACATTTTCTTTTTGTGTAGGCTTTGAATTTCATTTTGTGTTCCGACTTTTCCATTGTTCTAGGTTGTCCATGTCTGTCATCTACTTGTTCAAACGTAGGCTTGTATGTGGACTGTTGCCACATGTCATCTTTTATTATGATCTTTTCATCAATATTTTGCTGCAACATAAGTCTATAATAAAAATTAATCTCCTTAGGACTCGAATATATGAAAAATCCATTAATGTTTTCATCATCCATGTTGACTTCAACATTCATTTCTGCAACTTTTATGCAAACGTTATCAAGACATGGTGTTGCAAGCCATGCTTCAAGGAACTTTAATTCTTTCTCAAAATTTGTTGCTTGTTTCTAGTTGCTGCTAACATCTACGCACTCAAAATAGCATTTTAAATTGAAAGCATATCCAGAATTGTATTCGTTTTGCTTTGCAATGAAAGCATTCTCTTCTTGTGCTTCCTTCTCTGCGTGTGTCTCTTCCACTTCTTCACTAACATGTGCTGCTGCAAACAAACTGTCTTCCACTTGGTTTTCAACTCAAGTTGGATTCTCTCACTAGATAATAGTTTATCAATAACATGTTTATGTGGCATCATATGCAACCATTCATCATTAGCCAACTAGTCTTCATCAAACTTAACATCAACAAATTGAATTGTTCGATTCACCATAACATTGTTTGTTTGATGTTTTTGTGGCATCATATGAAACCATTCATCATTAGCGAACTAGTCTTCATCATACTTAACATCAACAAATTGAATTGTTGGATTCCCCATAACATTGGTTGTTTCAATGACAACTTCATTATCATCAACAAGCATTATTGATGGATTCACCAAACTGTCATCCACTTGTGGCTATGCACAGTGGGATTCAAGAGAACGTGTGTGTTCTTTCTCTACTTCTTCTGCAAATTATTTGGAGTCATCATCCACTTGTGGCTGAGCACAGTGGGATTCACGAGCATTTGTGTGCTATTTCTCTGTTTTTGGTAACATACCATCATCATTGTCATCCACTTTGAAATGGGATTCACCAAACTCTTCACCTTGTTGTAGATATGTTGTTATAGATCCACCTTCATCTTCAACTTGAATACTTCCTCTTACACCAAAATTCTTCTCCAAGGTGTCCCAAGCCTCCTTGGTTGTCTTTGCATTTGAAATGAGGGGAAGAATGTTATAATATACACATTCTTTTAGGCATTTCAATGATAAGACATTCTTTTTCCTTTTCACTTCCAAATATTTCAAATAGATCTCGAACATCTCCAGTTGTCTCTTTGACCTTCCCAGCCTCTTGGATTTTCCCATTTGTTGATCATTGGCTCATTACGACTTGACAAGCAAATCAAATTGTAAACATAACATCTTCTCTGCAGTAAACCTTTAGCTTTAACGAGAATTGTTGTAATAGTGGCACACAGTGACACCACATAGCAACAATAGCTCAAGAATCTCAAATTTATTCACTTTCAATACAATATTTATCCAATTTTCTCACAAAAGAAACACTTGCAAAACCTTTTTTAATTTGATATAAAAGAACAATAATTCCCTTTTTTAAATAAGGGTCGTTTTTATAACTTTCAATATTATTTTTCCTTTTTTAAATAAAAAGAGGAATTTCAAGAAATAGGAAATTATATGATCCCTCTAAAACAATACAATTTGATCTTTTAGAAATTACATTGAACGAATCCATTTTAAAATAAATGAAGACCACCCCCCACCCCCGCTTTTTTTTAGAACAATACATTCCTTCATCCAAGGCATTTAAAAATTTGCCAAAAGACTTCCATGCTTTACCTTTGATGCCCAAACACACCTTTGACTCTACGTTAATTGGGCAACCAAGAAAACTTCGTGTCTCGTAACTTTGATTGTGAGTGCCTCATGGCTTGTGACTTCCGTTTAGCTCGTCAATTTCTGAAATACTTTGACTCGTCATAATGTACTTGCATCCTTTTATTTTTTCTATAATTATTGTAACACTACCATGGCATTTTCCGATATAGAGGCGTGCAATGTGATGCAGAAAAAGTTGTTTTCAGCGCACATTCTCTCTTTTCACGAGTGCAACGAATCCCAAAGTAAATTTTTTTAAGATGGAGACCTGCGATTCCTTCTTGCCCTTCAATGATTTTACAGTGTCACTAACACATTCTTTTTCCTTTGTGACTCCACTCGTCCTTGATTTGATGGACTTTTTAAAATTTCTAACTTTTTCTTCTGTCTCACTTTTGGAACTTCTCTCCCTCGCTTTTTTCACAATAGTAATTTTTTTTCTAACATCAGAGGTTTTCAGAGACCTTACATTCTCTACTGCTCTCTTAATGAGTTTTATGAAAGCTCACACTCTTCTCTTAAATTCTCTGGAGGATTCTTATGCAACTTGGCTCCAATACCATGTTAAAGATTCAAAATGTGGAGCAGAAGTACTCGTCTCAATATTATCAACAGCGAAATAGATTACATACGAGATGCATAGGAGACAACAATAATTAATGACTTTAATGAGACTCAACTAGAACTCAACCAAACTAGACTGAACTCAAACTGACCATGACATGTGGATTGATTGTTATGACACCTAGTAGGTGGTTGGAATTAGCTTCTCCATCATGTCTAAACTGCTTAGCATCCCAGCTAGGCACTTGGAAAATTTACAAATGCTGGAGCCCCATCTCAACAAACTAACAACATAACACTTCCTAATTTTTCTAGAATGAGGACACTCGCTTTACATAAAAATCCTACTATTCATATGTATGTAAGTTACTAATGGATGGAATTTCCTTTCCGCTTTGGAAATTTACATTACACCTCTTGGGCCTTAAGCAAAATGCATTGCCTAGAGTTGATGCTCTTACATTGTACTCCGGAGGTTAAAATTTTCCATGACCTCCTCATCACATGTTTCAATTTTTTAACTCCTGCTAGGCCCCATAAAAAATAAAAAGTTTTCGATGTATTTGACTTTGTTGCTGCGTCATGGATAACCTCAATTTTCCTATATGCCAAATTTGATTTTGTAGTTCCTCACATAAATTTTTGAAGTGGTTTTTCACAGTCAATTGTATCTTGTTGTTGTTCTTCTCCTTTTGACGTCTCCTCTTGGAAATCCTTTCCATTATATTATACACTTGATAATCCTTTCCATTATATTCCACACTTTATCAATTATGTCTTTTAACCCTATTTAGGGTTGAAAGCTACTATCTTCCTCTTCTAGCTCTAGTTTTACACACAACATATTTATCATTTGATTTATTAATCTCTCCTCTTCTTTAAGGTGTCAACACAACATATTTATCATTTGATTTATTAATCTCTCCTCTTTTTTGAGGTGTCATTACTCTATAGGAATTTTCGTTTGTATTGTTATTCATTTCCTTGAGTCTTCTCAATTCCATCTCCATAAGTCGATTCTTCCTTACTTCAACAATAGATTTTGACAATTGTTTTCCTAGAATTTCATTCCTTGACCATGCATGGTTTTCGCCTTAATTTCCCAAGTGAAAAAAAATTGTTTACTCCCTTCTAATAACATGTTTCAAAAAAAATATTTCACATTTCATTCATGTCCAATAACATAAACATTAATCTATAGTGTAAGAAGATACAATCAATATAAAAATAAGTACCATCACTAACTCTAAATTTCCAATAGTCCCACCCTTATTTTTTATACAATTTTATAATTATCAAATAATAAATATTTTTTTTATTAATTTTATAGACATAATTTTAAAAAAAATTACATTTTCTTAAAAAGAAAACTCTTTATTTTCGATTAGTAATTATGAAAAACATATTTTAGCGGTTATATTTTCAAAATTTTGGTTCTTTCTTTTTTTGCAAACTTTTAGCGGTTATATTTTCATATTAATGTATGTTCTATTGTTTCACATAAAATATCCAATTTAATTTATTTTTTATATATTCATGCCTTTTTCTTAAAAAATGTCACTTCATAATCATTTGAAAAGTCACATCGACTTGATTATATTTCCTCTGCTTATTCTATCATGTGAAAGTGATCGGCATGTGAACCGAATATTAATGATGCCGGAAAAGCTGAAAGATCTGATAGCCGGTTCCGACGATAATATTCTGTACAACACTTTTTTCAGGGAGAGATCGATTGTTTTGATTTTAATAAGTTATATTTAAACTAAATTAATGATAAGATTATAAATCATTTTTAATTATATTTTTCTGCTCTCCACGTCACTCGATTTCGTGACAATACCTATGAGGTGAAATGGGTTTGAAAAATGAATAGAGTAAGTTTCCATTTTCTATGAAATGAAATGGGTTTAAAAAATGGGACGTGTGAGGGGAGCGAGGTTTATAAATGGAAGAAATCGATCCCAACTATCACAGAGCGGGCAGTAGCACGTAAATCGGTAGAGACAACCATCCTTTTCTCCGTTTTTGGTCATCAGAGAAAGTAAAGGATACAGTGAAGAAAATCCTCATTATTGTGTATCGGGGATATTAGTATGCCGTTGTCGGTTTAGTAACTCTAGTGACATGCCTGGCTATTCCAATAAAGTTCACATTGCCTATTTACTTTTCAAATGGGATTTTTAAAATTTATATTTTAAAACATTTTTGGGTGGTAGTTACGAAATGAAAGGTTGACATTTATGTGGAAAATAGCTCCGTTAAATTTATGAATTAAAATAAATGTTATATTAATAAGAGTTATTTTTTTTAGACATGTGGCATTACTAAGTTAATATATTGGCTCATGGTATTGTTAGAAAACTTGGTTACATATTAAAAATATTTTTGGTAAAGTATGGTGAATCTTTATGATTAAAAATCTCCTTGGTAAAGTATGGTGAATCTTCATAATTAAAAATCTTATTACATGTTTTTAACTAATACATCACCTTACATCCATTTAACACGGATCTATCATGTGCTCAAAGGAATCAAATCTCTTGACGTGCAAACCTTATTTTGGAGTGTAGAACTTGAGGAAAGGTGTCACATACCCCGGTAACCTCACATGTAAAAGCAGGGAGTCGGAATTTTTTTATAGAGATTACTCACAAGTAATTATCAAATTCACAACTCCACAATTCCTCATTAACCATTACATATAATGTTCATTACTACATCAAGTAAATTGCAATAGAAGACAGTAAGTTGCATAACCATTAACCACCACTGTGGTGTCTCATGAACCTTTCTTCCATTTTATGATTGTCCTTAACCATATTAAGTAATCACGTACTAAGACATTATGATTATCCCATCAAATAAAGAACCATCATCATCAAGGATTCAACATCATCAAACTGACACAAAAGGCAATCACACCATTGAACACCAATATACCCTGGAAACCTCGTAGGGTGAAAACCAACAAACATTTAATTTTATTATTAAATGCTTGTGAGGGATTTCACCCCTCACTCAATGGCTTATAAGGGATTCCATCCCTTAACCATTGTTATAAAATCATTATACTGAATTATCATTAAGTTGTCACATAACTAGCTAAAAGCTAATACAGTTTTCATGTAATGTTTTACTTACATACCGCCACATACAACATTCCTTGTGGCATGATTGTTCTAGCAATGTACGTTCCTGCAACTCAAACTCATCTTCATGGACCATTGATCACTTTCCTGCCACACTGTTAAAATCACTTTTCTTTGGCACCAACCGCCATCATTTTCTGTCAATGTTGTCGTCAACAAGCTTTGGCAGCAAGTTTAGATACCATAATAATGAATCAATAATCACCTCTAAGAGAGATCTTTTAGCATCTACTCATATGCATGAGAAAGCATGACATACTATTTAACTAGTACATACACCCAAGTAAATATTGTTTGATCTCCACAATGTTCACTTACACTAATACATAATTCTGTTTAAGAGTTCTAACTCATTAGTTCTACTAACATGTATAACACATTCGTTATAGCTTCATACATGTAATAAACTGTTATTTCCATGCTTAAGCACATATGTTCTTTTCACATATTTATTTTTCGAGAACTCATCATAGTCTCTCTAACATACAAAGAACATAACTCCATATCACAATGACTATTCCTTGTTCATACCATTGCTTATCATATTATCCCATCTTTAATGTATTCAACACATATTCCCTTCACTAGAATACTTCTATCATTTCATACAACAAACCACATACCTCTTTCTTAAAGGAAGTCATTATAACCTCATTTCTCTATCTTCCTATATGAGGGTTTCTCAAGCTTCCCTTTCAAGAAATTATTAAAGATATCCATCTTTATGCATAAAAATCAAGATACAAAAACAAGGTTTACTTACCCTTTATGCATCAAAATCAAGAAATCAACACAACTCATCTAACAAGACAATCTCTTCAAGAGATTATTATTTTCAAGAAAGTTAACATGATCACTTTCTCTATGTACACACAGACTCATATTTCCAAAGTCACAATAGCTACCCTTATGTGCATGCAACATGTGTTTTTTCCTAACACAATTATTTTTACTTCAATGCACATAGTCTTTTCATGAAACAAGTATGGATTCTGGTTCTTGTATGAACACTACTCATATGTGTCTTTAAATGAAAGAACCTCTATTTTTATTTTCAAGAAAAGTCTCATAAAAGCCTTCATCTTCATACATGAAGTATGCACTCTTTTACCGAAAGGAAACTATAGAAATGAATATCTATGTGCCTAGAAACACATCATTAACTATTTCTATCATGCATGTAATGCATAATCATTTCACAAGAAACTTAGAGATTAGCTAGTATCCTAATGCAATAAAGCATATATCCCTTCTCAATAAAATCCAACTTAATTGCTATTTCTTTTATATGCATTCATTAAAATACTTTCTTTACCAAGAAAGCATATAAAATATTCAATCTTTTACCACATGCATTAACATATTTTCTTTATCAAGAAATATATAAAATAATCATCTTTTACTGCATGCATTAACATATTTTCTTTATCAAGAAACATAAAAAATAATCATCTTTTACTGCATGTATTAACATATTTTCTTTATCAAGAAACATATAAAATAATCATCTTTTACTGCATGCATTAACATATTCTCTTTACCAAGAAAACATATAAAGTAATCATTCTTTTACTGCATGCATTCAAATACTTTCTCTACCAAGAAAACATATAAACTATTCAATCTTTTACTGCATGCACTAACATATTTTCTTAGCTTTTAAGTCCACTCATTTTTCACATTCTTCTTTGCATACTATTATGCATATATTATCTATATTTGGTAAGAAATCCTTCAAGAAGATACCCAAATAAAACATACCTATACTTTTCTTCAAGAAGGCAAGCAAGTTACTTATCTTTTCATGGCAGTCTCCTTGTCTCCATCACTTCTGTTCTGGTAGCCGAACCCGCCAGAGACACTGCCTCGTGCTTCTATCTCTCGTCCAACGGTCTATACATCATAGCAGTTAAATAATAATCTCCAAAGAGTTGCTAGCTCTCTATCATCACAAACTGGACATTGGCTCCAACGCAAAACCTATAAATCCACCTCGCAAATCGGCTTCCGTGGCTTTTCCCTTTATGCTTTATTTAGTAGCAAAGCTCAGTCTCGTTACAAGCATGCTCTCGCCATCCTTTCAGGTGAGCCGGTAAGCATACCGAATCAATGGAAGTAGGGTAACTGGGAGGGAGACGAGATGCGGAGGGTTATGGCATCATTCTCACCTAGGGTTCCCCGTCTATCCATATCCATCTTTTTTTCGCCTCACTCGTTTTCGTGAATATCAACAATCAGTTTGCAACTGATTAGTAAGTTTTCAAACTACAATTACTCAACTGATTGTTTTTACACTCAGTTATTTTAGGGATGTTACAAAAGGTTTGCACCTTGAGGGATTTGATTCACATGATAGATCTAGTGTCACATGGATATGGATCTAAGCTAGTTCGGGAAACAATGTTACAGTTTTAGATTATCATTATTATGTGTATGTTTGAGATAAATTTCAAAATTCACTTTATGTTTTCTTTGCTTGACATTACCATGTCATTCTCTTCCTTAATTTAGTTTGTGTTGTTTGTCTTCGTATGTGTATGTTACAGTTTTAGATTATCATTATTATGTGTATGTTTGAGATAAATTTCAAAAATCACTTTATGTTTTCTTTGCTTGACCTTACCATGTCATTTTCTTCTTTAATTTAGTTTGTGTTGTTTTTCTTGGTATGTGTTTGATGTTTTTACACCTGTGTTTGGATGCTTTGAGTGGTTTGTGTGTTTGAATTTGGACGGTAATGTTTTGAATGTTAAAGTTATGTTATATTTCTATATGTATATGTAATTGTCTGCTAGTAATTAGTTGGTGATGAAGAAGTGAGACAATCTTGTCAAAATTTTGTAGGAGGATTGAGGGGATGCTTTGAGTGGTTTGTGTGTTTATGTATTTGAATGTGGATGGTAATGTTTGTGAATGTAGAGTTGTGTTATATTTTTATATGTATATGTAATTGTCTGCTACTAATTAGTTGGTGATGAAGAAGTGAGACAATCTTGTGAAGAGTTTGCAGGAGGGCTAATAGTGCAAGTCTATTTCATTTAATTTTAGGTATCACAACTTCTGAAAACTAATTAATTCTTAATAGTGTCCCTCAAGATATTACTAAATGTATCTTGAATAATAGGTTTAATAATTTACAACCTCAAAATTACCCTTGAAATAATTTGTTTCTTTTGCTAATATTTGAAATAGTTTATTTCATTTTGATAATTAATTCTTAATAATTTGTTTCTTTGCTAATATTTGAAATAATTTATTTCATTTTGATAATTAATTACTAAATGTATCTTGAATCAAGCCAAATCTTTGCATTATTTGTTTCTCCAAACAATTATCACATCTCCTTCAAACATATTTTGATTTTTTTTAATGTTTATTAATATATCTTTTCCTCTAAAAAATATTCTTAAACCTCTAATAAACATTTCTTTGCTAATATTTGAAATAATTTATTTCATTTTGATGAGTGGCAAGCCAAATCTTTGCATTATTTGTTTCTCCAAACAATTATCACATCTCCTTCAAGCATATTTTGTTTTTTTTTTTAATGTTTATAGATATATATATTTTCCTCTAATAAATATTTTGAATACATTATTGTATGCAAGTATCTATTAATAATTTTGAATATAGGTAATTTTGAACATATTTTGAATATATGTAATTGTCTATTAGTAATTAATTGATGATAAAGAAGGGATACCATCTTGTCAAGAATTAATTTGCACTCTGGAGGAGGATCGTTTTTTCACATCTAATTCATCTTAATTATAAGAGTATAGCAACTTTTGATAGCTAATTAATTCTTAATAATGTCCATCTAGTTATTACTAAATATATATTGAAAACAATTTTTAATAATTTATAGTGTCAAGATTAACAACATCTAATGCATGTAATGCAAGCAATCAAATAGGATTAAAAAACATCTACAGTAAAATCAATGCATCTAATGCAAACAATCATATAAGATTAGAAATGAACATCTACACTGAAATCAATGCATCTAGTGCAAGCAATCAAATAAGAGTAGAAATGAACATCTACATTGAAAACAATGCATCTTGTGCAAATAATCAAATAGGATTATAAATCAACATCTACATTCAAATCAATACATGAGTGCAAGAAATCAAATAGGATTAGAAATCAACATCTACAATGAAATAAATGTATCCAATGCAAGCAATCAAATAGGTTTAGAATTCATCATCTACATTGAAATCAATGCATCCAGTGTAAACAATCAAATATGATTGCAAATCAACATCTACACTAAAATCAATTCATCTAGTGCAAACAATAAAATATAATTAGTAATCAACATCTACATTGAAAGCAATGCATCTAGTGCAAGAAATATTCTTCCCTTTCTCTACCCTCCATCTATATCTATATCTCCCTCCATGTCTCCTTATTTGTCTCTCTATCTCACCCCCCAAATGCACACACTCTCTCTCCATCACTCCCTCTATCCATCCCTCCCTTTCTATATTTCTCCCTCTTGCCCTTCCTCTCTCTATCTCTCTCTTCTTCCCTCTCTTCACATTCTGTATATATCTCTATCTCCTTATGTCAATCCATTGTCTCCTTATATTATTCCCAAAATATATACATTATTTATTCATATTTCTCTATCTCTCCCATCCTCTCCCTCTCCCTCTCTCTCTCTCTTCTCCTTCTATCCCTCTCCCGCATTTTATCTCTTTTCCCTTATGTTATCCTCTCTCCCTCTCTCTTCATCTCCATTATCCCTCCCTCTCTCTTTCTCTCCACCTCTCTGTCTCTATGTGTTTCTTCTTACCTCCATATCTCTCCCCCTCCAACTCCATCTCTCTTCCCCTCTCTCCCTCTCCTTCTCTCTCTCAAGTCCTCTCACTCTTCCTTCTTCAATTCCTTTCTCTCCCAACTCCTTTGGTCCCCCGCCCCATCTCTCTCTCTTTCCCCCTTCTCTCTCAAACTCTATCACTATCCCCTCCCTCTCTCCTTCTATCACTGTCTTAACCCCCTTTCCTCCATCTCTGCTTCTTTGTCTTTCTATCTCAACCCAAAACATACACTCTCTCTCCATCTCTCCCTTGTCACTCCCTCTCTCTCTTTCCACTTTTCTCTCTCTATGATTTTCTACTTCCTTCCTTTCTCCCCCTCCAACTCCATCTCTTTGTCCCTCCCTCTATCCTCCTCTCTCTCAAGTCATCTCTCTGGTCGTTCCTCTTGTACCTCCTTCTCTCCCCCATCACTAAATCTTTCTTTCTCTCTCTCTCTCTCTGCCCTCCAACCTTGTCACTATCTCCCTCCCTATCTATCTCCCTCTCTGCCCTCCAACCTTGTCACTATCTCCCTCCCTGTCTATCTCCCTCTCTGCCTTCCAACCTTGTCACTATCTCCCTCTAACCTCATTCTCTCTCCCTTCTCTCCTTTATCTCCATCTTTGCCTTGTCATTACCTCTATATCTCCAACTTTATCACTCTATGTCCTTGTTCTTCCCTCCCATATATATAGAATTATATATATCATGATATATTAATATATATTATAATGTATTGAGTACTATATTAAATTTAATATTATATTAATCCAAAGTTATTGAATTAAATAATATTAATATTATAATATATTAATATTAATATTAATATTAGATTTAATGATGTTTTCTTAGGTGGCACCGTGAGAAAATTTATAATAAAACTACATCAAATTACGATTTTCAAATATCACAATTTTGATGTGGAAATATTTATGTTTTTAAAATTTTTAATATATTTATAGGATATGATTTTTCCTTTTAAAGAATCGTTTTACAAATATTTAATTAAAATAAATATTAAAAGATTTTGTAGGAATTTTGTTTTTCTTTTTTTGTGTTGAACTAACCCTTTTTTTTTACTTAAGAAATAATATTGACTTTAGTAAGGGGTAAAGATGTTTAAATTTTTAACTAATTTGGAATTTTAATGTGGAATTTTTTTTTTGGTTGAAAGTAAATTTATCATTCATTCAAATTTAATACATATGATAAAAAAACTACTAAATGATTATTTATTATCCATTAAAATTATATATAACAATATTAAATTATATTATCCATTAATATTTAACCATTAATAAAATTAAAAAGTTATATATAATTTAAAAATTCAAACTATCTATAGCTTAAAATTAAAATTAATTTATTATTTATTATATTTATATTTTTTTAAACGAATTTCTTAAAACAAACCTAAATCTAATTTTTTGTTTATTTATTTTTACTATTTGTTTATTCGTGTATTTATAGTTTATAAAATTAATTTATGGACGAAGGCATGATGATATAAAATCACTGAGGTGATCAAAATTACATGTCACTTAAATAATAACAGCACTTAAACATGGTTGGCCTTTACAGGATAATATTAAAACACCCTAAAATACTCATTATACACAAATAAAATATGACACCAATATATACAAACCTTTATTATACTAATATATACTAATCTGTATTACACTAATATATTGGATTACAGAAACACTGATATAACTGACTGGAGGTGGCTATGAAAGCATTTTGACTACCACACTGTTCTTTGTGGATCAGCCTTTACAAGTTGAAAAGCCTGCCTATGGCCTCTTTTGATGGCTGGCAAATAACGGGAGTCTTTGTCGTCGTAGAGTTAACAGTGGCTATATATGAGTGATTTTTGTTTGTGAAGTCTGATGAAGTGTCTCAAAGCATATTATGCCTTCAAAGCAATCTCTCAATCCCATCTTGTTAAGTAATTTTGTGCATCAACTCTATCAAACTTTCAAACTTAAGTACAAACTTTCAAACTTAAGTACAGACCAATAAGAAGTATCATTTGAAACTTTCCCATAACTTCAGGATTCCTCTTTATATTGCAATCATATGAAGAAACTGAACACGTACTTACAATTTTCCTTTGAGCAAGCTTAATAAAAAATTCTTCAGTACAAGGTCTCCTTTAAAATTCTCATATGGAAAAAAAATTGTAAGAAAATTTGTTTTCAATAAGCACAATAGTGCTTCCACGAAATTTCTAACATTGAAACTCCTAGAACTCACTCGAAAATCTAGCGAGCCCAAAGATTCACTTGAAAATCCAAATGAGCGCCGAGGAGTTTGAATATAGTTGTAGGTGTACTGTAATAGTTGTAATAATTTATTTCTGCTTTTGTATTTATATAATTATTTTCATTTTTTGGACTGGTTTTGTATTTTATATAATTATTTTCATTTTTTTTGCATTGGTTTTAATTTGTTTGGACACAAACATACTCAATAATAATAAATAAGTTTTTTCACTATAAATAATTTTTTTTTATAGGTAATAATAATAATAATAAAATTATAATTTAGCTCATTTTTATGTGTTTTTAATTTTGAAAATGTAATATGTATTATGAGGTAAGTGTTTATTCTTGTAGGGCTTAGAATATGTCTTAAAATTGCTTTTGCTTCACTAAGAGCTCATCTTCCTCGGACATAAGGAAACAGGTGACCCCAGAACACATCATTCTTTTCTTCTTTCTAGAGCCAGTGGACCTGCAATTTTTGTTTCCATAATATTTCCTCTTGTAAGTATATTTCCTCACATTTTTTTAGTAGCTCTATTTCTTCATTCTTTCTTCTATATGTGTACCCTTATTCTATTAACACTTTCTGCAATTCCCTTGTCTTTATCTCCAAATCTCTTTCTTCCTAAAAGATATTATTGAGTTCTGTTTTATTCCAATGCCTTAGTTTGGATTTAATATATCTCAACCTAGCCTACTGTTTCAACGTTTTGGAGACCCTAATTGGGAGAGGATCTTCCCTTGATTTTATCATGGAATTCCAATTTGATCGCTTCTGATAATTCTCCAAACACATCCTTCTCTACACAAATTTTCACATATGAGGTATATCTACCCTGTAACATTGCATCTGAGATCTTTATGAACTTCCAAAAGGTATCACCTATAAGCTTCAAGGTTGATGGTAGCCAATAATCCAACGGTAAGGAATATAGCCTGGCCCATACCAAAACACTGGTGAATGTATTTTTCTCTGAAGTAAAGTTCTCTTTCCATAGTCGCATGTATAATCTCGTAGAGGCAAAGAAATATGGTCTTCCATCGAACACTCAGTGTCTTTCCTCTAGATTAGTGAAGACCACTGTAAAAAATCTTTTTGACCATAAGTGCAACTCAATATCACCACGCGGCTTCCAATGATGCTTGATCTAGTCACATAAAGCTGTCTTTGCTAGTGATAAGCCCATAAACTTTCATATGATCACATACGTATTCATGCACTCCCTAAAATATTGGGTTTAGGGACCTGTGATTATTTTTGTTGGGTTACCGTCATTTTGGGATTGCATGGGCCATTTCCATTAGCCCCCTTTGACCTTTGCTGCTAATATGTTGGGTCCCTTATTGTACTTCTGTCTTCATCTCTTCTTTGACCATTCAGACCTTGACTCCCTATCCCACTCGCTCGTTGATTCGTGCCTGTTGGTCCCTCTGCGGAAATTTAAATCTTGCCTTGAATCCTTTTCCTTTGTCATCTACAACATTTATGTACGAGGTATCCCCGATCCCTCCCATTTTTGCAAACCATGCAAACTAGGGCCTCTCTACAAGAATTATGAAAATCCTAGCTCTCTCCTGCCCTTGCCTTGCTCTGGTTGTATACATAATTTGATCCCTTATACACATCCTGAAAATAAAAATCAAAAAATTGTAATAAGGGAGACAAAAAATATTCTTTATCTTTATTATTTTGATTTTTCTAAATAGAAATTGAATCTCTTTCATTTTCTTTGGATACAAGTGAAGATCTCTAAATGAAAAACTGAAAAATGAATCAATAATAAAACTTGCTCCCATTATAATACTTTGATATTGATGAGAAACCAACTTTTTTTTCTAGGTGATCATGTAGATTTGAGGCCTTTGACCTCTTTCATGAAATGGTTGTTCTATCTTTCATATGTATATTTTTTATTAATATATATTTGAGGGAGTATTAATAAAGTATCAATTGAGTTTAATATTAAAACCTATTATTATTAGAATAGTTTGATATTTGTCGGAGATGAGGTTTTTTTATAGGTGATCAATTAGATTTGAGGCCTTTGCCCTCTTTCATCTCTCATGAAATAGCTATTCTATCTTTCATATGTACTCAATCAAATAGATTTTAAACCTTCAACTTCCTCCATCTATGATGAAGTGGCTAATGTATCTTTCATATGTATCAAAAGTTTAACAATACTTCCTTTGTTTGGTTTGTAAACTCTATAAATAGTTGAAATAAAAACAGCTCCATAAATCACATAACTTATTATCTCAAAGCATATTTATCTCTCTTCTCATCTCATTTCAAACATTATATTAAAATGTTATAATATAAATATTATAATTTTTTTTAAATAAACATAATTTTCCTATAACTTATTTTTTTATTAAATTATATTTTCTTTATTTATAATTACTTTTTAAAAATTAATATAAGATAAAAATATGTCGAGGAACCTGAGCCTATGGTGGATTGTCCTGGTCACTATTACAATGATAATAAAAGCGATAATTACATGTCTTGTAATGATTAATAAATAATCTACTTCATATTTTGTCAAATAATTGATATTGTAGTTTTTAAGTTTATATTTAACATTAAGACATAACGGTTCAACGGATGAACATGCCCCTCGGTTACCTCAAGGCAATTAAGAAACGGCGAGAGCTAACCACAGTGCCATAGGGCATTTAATGCCTCTATGGTGACTGGTTCACATACATAACCACATACATATTCCATAGCCTGATTTGACAGCCCATATGATGGTCATACATTTTCCGGATCACCTTCACAACTCTCTCCTATTTCCCGGTAGCCCCCCATGTGAACCGAACTGGCAGACAAGACAGGCCCCATATGAATATTTATTCGTCTAGCTGCAGCCAGGCGATGTGCATTAATGGCAGTTCCTATTTCCACCTCCATAGCAAAGTTAATGCTATGTCCTTACTGCCTCTGACAGCGGCAGACAACCTCCTTGACGTCATGGCCCCCTTACATGCCTGACCATGGATCATGGCAGTTACATGCAGGCATCCCTCTCCGGCGATTACAGGTCACGTAGCTCCGGCGACTCTGCCGTCTGCCGTGCTCCTGCCCATCGACCCTGCCCGCCTCCACTTTGGCCTCCACTCTGGCATATTAATGAGGCACATTTACGAACCTGAGGCACATTTACGAACCTTACCAACCATCCTCGATAATGTATTATCTACTCAAATCCCGACAATTCAACCATTGAACTCTGGCGAAAAGAGGAGAGGTTACAACCATTGAACTCTGGCGAACAAAGGAGAGGTTACAGAAGGTGATTCAATGCATGCAGCGCTTCGAGGACGGAAGATTTCAAACGCTCTTTCAACCTCTGTCTTGCGCGTATACAGGTATTATCGTATACCCCTGCATACCTTTCTTTTTCAGCACGGTCTAGCAGTGGCAGTATCAACCGAGCCGCCTCAAAATTCCTCACACATAACTATGGTAGAGCTGTTGATGCAGGGCTAGCCTGCAAACCCCAGAATCTTCAGTAATTTCTGCGCATATAGCCCAATTGACATTCCAAGACATGGCAATTTCATATATTTCCCAAATGCTTCATTAAATTTTACTTCTGCAATTGTAATTCCTATCAGATGATTCTCAGCGTCTGCATCTCTCTAATTATATTGCAATTTCCATTTTTCTATATAGTCTTAAATACCAGCGTTCAATCTTTAACTTGTTCATACAGCCTTTCCAGCCCCAAGACAGTGTGTTTAGATACAAAAAGAGTCGTTAATCAGAGTCGGTTTCAATCAGAACTCAACCTACAAATTCAGTTTACTACCCACAATTTCTTCAGCGCTAATAAAACTCAAATCACTCTGCATTTGCATTATAAAATGACACGGGAATCAACCCACAACTTTACCATAACACTGGCTGCGTTTTAACTTGATTTATTTACTGTAATTAAGACTGGAATTGATCTCCATCGATTTGTATTCATAGAAAAAACTCAATAGGTGAAACGATCCTATCAATTAAGCATTCTGCAATTCAACCCAATCAGCGTCGATCCAGCACATAAAATCTCCATTTAATCAGCACACAACACATAAAATTCAGAATGGTAGTTGATTCAATTGGACCTGACTAATTCATACCTGTGAACTTATAACGCAAATCCTAGTGAACTATGAGTCGATTTTGTTCCTTTTTCAACAATTTATACTTACGCCTTCACTGCGCCTTCACTGTAGTTTCCCACAAGCATAACAATGTCAGTTCAGAACTTTAACCTCTGCATCAGCACAACTTGTCATCTGCCAAAGTGAATACCTCATTCGATTGGGAATTCAACCAGATTTCTAACCATAACATCGATTCTCAGAAATAGATTTAAATTCTTGTATTAAAACAGAAATTCATAAAACCCAATCATCTTTCATCATTGCATTCCATCAACACTACAATATTGATATTAATAATACCAATTCCTTTATTCCGGTGCAGAGTCACAATACAACCCAATTACAACATCGATTATTCAGATCGATTTCCTATCATATTGCAAATTAACCATTCACACAGGATTTAATGTTCGATTCAATGCCTGCGGTCTTCAATAGTTTTGCAATGAACTCATAAACAACGATTTCTCAATCAAATTGTATAAAACGAGCATTCTTCATTTAAACCCAATTGCAGAAGATATATTCCACTCCAGAAATCGAACTATGCAATTCTGAAACCACTTTTTACATTAACAATGAAAGCACTTACAGACTTTGTCCTTGTCGGATGTGCAATAGTAATGGCCTTACAATTGCCGGAGACTTACAAGCCTTGGCTGTCCAAGCTTTTCTTCTCCTTTCTAATTTTAAGTGGAATGATGATGCTGGGATAAGCCGGATAGTTATGGTAACCACAAAAAAATAGATATGAATATTGATTTTTACTTTAAAGTGTTTTTATGATGTTTTTAACAACACTGTTGTTTACATATTCATTTATAAGGAAGTAAGAAAATGGAGGAAATTAGACATGAATGGGAGGTAACTATCAAAGACACCAAGCAAGTGTTCACTTGTCTTGTTGGTGGCTGTGCGGGGAACTTGAGTCGATCTAAGCTATCTGGCCATAATCATCATCGGGCTACCACCCACAATCTCCCACCAATTCCTCCACGTCAAAGAGGTCGAGTAAGAGATGCAAATGCTACATGGGCGATCAAATCAACAAGTGCAGTTAAAAGGCAAAATGCCAAAATACAATATGATTTAGATGCAAGGCTATGTCATGCATGACAACAAGCATATAAAAGATTTGTCAATGAAGAAATTCTTTCAGCTGTAAGTATTTATTAGTATTTATTTGTATATGATTTTTTATTAATATTGTCAATGAAGAAATTCTTTCAGCTGTAAGTATTTATTAGTATTTATCTGTATATGTTTTTTATTAATATTAATTTATTGTTGTGGACTAAATTCATTGAAACTTGTTTTCATAGTCAGTTGTTACATTTGATCAGCTTAATGATACTTCAAAGCAAAGGATTTGTGAAAAAATTCAATGTTGGGATCAGAGTCTACCTTGTAGATGTATGGAGACAATGAAGCACATAGATATTGCTTTAAAAGAGAAAGCAAGCACTGAGGTTCCCGATGATGTGGGGGAAGAAGGATTAGATGGGCAGAACCATATATTAAACTTTGATGAAACTAATCAGGACAATGACAACACAGTTGAGTCCATTTTTTTGCATATATTAATTTTTTAGACATTTTAACATTAAATAATATTTATATTTATTATAATTGTATACTAATTTCTCATTGTTATTGATATGCATAGCCTAATCAACAAAATTCCCCAAATTCAAGCCACCAACTATTACGACGCTCACCTAGATTTCAAGGTTTTCAAGGGGTTATTGGGCCAGTAAGTTTTTAATCCATATAACCTATTCCACTAAAAACATTAATATATAAATTGTTATGTTTTACCATAATGATGGGATGAGAAATGGATGTTCTGTATTATATATTGTTATCCTTGATTTTTTATTATTATGTGTGTGTGTGTTATTTCTTATTTATGGTGCAGGTGTTCCCTTTGGAACCATCACAATCAATGAAAACCCCTTGTTGAAGCCTTAAGAAGAATGGAAATGAAATGGTTCAAATGCTACAACCATTTTCACGTCCAATGTCACAATGCAAGGTAAGATTATATTTATTTATACTCTTATAATTTTATCATATTTTTACATTTAATTCTATTTGAGTCACATCCTTATATCTATGTATAATCTAATGTTCAGAGTAATGAATATACATCTCCTAAAACACCTTTGCACATGTATGATGGTGGACATGATACTCAACGAAAATCACATTCTCCTCAACCATTGCGGCATTCACCTAGACTTCAAGATAAATTAAGAGAGGTAAGTTATATACTACATATCTTAGCTCATAATAACATTGACATATTTTTTTATGACTAGTTAATGCATTTTCTTTTCATATTCGTTACATGTTCACCATATTCTCATTATATCTATATAGATTTTGATATTTATTGATAGCTGGTCAATGAATTGTCTTTTCATATTCGTTACATGGTCCGCATATTTTCATTATATCTATGTGGATTTTGATATTTATTGATAATGTTTTAATTTCCACAGAAAACAAAAAAGATAAATGTTGATGCTATGGTTAAAAGGACCAAAATCACGCCAAAGGACTTGAAAGCATGTGGGTTCAAGTCACGCAAACAATACATAGAGCATATATGCTCAACTACCATTGCTCTCACTAAACCCACTAGGTTTGCTACTTTGAAGGCTAAACATTCCAGCAAGTTTAAATTACTTAGGCTACAATAATATAAATTTAGCCATTGTTTTGTCTATAAAGGGGCTACAAGGACAGTTTCAATATATTAACTTTCTTTTATTAGATTGCTGATCACAGTTTTACTTCACAATAAGGTACAACAATACACAGAAAGCTTTTATCCGTTGTACGTAAGTATTTTAAGATATTCTGATTTTGTCTAGCTGAAGGCATCTGTTATGTTGAGTCATACCACAATATCAAAACCCCCTTGGGTGATGAAAACATTATTTGAATAGAAAATGTTGAAGGAGCCAGACAAGTAGAACACACTAGGCACAGAACAATGCTTCACAATATAAGTTATATCATCTTATGTATTCATAGGTGCTGATCTGTGGCATTAATTCCCTGTTTTTTTAATAAGAACTTTATCTTATTCTCTTGAATAAATGTTTAATAAAATAATAAAGAATTATTGGAATGAGGAATCCCTGCTTTACGGATCATTATGTTTGTGATTTTTTCTGTGTGCTGAAAGGCTCGATTTATGATTTGTAATGCGACATGAATTTTTATTAGTCATACTATATTTACCGAAATGGCAATTTTGTTGAAAGTGCTTGGATGATTTTGGTAGTGAGATATGTAGGTGTGAAATTTGTATTTTCTATATATAGTGGAAACCATTTCCTTTTGGTAGTGCTTATTTCTTGGATTGTTTGGCTAGAGTTGAGCATGTTCAGTGGCAGAGTGAAGACGACGCTTTTGTTACAGGAGTTGGTCTAGAAAGGACTTCATTGACATGGGTTTTGGTTGGTTTTCATCAATGTCTCTCACATGTAATCTCTGTATTCTTTAGACTTTTCAATACATCATTTTTTTTTCCAAAATTTTTTTCCAGGTGCTAAGTATGTCTTTAAATTGCCAACATCATAAAGATTTTAAATATATTTGCATGATATTCCTCTGAAGTACTGCCCCTGACTAGCTACGTTTGCCTTTATCTGTCCAACTTTATCCCAGCTACTATCACATCAATCCAAGAAATAGTGAATCCGTGACTTTAAAGGTGAAATAATGCACACAAATATATACAAAGGAATAAAAACAGGATAATATATTCCTGAACAATTCAGTGCTCAGTCTCCTGGCATCCTTATCTAAGCATAATTAACAAAATCTAATGTTATTAATTATTAATGCAGTAAACCACTCCAAGACGTCATTATCTCCATATGTGACTGCATTTCTGAGAACCCATTTCAATCATCCCTTTGCTCATGTAGATAGTTTTTGGTTATGTTAATAAGTGTGATAGGTCTTCATAATTTTAGTTTTAAAAAAGGAAAATAATAATGTTGTAGATTTCAACTATATATCTGTTAATTTCTAGTGGTTTATTTTAGAATAAGTTTTTCCAGAATTTTCATTCTTTAAAGAAAAATTATGAATGTTATAGATTTCAACTATATCTCTGTTCACATTATCTCTGTTCACATTAATCTAGTTATATGAATAGGTGTAATTTATTTCCACCTCAAATTTCTAGTGGTTTATTTCAGAATAAGTCTTCTACAATTTACATTTCAACTATATCTTTGTCTACGTTAATCTAGTTATATGAATAGGTGTGGTTTAATCTAGTTATATGAATAGGTGTGATTTATTTCTACTTTAAATTTTTAGTGTTTTATTTGGTTTATTTTAGAATACATCTTTCAAAATTTTTATTTTTTAAAGAAAAAATATAAATACTTCATAAAAATGTTGCAGATTTCAATCTTATCTTTCTTTTTCTTCTTTTTTTTCCCTTATTTTTCGTAGTTGGTTTTAGTGCAATTTTTTGGATTTTCTAGTGTGAAATCCGGTGGAAAAATCTGAGGTGAAATCTTGATTTGTGCTATTTAAACTAGTTTTTTCACTGTATATAGGGACTCAGCACCCTAGAAAACCCCTAGGGCATTTCGTTTGCACAAGATTACCCATCTAGCTTCTGATTTCAATAAATTTCTGCTAGATTTTAGAGAAATTTGACGGAAAAAACCCTAGGGCACTTCTATTGCACAGGATTAACCATCAAGCTTATGATTTCAATAAATTCCTCCTAGATTTTAGAGATATTTGATTAGAAAAACCCACCATAAAAGCTTCCAAAAAGTAGCACTAAAGACAACTCTTTTTTTTCTACCGAAAATAGACCATTTTTTTTAGTTTTTTTTTTCCAAGGAAAAAAGCGAACTTTTCATTAAACATAAAAGGTTACAAGCATATGCCAAAGGCATTCCGTTTGCTGTATGACTGAGTCATAGAGCTGCTACAAAAAGAACAAGCTTTTCTGTCCCTCAAAATCTGGTATATCAGCAGCTGGAAAGAAAATAACAGCAGTTTCGTTTTCAGCCCTTATGTACCCAAACCCGTCGGAATGTAAAGATCCCATTGTGTTTGTCCACTTACTATTTCCTGGGCTTCCTCTAAGGAGGAAAATAGCCTAAAAAAAAATAGTAAATGACATATTCAGAGTACTGTGATATAGTTTCTTCAACACGTAAAAGACAGAAACATAGTATCTTATGTATCAGAAGTTTGTGCCAAAAAAACCAACAAAATAAAGATACAAAATATAAAGGACAGATTGATAGACTTTAAGAGCATGGCGGCTGATCCGACACACGGATCTGTCCCTGGTCTTCTTCCACTATTTTCCAACTACGCATAGCTTGCTGTAAACCTTCTTTAGAAAGGGTATCTGCTGTACCATTTCGCTCCTGCAAGAATGTTCCTATGGATAAGCCAACATAGTAGGAGTTTTAAGGCTGTAAGTTCTGCATAATTGTTTGTCCCTGTGCCTATCCCTACAGATGCTTTTAAATACTTTGTTTTGCTTAAGTATATAATCATTCCTGCTCCTGTTGTGTTGTTCTAAGATGCTCCGTCTAAATATGCCCAGGGGATCCCCTCTCGGATCTGTTCCTCCCTAATCTGCCTGGGGTTGATTCCTTCCTCTGAGTCTGGAATGCTTTCAAAAATAGCAGAGCTTTGAATTGCAATAGGTTCAGCTGTGGCTTCCTTTTCCATGAAAATACTCTGATTTCTTGCGATCCATATTCCCCAACATATGATAGGAGGCAAGTTTCGCATTTTCCAGCCGGGATAGTTGCGCCACCATTTATCTCAAACCTCCTGAATATTCCTTCCCTCCCATTCCATCCTTTTCCCTATGAGCTTCCCGACTTCTACCCAAACTGATTTGACGAAAGGGCATGCAAGGAAAATATGATTTATAGTTTCAGAGTCCGCCTTGCATATATAGCATCTCTCGGGTCCTTGCCTGTATCTAGCTTGAAGCACATCCCAAGTAGGGACTTTTCTTTTTAAGATGCACCAAAAGAAAAGTCTTGCTTTTGCTGGGCATTTTAATTTCCAGATCAGCTTGTCCCACCATTCTGGTTCCCCCCATCCTTTTCTGTTCATTAGATATTTATATCCGAATTTTGGTGAGTACGATCCATTTTCCGCATGTGCCCAGACCAGCTGATCCTGTCTGTCCCTTATTCTTACATTGGACCGAGTTAATTCCTCGATGTATACCTTCCATTCGTTCCACCAGGCTGGTCGAATACCTAGCTCTTCACCAGATTTCCAGGATTGCCCCCAAATCGTTGAGAAGCCCACTTTCTCAACTTGACTTAGATGCCTAATTCCTTTGGATTCTAGATGTCTGATTAAACCTGGAGAGAGTGCATACCTTTCGTTGCATCCAACCCAGGGGTCTTTTCCTATCTTCAGGCTTTCCCCATTTCCAATCTGCCACGCCAGTCCTTGTTCTATCACTTTGAAAGCTTCCACAGTGGCTTTCCATACTACCGAACAATTTTTCTCCTTCTTACTTCCCTTCCTTATCCATTCTTCTAGTGGAGTGGGATCAATATATTTCCTTTTTACTACTTTTGTCCAGAGATTCTCCATCTTGATTATTCTCCATCCTGATTTTGCTGCCAGAGAAGTACTGAAATCTGTAAGGTTTTTTATCCCCCACCCACCCCATTCTTTTGGTCTTGCTATTTTATCCCAAGCTACCCATGGAAGTACAAATCCTCCTTCAAGCCTGCCCAATGGAACCTACTGCATATCTTATTAATCTTCCTTAGTATCCCCTTTGGAACCCATGTTAATGCAGCCCAATAGACTGGCATAGCTAAGAGGACTGATTTGATTAGAGTCAGTCTTCCTGCTCGGGATAGCCATTTGTAGCTCCATTGAGATATTCTGGATTCAGTTTTGGCCACCAGCCAGTTCCAATCTTGGTTCTTATATGCATTAGGCTTTAGCCAAAATCCTAAGTATTTGAAAGGATTCTCCATGTTATGCACTTCAAAGGGGAGAATGGAGGAAATCAGGCTTTTCTCATTTCTATTTAGACCTTCAGTGATAAGCTGGGACTTTCTATAGTTTATTTGCATTCCCGTCGCTTTCATGAATAGATCCAGGATGTTTTTTAATTCCTTGATTTCATTCTGACCTCCATTTGTGAACAGTAAAATGTCGTCCACAAACAGGAGGTGAGTAATAAACATATTGACTGCAACTTCCAATCCTTTTACTGCTCCCTCTCTTTTGGCCGATCGAATCAGGTGGCTCAGGCCTTCGGCTACCAAAAGGAAAAGCAAGGGTGATAAGGGGCACCCTTGTCTCAACCCCCTGAATCCTTTGAAGAAAGGAGTGGCTACACCATTTATTAGAATTGCAAAGTTTACATTGGAGATACATCCCATTATCCATCTAATGAATTCGTATTTAAATCCTAAATGGGTAAGTAGCATCCTTATATAAACCCAGTTTATTATATCATAAGATTTTGATAAATCTATTTTTATCACTGATCCCTTTCTTTTCATTTGCTTGACACTGTGGATAGTTTCCTGAGCCACTCCTATAGCTTCATGAATTTTCCGACCATCCAGGAAGCCAAACTGCTCATTTGTAATGCATCTTGATAGAATTGGTTTAATCCTTTCTGCTATCAGTTTGGCAATGATTTTGTAAATGCTGTTGCACAAAGATATGGGTCTGAAGTCTTCAAAAGTGTTCGGATTCTCCTTCTTCGGTATAATTGCTATAAATGTTGAGTTGAAGGGGCTGTATACCTCTCCTTTCCTCCTACACTCTTCCACTACCTCTGTTAGTTCTGTCCTAATATTGTCAAAGAAGTTTTGGAAGAGCTCTATGGTCCATCCGTCTGGGCCTGGGCTCTTATCTTTTGCCATTGATTTTATGAAACTTTCTACTTCCTCCTTTGAGACTTCATGCATTAAACCCTCTGCCTCCTCGTCCTCAATATATCTAGGGAAGCTTTGAGCAGTCCTGATAATTTCTGCTAGAGTGATTTCCCCTTGATCTACAAACAAGCTCTGAAAGTGATTCCTCCCCATGGTCGCAAGTTCCTCGAATGAGTTGACCTCTTCACCCGCCTCGTTTTTTAGCTTCCATATTGTATTTGCACTTTTTCGCCCTTTAGCATAGTTGTGAAAAAACTTCATGTTTTCATCCCCAGCCTTCAGCCATATTGCCCTGCTCTTTAGCCTCCATTCCTCTTCTTTTGCCAGTAGAATTTGGTCCCTCTGTTTTTCTAGCTGTAAGATTTTCTCTTTTGACTCCTGAGATCTGTATCCGTCTGTCTCTGTACATTCCATCCTTTGGATCTCATCATTAATGAGGACTAGATCCTCTTTTTGTCTCTCCCTCCTTAACTTTGCCCATTCAATAGTTGACTTTTTAATTTTTTTTAAATTTTCCATGAAAAAAAAATCTTTCCCCTCTTGGGATCTTCCATCTGGATGAATCCATGTTTCCTTGAACAGTTTCTCATAGGATTCCTCTTTCAGCCATGTTGCATTAAATTTGAAGGGCGCTGCTGGTTTCCTGGGTAGTATGGATAACTCCAGAAAGATCGGGAAATGGTCTGAATTTCCCCCTTCTCCCACCCACTGCCGAAACATAGGTATTCTGGCAGTCAAGTCTTCACTCAAAAGAAAACGATCCAGCCTCTTTGCAATTCTGGCCTCTCCTACTCTTCGGTTCCTCCATGTAGGTTTCATTTTAATAGGATTTATGTCTATTAGATTATGGGAGGTGATGGAGCTTTGAAAAAATTCTGATAGCGTATCTTCTCTGGCCGCCGGACCCCAGGTTTCGGCTCTCCCTAAGGAGAAATTCATGTCTCCACCTAGAACCATATTGCTTCTTCCCATTATATCTTTTGATAGGAGGTCGTTCCAGAATTCCATCCTTCCCTGACAGGGCCCATATAAATTTACAATTGTAAGCGGAACATCAAAGTCTGTGGATTGAATCTCTGTTCCCATGGCACGATGCAGACCCCACTGGTTTAAAATCCTTACTCTTCCTTCCTTATATCCTATAGCCAGCCCTCCCAAATGGCCAATAGAGTCCAAAGCACAAAACCACCATCCCGGAAGCAAGGCTGTAAGAGCTTTTTCAACTTCAGTGCTATTACCTAAAGTTTCTTGCAAAAGAATAAAATCCGGTTTTGAACTCAATACAAGTTCCTTTAAGGCCAGTTTTCTGGGTTTACTAGCTAAACCCCTACAGTTCCAGGATAACAGGATCATTTAATGGGCTCTTGGGGATTCCTTGCTCTAAGAGCCCCATGGATTGTCATTTGTTTCCCGTCTGCAACATCTATTTTTGCTCTAACCTTTGCATTTGATAAGCTCGATTTCCTACCCCTCACTTTCTTTATTTGAGGAGAGGTTCGACCTATCCCTCCAAAAGATCCTAGACGCTCAGGCTTCTTATCTAAGGATCTTAGATTATAGTGGCAGGTTTGGGAGGCCGTGACCGGTTTTACTTCCTCAGGGGTGTCATCCTTGCCGTTCAGATCAATGGAGGGTATAGCAGCCGTTATAATTTCAACAGAGTTTTCAATTTGTAATTGATCATCAAGCGAGCGTTTTTTAGAAATCAAACTAGAAATCAAGCAATCATCTTTAGTTTCAGAGAGAGTTAAAGATGGGTTACTTGAGTCTAGTCTCCTACCCGGAGGGTCTTCTGCTGGCGATGAATTCAGTGAAGCTGGACGTTCGATGATGGGCTGCTGAGTCTGGCTTTCATTGACAGGCTCTGTTCCGGGCGATCTTGCTTTGTCGTGTTCTGATCCGTTCCTTCCATCCCTGCCTGGCGGGCTGACCGGGTTCTGTTCTCTTTCCTTCTCCCCCAGCTGGTAGTCCACCTCCATCGCTTCCATCGTCGGGTTCTTCTTAGTTCCCAAATCCTGAATCTGAGGTTCCTGAGCCTCATATATGCCTTCATCCTCTGATGGTTTTTGGTATCTTCTTCTGCGCTTCCCCATGGGGCAGTCCCTTGCTAGATGTCCGTAGACATGACATCTATGGCATCTGAAAGGGAGATGCTCATAGTCGAGAATTTGCTCAAAGATGTATTCTCTGTACTGGATATTTATCTTTTCCGCCAGTCCCCCCCTTGGGTTTAGGTTCACCAAAATCCGAGCCATCGCCATATTGTGAGTTTGAAGAAACGACATGTCCGCCTCCAGGAAGGTGCCCAGCCTATTCCCAATAGATATAAAAACTGATTCTACCAAGAGGAAAGAGGGCAGACCTAGGGCTCACACCCAAACTGGAAATGTATCAGTCTTTTCATGCATGGCATCAAACATTGGACTCCATCTCTTGAATAATATCGGATAATTGCCGAAAGCCCAATTCCTTGCCATCACCCAGTCCGCCGCTTCTTTGTTTGCAAAACTCACCCTGAACCATCCTTTTGCCAGGGCCGCTACCTTGAATTCCTTGACTAGATCCGTCTGCCATACCTGCTCTCCCCACTTTTCAATAAATTGTGTCGTATGCTTCTTCCCTCTTGCTCTCCCAACTAGGGTGCATTCGGCCACTTCTATTGCCTCCTCCACTTGAACGTCCATCCCCAGCACTAAGTTGTCTTCAATGACCGCCTTCTTAATGGGCTTCGATTTTTTCCTTTTCTCTCCAGACTTTTTTGCTACCAAGCCCTCCTCCACTGCCTGAGTATTTACAGTCTTCGGGGTTATCCCTTCTTGATGTTCTGAGGGTGCCTTCTGAGTGGTAATTCCTGGCAGCGCATCATCTTCTGTAGATTCCTTTAACTCCTCTGTGGGTTTTTGCACCCCTTTGAGTCCCTCATTGCCTAATCTATTGAGGATGGGTCCCGAACCCGTATGCTCTCCAGATCCAATATTTTCCACAGCTGGGGTCTGACTAGGGCTTACTAAGCTCTCGACATTTACGACTCTGATTACTGCCGACCTTCTTTCATTTCCAGCTCTGTTTTGGAACTCTCGAACCGCCCCGAAGATTACAATATCCTCAAGACCCCCTGAAAGTTTCGGGCTCGAAATCAAACCCTTCCCTTTCCTTTCTTGTATCAGTCGAGAGATGACGCCAAGACTATAGTCATTCCTTAGTCTCTCCTCCTGAGGCCCCTTTGTGGCGGATCTGCCTTGCACCTCCGGATCAAAGCTTTCTTCCAGTGAAATTCTAGGGCTTGAATGGTAAACATCGCCTTCCACATAAGATTTCACACACCCCTGGCTGTCTACAACTCCAAAATACCAATCCACATTTCGGGTTGTGATCTCCTTCCCCCAGACAGATAGAATGTCCTCCGGCGATGGTTCCAGATCAAGAGCCTCCCAATGTTTTACCATGGTTAAAACCTGCATGCAAACCCTAGAAACCGCCAGCGGCTTGTTCCTCGCTAAACGAAATGGATCGTGACCTCCGGTTCTGGTGCCAGCACATGGAAAATGAACCTTTTGGACTGAAACCCTTTTCCCACCGAGAAAATTCTATTAAAAAAAACCCCACCTGTCAACGTCGTATCTTCCTTCTGTCATTCAATTCACGGCTTCCACATAGTCTGCTACGTACAGACCCCTTTTTCCATCAAATCTTCCAACTCCTGCCCGGTTCCTATGTCCTTGGCCAGGGCGACCATGCCAACCCTACCCTGGCACCTATTGCGATCCCCTTTCGGCCTCATGCACTCAGTCCTCTTGTCCATCATGAATATTTCCACTTATGGGTAAACCCCCCTGTGATAACCATTTTTTTTTTAGTTATTCAAGTAAAAATAATAATAATAAATACATACTATATCATTTATATAGCTCAGTGATGCAACTGGTAAGGAAAAAACATATAGCTATCAAATGGCAAAAAACTTCTATACATATAATTTTTGGTTATGTCAATAGGTGTGGTTTATTTCAGAGTAATCTTTGGTTATGTCAATAGGTGTGGTTTATTTCAGAGTAATTTCTAGTTATGTCAATAAGTATTATTTATCTCAGAATCAACGTTTCAAAATTTCCATATGAATAGTATAAATTTCATAATATAAAAATATACTTTTTCTCATATAAAATTCTATGGCTAGGTTTCTAAAAGTTTTTTCCTCCATTCTTTAAATCAAGGGTTTCTAGAAAGTTGTTTCTTATCTCTTAAGGGTTTGCAGGAAGTTTTTTAGTGTCTTACCTCTAAGGGTTTCTAGGAAGATTTTCAGTTTCTTACCTCCAAAATTCCAGGGGTTAGTTAAATCACTCCATTTCCAATGTTTAAAATATGTTTCAATTTATAACCTCCATTCAGATTTGAATTAAGGGTTTGTACAAAAATTTTCAGTTTCTTACTTTCTAAATTTGGAATATTACTTACTCCCAATATTAAATGACATTGATATTTTAAAAGCTATGTTACATGGGAACCACTCCTAAGAGTTGGGAAACCCATTCCAATGGTTCCCGCGTTTCGTGGAGCTTTGGAGCTTTGGTGTTGTATGGGAATGTTCCCTTTTCAGGGGGAGCTGCAATGGGAGCTTGGGAAAGCTCTGAGCTTTGGTGTTGTATGGGAATGTTCCCTTTTCAGGGGGAGCTGCAATGGGAGCTTGGGAAAGTTCTGAGCTTTGGTGTTGTATGGGAACGTTCCCTTTTCAGGGGGAGCTGCAATGGGAGCTTGGGAAAGTTCCGAGAGCTTTGAAGACTGTTTTTTTTAGTTCTCGCCTTCCTTGGGGTTGGGGAATACAAAGCCTGTAGAGAAATATGTTGAACTGTCCACAAAACATGAGCCTAAGTTGAAAAGGTCAAAGACCCTTAACACCCATATCCTTAATTGAGAAACTGGAGCAATCTCTTGATGGGTTAAGGAAGTGTGTGACACCTCGATGTAAGGGCGATAATGAACTTTAATACAATCCAAACTCATGTATATTCGATTCCGTATATTATAATAATAACAATTATCTAAAGCATTTTGTGTATCTGTCATTTATTTACATATGCACTTTTCACCAATTTTAACAAAATTGAAATCAAATACTTTAGTTAAGATTAAGGTAAATTTGATAATTGTGAAAACTTAATTATTATTAAAATGTAAGTTTACAACAATTTCAATTTAGATTTAAATAATGTTTTGTTTCAAATTTCATAGATAATTTATTCAAAAAATATTAAATATTAATTTTAAAATGTTTTAATAAAATTAGTTTATTTATGTTATATTTTTAATAAATAAATTTGGGTAAAAGTTTTACTAAATATATTTTTGTTAGTGCTTATTCGTGTTAATATCAACTATGCTCTTTGGTACATATATGACATTTAAAATTAGCCTACATTTCTATTTTCTTTCTTTTTCTTTTAAAAAGTTCTTAATAGTGTCACCTTGGAATTCAAACCATGCTAACTCTAAGCATGTACATAGGTCACATTAATTAACAAAACTCACTATTGTTTGAACTGCATCAAATAGTCATATATGAAATGTGCATAAATTTTCTATGCTCTTTGGTACGTTGACACCTCGATGTAAGGGCGATAATGAACTTTAATACAATCCAAACTCATGTATATTTGATTCTGTATATTATAATAATAACAATTATCTAAAGCATTTTGTGCATCTGTCATTTATTTACATATGCACTTTTCACCAATTTTAACAAAATTGAAATCAAATACTTTAGTTAAGATTAAGGTAAATTTGATAATTGTGAAAACTTAATTATTATTAAAATGTAAGTTTACAACAATTTCAATTTAGATTTAAATAATGTTTTGTTTCAAATTTAATAGATAATTTATTCAAAAAATATTAAATATTAATTTTAAAATGTTTTAATAAAATTAGTTTATTTATATTATATTTTTAATAAATAAATTTAGGTAAAAGTTTTACTAAATATATTTTTGTTAGTGCTTATTCATGTTAATATCAACTATGCTCTTTGGTACATATATGACATTTAAAATTAGCCTACATTTCTATTTTCTTTCTTTTTCTTTTAAAAAGTTCTTAAAAGTGTCACCTTGGAATTCAAACCATGCTAACTCTAAGCATGTACACAGGTCACATCAATTAACAAAACTCACTATTGTTTGAAGTGCATCAAATCGTCATATATGAAATGTGCATAAATTTATTATGGAATGTTCCCTTTTCAGGGGGAGCTGCAATGGGAGCTTGGGAAAGTTCTGAGCTTTGGTGTTGTATGGGAACGTTCCCTTTTCAGGGGGAGCTGCAATGGGATCTTGGGAAAGTTCGAGAGCTTTGAAGACTGTTTTTTTTAGTTCTCGCCTTCCTTGGGGTTGGGGAATACAAAGCCTGTAGAGAAATATGTTGAACTGTCCACAAAACATGAGCCTAAGTTGAGAAGGTCAAAGACCCTTAACACCCATATCCTTAATTGAGAAACTGGAGCAATCTCTTGATGGGTTAAGGAAGTGTGTGACACCTCGATGTAAGGGCGATAATGAACTTTAATACAATCCAAACTCATGTATATTCGATTCAGTATATTATAATAATAACAATTATCTAAAGCATTTTGTGTATCTGTCATTTATTTACATATGCACTTTTCACCAATTTTAACAAAATTGAAATCAAATACTTTAGTTAAGATTAAGGAAAATTTGATAATTGTGAAAACTTAATTATTATTAAAATGTAAGTTTACAACAATTTCAATTTAGATTTAAATAATGTTTAGTTTCAAATTTAATAGATAATTTATTCAAAAAATATTAAATATTAATTTTAAAATGTTTTAATAAAATTAGTTTATTTATGTTATATTTTTAATAAATAAATTTAGGTAAAAGTTTTACTAAATATATTTTTGTTAGTGCTTATTCATGTTAATATCAACTATGCTCTTTGGTACATATATGACATTTAAAATTAGCCTACATTTCTATTTTCTTTCTTTTTCTTTTAAAAAGTTCTTAATAGTGTCACCTTGGAATTCAAACCATGCTAACTCTAAGCATGTACATAGGTCACATTAATTAACAAAACTCACTATTGTTTGAAGTGCATCAAATAGTCATATATGAAATGTGCATAAATTTTCTATGCTCTTTGGTACGTTGACACCTCGATGTAAGGGTGATAATGAACTTTAATACAATCCAAACTCATGCATATTCGATTCTGTATATTATAAGAATAACAATTATCTAAAGCATTTTGTGTATCTGTCATTTATTTACATATGCACTTTTCAGCAATTTTAACAAAATCGAAATCAAATACTTTAGTTAAGATTAAGGTAAATTTGATAATTGTGAAAACTTAATTATTATTAAAATGTAAGTTTACAAAAATCTCAATTTATATTTAAATAATGTTTTGTTTCAAATTTAATAGATAATTTATTCAAAAAATATTAAATATTAATTTTAAAATGTTTTAATAAAATTAGTTTATTTATATTATATTTTTAATAAATAAATTTAGGTAAAAGTTTTACTAAATATATTTTTGTTAGTGCTTATTCATGTTAATATCAACTATGCTCTTTGGTACATTGACACCTAAATATATGAAATGTGCATAAATTTACTATGCTCTTTGGTACATTGACACCTCGATGTAAGGGCGATAATGAACTTTAAGACAATCCAAACTCATGTATATTCGATTCCGTATATTATAATAATAACAATTATCTAAAGCATTTTGTGTATCTGTCATTTATTTACATATGCACTTTTCACCAATTTTAACAGAATTGAAATCAAATACTTTAGTTAAGATTAAGGTAAATTTGATAATTGTGAAAACTTAATTATTATTAAAATGTAAGTTTACAACAATTTCAATTTAGATTTAAATAATGTTTTGTTTCAAATTTAATAGCTAATTTATTCAAAAAATATTAAATATTAATTTCAAAATGCTTTAATAAAATTAGTTTATTTATATTATATTTTTAATAAATAAATTTAGGTAAAAGTTTTACTAAATATATTTTTGTTAGTGCTTATTCATGTTAATATCAACAATTTTTTTAAATAAAATATATTCAATGTGTTAAATAGAGTTATATTAATGTAGATTGTTCTATGGTATGTTGTAAAGGTTTCAAAAAATTTGGCCAATGTTATATATGAAAGATACCATCATAGCCATGTATTACCCTCCTATGTGCACTAAGGTAGGTTAAGTTATTTTATAAAATAATATTTATTGTACCTTCAATATAATAAGTGGGGCACCGTGGTAGGGTTTAAAAAGATATATCGCATTGAACTTTTCATTTTAAATTGTATATAATGCACTACACACATACAAGCACCGATGCTTTATATTATAGTATGAGCACTTCTTTGTCTTGTGTTATTGAATTGTTATATTTCATTATTCCTTCTATTCCATAATATATTTGATTTATTTTTAGAATTTTGGCAAACATATAAATCTATAGTTTTCATCTACATAGATACCATATATTGATAGTTGTTTTAACTAGCTAAACATTTAAAATTAGCCTACATTTATGTTTTATTTCTTTTTCTTTTAAAAAGTTCTTAATAGTGTCACCTTGGAATTCAAACCATGCTAACTCTAAGCATGTACATAGGTCATATCAATTAACAAAACTCACTATCGTTTGAAGTGCATCAAATAGTCATATATGAAATGTGAATAAATTTACTATGGTCTTTGGTACATTAACAAATGTATGGGAGCACTTATTGCAATACTCCCATATGATAATGTGTATCACACTTCTTTGATAACTACACTAAGTGAATGAGAAGTGCATATTGATGGACATGGGATAATTAGGGTATAACACAGTAGGTGTTGCTACTTTACTAGAGAAACACACCACCATCCCATTTTTTTCTTTTTGTAAGTCATGTAATGCATTGTCATGTAATAGTAGCACCTCTTTTAGTGTTACTATGGATGGCTAAGTGTGTCATTAATGGTGCTTCTCATTCACATAGATACATTGAAGAACTAACAAACAACATATATATATATATATATATATATATATATATATATATATATATATATATATATATATATATATATATATATATATATATATATATAACAAACAAATCAAAATACAAAGAAAATTTTCTTGGGAAAGTCTGGGGTGGTTGACAGAGAATGATCCCTAGTTTATCAGGGTCAAGTTAATGACAAAGAAAATAAGAAGACTCATTACTCAACTTTTAAGATTAAGTTATTATGCCAAAGGTATAAATAATGGACAGGGAAGAATACCTTTCACCAATTAGTTGGTCCCTTGGTTGGATTTGTAATTGTATAGATAAAGTCTTGCATGCTCCAAACTTCTATAGAGATATGCTCAAAATCATCACACGACATTGCTCAAATGATTTAAAATATAAATCATTAATGATATTAAAACAAGAACACTTGTAACTAACTAATTAATTAATATCAAGTAATTAATTTCTCTTCTAAATCATGTAATTAATAATTAAATGAATTACAACATAGTTTCTTTTAGGAGAGAAGAGATCGCTTCATGTGTGTGTGTGTGCACGTGTGTTAATGTGTGTGGGAAATACTTGATATAATTCCAATGCCTTCATCAACAAAGGTTGTGTTCCTCCTAACCTAGACCACTTATAGACTTCAACTTTAATTACAACTCCTCATTATATGTGAAAAGGAAAACCAATAAGGGATTACATATCAAATTTGAGTAAGAGAGTCAACTTTATAAACAAAGGTTTGTGTAGAAGAGAACCATAAAATCCAAGGTTAAATTTTCAATATAATGCTCCAAAATAAAGGTACAAAAATGGTCAATTCCCCCTTCTCCATCACATAAACCTTATTTATACTCTCATAAGTTGTCTAAGTTCATTGGGAATAGAAATTAGGGTTGTGTAGTGTAACAACCTAGTAACTTGCACTCAGGAGCATGAAATTAATGTGGATTTATTATTTTTTCAAAAGTTTGGAATGCATACACACCAAGCATGAAGAATACATGAACAACATGCATATACGGAAGATATGCACATATAGGAAAGTTAGGGATGTATGGAAGATATGCGCATATCTTCAGTATATGCGCAATTTCCGTATATGCGCATATCTTCCGTATATGCGCAATTTCTGTATATGGAATTTGTGCATATATGATGTAGATACATGAATGAAGATATGTACAAATTCCATATACGGAAATTGTGCATATACGGAAGATATGCGCATATTTTCCGTATATCCCTAACTTTCCTATATGTGCATATCTTCCGTGTATGCATGTCGTTCATGTATCTACATCGTATATGCGCAAATTCCATTACACAAATTACGCATATATGGAAATTGCGCATATACGGAAGATATCTTCCGTATATGCACAATTTCCGTATATGCGCAATTTCTGTATATGGAATTTGCGCATATACGATGCAGATACATGAACGACATGGTGTAAGCATGAAGGCCACTCTCCTTCCGTCATGTTCAAGAAACATGAATGCTACCTCTCAAGAATTGAACCTAGGATCATGACACAACAAAATATTCCCATTGAAGGAATGCATAGAATAAGAAAACACCTTCATTGCTTCCTAGAATACCTTGATGAATCTCCTTCTCTCCATTTCTTTGCACACAAAATACAACCAAACAATTGATTTCCTCTTGGTCTAATTGACTCATTTTGATGGATCCCTCCCTAGTTTCCAGTACTAACATATTTTAAACATGGACTCCCTCATAGGCTTGTCATGACCGAAGGGATTGTTTTTCTCCCTTTGTTCAGGTCACTCTTCCACAAGTCCTGTAGTTTAGTATTCAAACACCAAACTACTATTTGTGGGTTCACAAGTTGTTATCACTCTATAGCATGTGATGGTTCATAATTCACACACAATGTATCTCTAGTGACATTTTCCCTTCTTGTTTCATGACCATTTTCTTTGCATGAGAGCTCCAAGGTCCCTCCTTAGACTGTGGAGTCAAACAAGACTTGCTATAGGGTACACAACCCATGCTTAGGGTAACATGGTACCTCCTTCCCTATCTTTTTCGTAACTTCGTTGGATGTTGGGTAGTCGAACTAAAACATCATGGGTTATAAAATTAATTTCAAGAAGGATAGGAAAGTTAGCTATCCTCTTTTTTCTTGCTACCCTCCTCCTCATGAATTCTCATGGTCTATATCATATCAATCCTTCACTGCTTCATTATCTAGTGTTTAAACTATAATTACAATTATTTTGAGTATTTTTCCCATTTACATTTAGGTGTTCTTAAAAGGGTCAATAACCTAATTAATTACAATTAGAATTTCAATGGAGTTAAGTGTTGGGGATGTTAAAAAGTCGACGAGGTTATAGAGAGAGAGAGGCTTAATTCAACTAAGTCTTAATTACCCCTCAAACCTTATTAGGGCCTTGAGTCTAATACCTAACGATATAAGGGGAAAAGGAGGAGGAGGTGAGAAAATGGTAAGGATAGATAGTTAGGAGAGGGCAGTAGTGAGCATGAACAATAGGAGGAAGGGCTAAGTGGGAGGGTAAAGATGGACAAAGCAGATGATAGAGGAGATAGGAGGAAAATGTGACTTAGAGGGAAAGGGAAAATATAGTGGAATAAGGGAGAGTGGAGATGAGGGGTAGAGGGGATGGAGTTCTTAAATGGGTTGGGAGTGGAGGAGAGGGGATACGAAGGTTAATGGATATGGACGGGAAAGGATTGAGGGGCATAGAGAGTGGTATATATAACCAATGATTTGTGTTTATAAATAAATTCAACATACAATTTACATGCCAAGTTTGGGCCTCAACCATATCAATAAAGGTATGATCTCCAACCCACAACAAACTATCTCACCAACCTAAATAAAATTTGCACAATAGCAATACAATTTATGGGAATTAAAATAGGGACGTTATAGTTTCCAAGGCCTGGGGACATATCCTTTCTCAAAACCACCTAATAGTGCAGTAACATCGATAATAATAGGATAATGATACTTTCAAGAGGTGATGTGTGGTTGTTTGAGACATTTGTATTGGCTCTAGATGGGTAGAAGATTCCTTTAGTGCCTAGCATTCTTCATTCCACCCACAACCATGTATAAGGAATGAAGACCCATACCTACTGCTAAAAATAGTTATAAATACCTATATACCCAATTAGAGGAAAATAATTCCCTTAATAAGTCATTTGTGGGGAGGAGGTGAGGGAGGGAAAGAGGGAGGTGAGAAGTAATGGACTAAGGACTTGAGAAGAGGTAAAGGATTGATGGGTAAGGGAGGCGGATTCGTGGGAATGGAGGAAATGAGGGAAAATACGTAGAAGGGTGAGGATAGGAGGTGATAACAAAAGAAATGTCAATGGGAATGAGATGCAAAGCATGAAGGGGGAGAAGAGAGGTAGATAGGCAAGACTAGGCTACGATAACATCATGAGGTGTAGTGAGAGGGGAAAAGGGGAAGGAGATAAAAATAGGTGAAGGATGGATGGGTAGGGGTGGGGGGGTGGTGTGGATGATGGAAGGAGGGAGGAGCCAATGGAAAGGGAGAGATAGGATGAATCGGAAGTTGGAGGAGAGGTGAGGAGGTAAGGGTAAGGAAGAGGGGAATGAAAAATGTTGTTTCTTAGGAGAAGGTGTAGGTGAGGGGTAGAAGGATAACTTATGTTTAAGGGCTTGGTAGAGGAGGTGAACGAAGAGAGAAAGTGGATGGACGTGAGTGGAAAAGCTGAGAGAGGTAAGAAGAAGGAGGATATGTGAGACAAAGAGACGTGGGCGCAAGGGGGCCGCGGGGTGCATGATTGGAGAATGAGGAGAAAGTGAGAAAAGGAAAATATGTGACGTGAGAAGAGGAAAAACAGAGAGATATTTGACGTTTATACACATTATTATCATGTCCATCTTAAACCCAAATCCATACGAAATTCAAATTTATTAAGGTATAATTTGTTTTTTTATCATTAATTTTATGCCATGTATTAATTCCTTAATATTAAAAGATTAAAAAAATTATACTTTAATAAATTTGATCCATCTTTGGTGCTTCATAGATATAGACTTAAGATAGATCTATGTTGGTTTAGTTTTTTAAATATAGTCATGGACATATGTACACACTAATTTATGATTTTATTGTTATTATTGTCCTAGACATGTGACAACATCTCCTATATACTATGTTGCAGATCATCTCACTAATATCTATGCAATGAACTATGAACACATCCTACATACTTCCAATTTTTTTAGTTTATTGTCAACCAATAAAAAAAAACATTTTTCTAATATAATGGTTAAGAAAAACCATTAGCATAAATAAGTCTTTATGAATTTTCTTGTCATAAACTAAGCACACATTTTGTCATATGTTTTTATAAGAAATGTATAATTAAAAAGCAATTTATTATCATTATTATAATTATTATTATAATGTAAGAAAATCAACAAATTTTTTATTTCTAATTTTAATTCCAAAATATAAATGTAAATTTACTCTAAAACTAATGTATTTTTTAGTTTAAAGTTTATTTGTATTTCTTTTTAACGGAAGTATTTTATTATTATTGTTTAAATATAACGAAAGGCTTATGAGAACATCTCTACTATCATGGAGTCTGTTTAAAGGCTATTACAAAATTAGATGAAGAGAGAAAAAAATGAAATCCACGCATAACTAATGCAATTTTACAAATTAAATCGATTATAAATACTATAAGGCATTAATACATGATAAACATCAAAATACTTATTTCATGAGAGATCCCATATTGTTATAATTGGAAAAATCAACTAAACTATAAATTTATTTTCTACGAGAGTATATCCATCTTAACCTAGAATCAACCAAAAACCGAAAGGGATCAAATCTCTAAATGTGAAAAACTCTTGTTTAGTGCAAAGTTCTGAAAGTTTTGTTCCTCTCATAGATTGATAGATGCTTACTTAAGATAGATCGATCTTGGTTTTTAATAATATTATTTATATTATATAAAGGTGTACCGTGTAAGTTTTGTTTCTTCTTCGGCTATCTTTATGAAGTACTTATGGATACTACATAGCCCTTATAATTTTATTGGAAATCAAATCAAGGCAGACACTAGTAATTAGACAACTTACCTACTTTTTATAACTCAAAGCTCATTCTTTCTTGTGGTCTTAGTGGACTTCAATCATCATTGTTATCATATAATTAATTAATAAAATGTCATGAATTAATTGTTTGTTAAATATAGTGTTATGAATTAGATATTTGCTAAAAGCTTTTTTGTTGTTGGTAATTAATTGATAAACATTTAAAAAACCATTAAGCTTAGGAGGTGATGAAACATAAATTTGAATAAAATGTATTATTTTTTTAATAAATATTTTTAATAAACCTAAAATAAAAATTAAACTTTTGATTAAGAATTATTGTTTTTATTATAATTTTTTTATATTTCAAAAATATACTCAAATAATTAGAAAAATATTTAAAAACATTTGAACATTAAATTAATTTATTGTTGTAAACATTGAAAAGGGTTACATTAAAGAAACCTAAAACCAATATTTCTCTTAAGCAACCAAAATTACACTAAATTCAAAGTTGTAACGCGCGCGGCGCACACCCAGGGCGTGGCGCACTGGGCTTTGCGCGCGGCGCATACAGGCTGGGGAGTAAACAAGCAGCAAAAGGTCGGTTGGAGGTGAGGTTAAGGGCGTGGTGCACACAGCTAAAAGCGCGGTGCACACACAGGGCATGGCACACACAGCCCCTGCCCCCAGTTCAAAGTTATAACGCGTGCGGCGCACTGTTGTTGGGAAAAGTATCTAATACAGAATGACCCTATCCCACTCTAAGGAGTGATAGTACCTCAGCAACAAACAAGACAAAACTATATAAGTGTTCTTCTTTATGAAATGAAAACAGAGGAGAAGGATGTAACTAACCGATGTGTTCTGCTAGTTTGTTGATCCAATCTCACTCCTTGTTGCTTGCTTCCATCTGCTTGCTCTTTCATTGGCCCAGCTACACCAAGTTCCTGCAAAATGGCAAGAGAGGGAAACTACAAGAAGCATACATTCATAACTAGTTTAAGGATTAGAATAAACTAAATATGCAAATACAACAAAACATCATTGAGATACATGCATATAGAAGAAACTCAAATGGCTTTATTGATGAAGAAGTAAAGTTCAGGAAGTGATACAACCATATGAGGCCAAATCCGGCATCACCTTCCCAGCAGAAAGGAATCTCCTCTTCACCTCCTTCAAAGCAAATCACCCAATAGCTCTAGTCTCAAACCAACAACAATTCTTTGCATTCACAAAATTCCAGCCTCCAGATCTCATGGGGGAGAGATCCATATATAGATGTTTGGAGAGAGGATGAGTCAGCTTGAGATGTGACTAGTGTCCTCTCCCTGTGTCAGTTCTTGATTCCACTTGGAGGTTCTTGCTTCCACTTGGAGATTTGGAACCTCTTACTCATCACCAGTCGAATTCCCTGAGGCAAGTGTCATTTTGGAAGCTTCCTGGGTTCTGACACCTTGAGAAATGAACTTGCCACTTGTCCAATCTCGCTCAGCGCAGGTAGCCAGTTTTGCCTTTGACATTCAGCGCAGGTAGCCAGTGTTGGCTTTGACATTCAGCGCAGACAGCTAGTGTAGCCACTGAAATGATCCTGAATTGACTTGTTTTTGAGAAGTTTTTGGTGGAGAACTTCTCTGAATTGTTGTGGTTTATTGGCCTTGTTCCTCTAGGGGTAGGAACAAAATGTTTAGGGACTTTGGATCCCTTAGATTATGGACATTTCATGCTTAATTATGTAAGGCACAAAAATGTCTATAACAGTTGCCCCCTAAAGTATGAGGCCGTTTATCGGGTGAAATGCCTTATCAGGAGGATCTGAAGTTCATCCAATGCTGGGAGGAGACCTGTAATAAGATACAATACAATACATTATTTTTCATACTGCTTTCATGATCTAGCTGAGGTGGGCATTCTAATGCTCAACTTTATAAATTCATTTTTCTGTACATAGAACAGATAATCGTCTGATAGTAGACTGATAATTTTTTATGAAATTATCATCCTTTGGGTAGGATGATCATCTGCTGTACATGTCAATGTCTTTATTTCCTGAATATATATCGCAGCCCGTATGGATGAAACTAGATCCGGGGTCTTCAATCTCGTCCGATCTTCACTCTAAGTACAAGTCTATCCACGTGAGAATTTTTTGAAGTCGAACGTGGAAAGACATCGCTTGATTACCAGTCATTGATGTAAACTGTTAACAAACGCGAGAGGAATCACTGATAATGATGGTGACCCTCAAGGTACTGCAGTACAATTCACGTGGTGTGAATAAAGGACTTGGCATCGAACACCACGCAAAATCTTTCGGTCGAAGGTCATTGATGTATACCTGTCGCCGGAAGTGAGAAACTTGCCATTGAGGCATGCAAGCTTCAAAGTACTGAAGGGGGTGTTCCTAGATCAACTTCTTGGATAATGAGCTGATGTCGACAAGAAGCGATCTGTCAAAGGAGGGCCTTAATGAATCACACATCATTGACACGGAACGGAGCTAATGATTGTGATGGAGGTGAAAACGATCTGTGACATATGATTCAGGGTGGCGGTCATGAAAGGATGAAGGATAATGTATGGCAGTGGATGGGACACGGTTGACTCTTTCTGAACGACATCTCTTGAACATATGGCGACACTGATGCGATGGATCGGTAGCATTACCCCAAATATGGATGGTATGGCGAGACCATGGTGATGTGACCGGTGAATGAAACAACCCAACCCGATTGTGGTACGGAGGAAAAGTGTCATGTTCAAGAGCGACTTGCTACCATCAAAGTTTCTTTGAGTTTCTCCCAATTTTTCCCCAGTCATTGCTGACCAGTACCTCTTTATTTTTGTCAAGTTTGAGGAGGATAACATATGCTTGTTCTATAACCTGCCCTTCGGGCAAACCCATCGCTATGTTTTAACGAGCCTAGCGATAGGGAAACTCGTTCTCGTCTAAAGACAAGTTTGTCGCTATTTAATGCATTTAACGAGTCTAGCGACAAAGACAACTCGGTCCTTTTCATTTTTAGAGAGTCTGAAAAGGTATGTAAAGTTAACTCCAAAAGTCCTTTTTCGTCATCTAATCCCTTAAGCCTGAAAAAGTATAAAACAATACAGAAGGGATGAATCTTCGATAGTTTTAACGAGCCGAACTAAACAAGCGCTCGATCTTTTTGTGCAATAATCCCTCAGGTCCAAAAAGATTAAAATCTAGAAGAGGGATAGCTCTTCCGGTCGCTTTAACGAGCTGGAAGGCCAAAACTCGGCAAAATTTTCATATTTTACGAGTCAGATGAAAAGAGCTCAAAGAAGACTCGTCTTTTGAGGAATGAGTGATAAACAGGGATAGCAGCTGACTCCAGGTACAGGTTGGAATTTTCCAATCACGGCAGTGTCACAAGGATGGCTAGGTGAAATCACTCTTTGCAGCTGTTCCTCAAAATGGGTAAACAATCAAATGGAGGTGAATGATCGGCCAAATGAAAAGTGGAGGTGACGGTGCAAACACGACCAAGGCTTTTATGGCTGATGAATTTACGATCACAGTGGTTATTTACCGGGTGGTGGTTCATTTTTTATTTTAACACGAGCTTAAACACTGGTGGAAACACTTGCTCATTGCTTATGTTTGTTTTTTAACGAGCATGAACTATGCGCTAAAACTGCTCGGATCTTGCGTTTATTTTTTAACGAGCATGAACTGTGTGCTAAAACTGCTCGATTATACCAGTCATAAGATAAGAATGTCTCCTTAAGATTCTATTTTTTACTGGAGCTTCATCTTTAAAGCTTTGCTCCATATCCTTTCTTTATGTAAGTTAGGAAACGGCTAACCCAAAAAACAGATAAATAACCGCTCTTTGCTTGCACTCCAAAAGGTTTGCATGCCCCCAGGTATAAAGTACAATTTCAAGGTTACCTCTCCGGCTTCTCACCTCTGCTTCTCTTTGGGTGTTCACAGCTACTTGCGACAAGAGAACAACTACTTGCGACAAGAGAAGAACACTACTCAAAGACAAAACATTTTTTTTACTGAGGGAGGCTTACCTCTTTCAGGTTACCCAAAGATTGTCTCGTTAATCTTTCAAACAAAACACTTCCTCGACAATGTCTACCGAAATAGACAAAGGTGAGTGACACATTGAATCAAACACATAACTTTGACAAAAGAATCCTATTCTAGAACAACCCCTCTTCCTAGACGGACGGGGTACGGACTAGTCATATTCTCCCGCGGAAACCTACCTTATACCCAAGGTTTTCTCTGCCCGAAGCAGACCAGGATGCATGCCCCCTGGGTTCCAGTCACATCTTTCCGAATCACTCGCACTCATCAGGAAGAAGGACTGGGGGTGGAGACATTTCTTGAGTGAACAGACCATTTAGGGTTGGTATGTGACTATTTGCGATGTGTGATCCCAGAAATGAAAGTTGGTCTATGAGCTTGACCATTCTTCCTTCGTGTGGAAAACACATTACTCTAAAGAGTGAGGAGACGACGGCTCCCATGCAATATATATAGTCTCGTCCAAGGAGTAGGTTATATTCCAAGGGTCCTTGAACGACCATCACGTTCATTTGAACGGCCTTCCCTTTCAATGTTATGGGCACATTGGGGAGGATCCCTAAAGGTCGACTGGTTCCTTTATCAAAGCCTGATAGATTTCTCATCTCAGACAAAAGCGCTGGGAAACCCAGTGCTTTCCAAGCAATAGAGGAAAGGATACTCACAGATGCCCCTTCATCAATGATAGTGCCAGCCATTACCATTCTGTATATTTGGACGATAATTCTGAATGGTATACTAGCTGGCAACCGGGGTCTGCCTAGTTGGTTCCAGTCAAAGGACACAACCAGGTTGCTTGGTGGTGGGACCGAATATACGGCCGGATATGACCCTGACGAAGTTCCTTCCTGCGATAAAGGAATGGGCACATTGCCCCCATGCTCGTCGGAATCTGTGTTGATGAAAACAATCTGGATGGTGTCATCCTTATTCTCTTCAGTGAAAGTGTCATTCGAAGATGAATCCTCTGAAGGCAAAACCGGGTCAACTGCCGTCTCGACCTTTGGACTTTCGTCCGGTCTGGATTCAGTAGGTTCATTTCCAATGACTGACGCTTCAGCTGACCACTTGAGCGGGCCAGCTGGGTTTTCAACTAACGAAGGACTTGGCACGAGTTTTTTATATCCAGGAGGAAGTCGTAACGGTGAAACCGGACGATCTTCCAAAACTCTCTTCGCCTCATCTAAGAAGGGACAACGGTGGATGGCGTGATCGCCTTCACACAGTCTGCAGGGGGATCTAGCTCCCTCTCTTTGTCTTGGACGTTCAATTTCGCTGGTTGACGGTAAGCATTCAACATGGCTATCAGAGGTTGATGCTACTGGATTGTGCAAACGAGGAGACTAGTCCCTCAGTATCCGGGGAATACAGGGACAATCTCTATGGAAGTGGTCTCCTCTACATATGACACATGGCGATTTAGGCCTGGTCAGTGCTGTGTGTGGATTTTTGTCAGATGCCTTTTGCTTGCCCCCAGTCGCCTTTGGCTCCTTCTTCTTCTTCTCTCTCTTTCTCTTCTCCTTCTTCTCTTTGGGAGCTTGGCTTTTGCCGTCTCTACCTTGCGAGGAGGAAGGAGGAGAGGAAGAGTTATAGGAAGTAGAAGGCTGGTGGGCAGCTCTAGACTGATCTAACTGTTGACTCGACTGTTCAGGAACCGTGGTGTTCTGAACTACATTGGTTGAGAAGAGCCAGACTGGCAGACCAATTGTCAGTCCTGGAAGCGACAATGTGGCCATATGGGGCGCACCAACATCTCCCCAAGAGGAGAAGGGACTAGGATTTCCATCAAGGGGAATTCCTTAGTTGGTGTGTTCCATTTTCTCAACCTAAAGATCAACGCAGGAATAGGAGGTGATTTTGTTCCGTTTAAAATAAATTTTAACGACGCTTTAGACACAACTTGCTTTTTCACTTTTAAAGAGTTGAGAAAAAGCTAAAGATGACTGTAGTCTCCTTCGATGTTTTAACGATCCCGAAGTGACAAATGCTCGGATGGACTTTTTCTGTTATAGAGTTTGAAAAAGGCCAAAAGGAACTACTCTGGAGTTCTAGGTAGAGGGTGTGCCAAACTTTTCACAAAACCACAGAATACTTTTTAGGGTACGAGCGGTCGATCTTCCCGAATGCTGTGTTCAGTGCATTGCGATCAGTAGGGCGGCCGACACGGCTTCCTATGGATAAAGGCTTTATTCCTATAGGGGTCTCCCAATATATACGTGACAGTACGCGGGAGCACAGTCCGTACTGATACTTATCGCTTCACCGTGGAGGAATCACCCAACCACTCAACGGTAAGATATCAGGCTTAACAACGCCGGAACACGTCTCTAGCCTAGACCTCTATGTTGTGCGTTATGTTACAAAGCGTTGTTATGTTCATTCAATTTATTTTAGGTTGATCTTATTTAGAAGTTTGCCTTTTTGGATCACCACGAGATGTATGGTACAACTCCTAAATGCAGTCAAAAAATGATAAGCAAGCTTTTTGTATCTTTTCAACATATGAAAATCCTAACTACTAAGGGAAAAGAAAGACATCATCTTTTCTCATAGAGCATAGAGCTCACAGTAATGCACTTTTTCCTAAATCAACATGCAAGCTGTCAAAATGCAAATGCACAAATGCAGGTATTTCTTTTCTCTTTCTTAATATTGATGTTTATACAAAGAAAGATGTTGTATAACTTTGAATTCGATTTCAAGTGAAAACACAAACAAGTTCTTTTTCCAAAATCAAAAGACACCTTATGATTTACTTGTTTCAACACTAGAAATGCATAAATTCAAACCATACGACGAGAGTAAAAGCTAAATCAACTGTGAACAGCAAACAAACTTACTCCTAAGATCAAAACGACACTTACGACAGGTTTAGATCTAAGGGGTCACAGTAAGACTAGTTCACTTTCGTAATGGGAAACTGCAAATGATGTAAGAAATACACAAAGAACAAATACAGTTTCTTTATACAACCGAGGCGGAATTGAGGCAAAGAAAGGTGGTTTCAGATAGGTACATTGACTGATAACAGGCTGCAAAAAACAGGGATAAAAAACTGAGCAAAAAGACATAGGGGACCACAGCTGCACAAGGCAAGGACTGTTCAGCGCAGGTCTAACACAGAGGTTTTGACATTCAGTGCAGGTAGCCTTCACGGGACCTGCGTTGAAATGCAGAACCTCTTCACTGGCTCTGTGCTGAAGCAGAAACGAGAATTATTTCTGGGTTTTGAGCTACGGTTTGCAGTTAAAATCATAGTTTTTGGCCAAATCAAAACTAGCAATCAAGTACAATCTAAGGGATGATTCAAAGGAGGATGAAGATCTATCACTAAGAGCTGTTAAAGCACTTGTGGATCAGCTCTTCAGATCATAAACAGGCCCAGTGATTGGACTAGAGTAGCTGCCCTCTACTTTGCATTTGAAAAAACAAATGCAGTTCGATTCGACACTCTTTGAGTTTATGAAATGAATAGCAAAAACACAAACAAACCAACAAGATAGGGTTCCCCAGTGGAGTCACCAATTTGTTGTTGGGAAATGTATCCAATACGGAATGACCCTATCCCACTCTAAGGAGTGATAGTACCTCAGCAACAAATAAGACAAAACTATCTAAGTGTTCTTCTTTATGAAATGAAAATAGAGGAGAAGGATGTAACTAACCGATGTCTTCCACTAGTTTGTTGATCCAATCTCACTCCTTGCTGCTTGCTTCCAGCTGCTTGCTCTTTCACTGGCCCAGCTACACCAAGTTCCTGCAACATGGCAAGAGAGGGAAACTACAAGAAGCATACATTCATAACTAGTTTAAGGATTAGAATAAACTAAATATGCAAATACAACAAAACATCATTGAGATACATGCATATAGAAGAAACTCAAATGGCTTTATTGATGAAGAAGTAAAGTTCAGGAAGTGATACAACCATATGAGGCCCAATCCAGCATCACCTTCCCAGCAGAAAGGAATCTCCTCTTCACCTCCTTCAAAGCAAATCACCCAATAGCTCTAGTCTCAAACCAACAGCAATTCTTTGCATTCACAAAATTCCAGCCTCCAGATCTCATGGGGCAGAGATCCATATATAGATGTTTGGAGAGAGGATGAGTCAGCTTGAGATGTGACTAGTGTCCTCTCCCTGTGTCAGTTCTTGATTCCACTTGGAGGTTCTTGCTTCCACTTGGAGATTTGGAACCTCTTACTCATCACCAGTCGAATTCCCTGAGGCAAGTGTCATTTTGGAAGCTTCCTGGTTCTGACACCTTGAGAAATGAACTTGCCACTTGTCCAATCTCGCTCAGCGCAGGTAGCCAGTGTTGCCTTTGACATTCAGCGCAGGTAGCCAGTGTTGGCTTTGACATTCAGTGCAGACAGCTAGTGTAGCCACTGAAATGATCCTGAATTGACTTGTTTTTGAGCAGTTTTTGGTGGAGAACTTCTCTGAATTGCTGTGGTTTATTGGCCTTGTTCCTCTAGGGGTAGGAACAAAATGTTTAGGGACTTTGGATCCCTTAGATTATGGACATTTCATGCTTAATTCTGTAAGGCACAAAAATGTCTATAACACGCACACAGACAGAGGCGCGGCGCATAGAACCAAAGTGCCCAGAACGTGCCAAATTCACTCAAATTTTTTGGGAAGCACATAAATTTGCAAGGTAGGCTCTATTAACCCACTTGTTCATCAAATTTGTTAAAAACATGGTGGTTTTATGCCCAATGATGGAGATGAAACAAAACTCTTAAGGAAACCATATGAAGACACCAAGAGACCATTTTGCTAGGGTTGTGCAATTGTATTGTTGATGCCAAGTTCCCCTTTTCCCTTCCTTATCTTTTTCCCTTGTTCCCCTATGCCATTTTTCCTATCACCACTACCCTAACACTATCAAAATCATATTCCCTTTCCCCTTCTATTGCTCAATAGAAACCCCAAACCCTAGCCTATCAAAAATCCCAAATTCCTCCCACATCCCTAACAAATTTCTCCCTATAACCCCTATTCCCATTTCATCACTCCCTTCCTAACATTCCCTGTTTCATTTTTTCCCCTTGGTAACAGATACTACAAACGCACCATGCCTCACACCATCATCAAAGGGGAAGCTTAGTCACAGCTCACTTTGCAGTCATGTCATCACAGCATTCATCTGAGTATGAGAGGGAGATATGCGCATATCTTCAGTATATTCCCAATTTCCGTATATGCGCATATCTTTTGTATATGCACAATTCCTGTATATGGAATTTGTGTGTATACGATGCAGATACATAAATGAATATATGTACAAATTCTATATACAGAAATTACGCATATACGGAAACTGTGCATATACGGAATATGTGCGCATATACGGAAATTGAGGATATACAGAAGATATGCGCATATCTTCCGTATATCCCAAACTTTCCTGTATGTGTATATCTTCCGTATATGCATGTCGTTTATGTATCTACATCGTATATGCGCAAATTGAATATACAGAAATTGCGCATATACGGAAACTTTGCATATACGGAAGATGTGCGCATATACGGAAATTGGGCATATACGAAAAATATGCGCATGTCTTCCGTATATCTCTAACTTTCCTGTATGTGCATATCTTCCGTATATGCACATCGTTCATGTATCTGCATCGTATATACGCAGATTCCATATACAAAAATTGTGCATATACGGAAATTGGGCATATACGGAAGATATGCGCATATCTTCCGTATATGCTCAATTTCCGTATATGCGCATATCTTCCGTATATGCACAGTTTCTGTATATGCACATACAGGAAAGTTAGGGATATACAGAAGATATGTGCATATCTTCCGTATATGCCCAATTTCCGTATATGCGCACATCTTCCGTATATGCCCAATTTCCGTATATGCGCAATTTCTGCATATGGAATTTGTGCATCTACGATGCAGATACATGAACGACATGCATATACGGAAGATATGCATATACAGGAAAGTTTGGGATATACGGAAAACATGCGCATATCTTTCGTATATGCGAAATTTCCATATATGTGCATATCTTCCGTATATGTACAGTTTCCGTATATGCGCAATTTTTGTATATTGAATTTGTGCATATACGATGCAGATAAATAAACGACGTGCATATACGGAAGATATGCACATACATGAAAGTTAAGGATATACGGAAGATATTATATGCCCAATTTCCGTATATGTGCATATCTTCCGTATATGCACAATTTCCGTATATGTGCAATTTCTGTATATCAAATTTGCGTGTATATGGTGTAGATACATGAACGACGTGCATATACGGAAGATATGCCCATATCTTCCGTATATGTGCAATTTCCGTATATGTGCATATCTTCCGTATATGCACAGTTTCCGTATATGCGCAATTTCTGTATATTGAATTTGCGCATATACGATGCAGATACATAAACGAAGATATGTACAATTTCCATATACAAAAATTGTGCATATACGGAAACTGTCCATATACGGAAGATGTGTGCATATACGGAAATTGGGCATATACGGAAGATATGCGCATGTCTTTCGTATATCCCTAACTTTCCTGTATGTGCATATCTTCCGTATATGCACGTCGTTCATGTATCTGCATCGCATATGCGCAGATTCCATATACAGAAATTGTGCATATACGGAAGATATGCACATATCTTCACATATCTTCCGTATATACCCAATTTCCGTATATGCGCATATCTTCAGTATATGCACAGTTTCCGTATATGGACACATAGGAAAGTTACGGATATACAAAAGATATGCGCATATCTTCCGTATATGCACATATCTTCCGTATATGCACACAATTTCCATATATAGAATTTGCGCGTATACGATGCAGATACATGAACGATGTGCATATATGAAAGATATGCACATACAGGATAGTTAGGGATATACAGAAGACATGCGCATATCTTTCGTATATGCCCAATTTTCGTATATGCGCACATCTTCCATATATGTACAATTTTGTATATGCGCAATTTCTGCATATTGAATTTGTGCATACACGATGCAGATAAATAAACGACGTGCATATACGGAAGATATGCACATACAGGAAAGTTAGGGATATACGGAAGATATGCGCATATCTTCCGTATATGCCCAATTTCCGTATATGCACAATTTCTGTATATGGAATTTGCGCGTATACGATGCAGATACATGAACGACGTGCATATACGGAAGATATGCACATACAAGAAAGTTAGGGATATACGGAAGACATGCGCATATCTTCCGTATATGCGCAATTTTCGTATATGCACATATCTTCCGTATATGCACAGTTTCTGTATATGTGCAGCTTCTGTATATTGAATTTCCGTGTATATGATGCAAATACATACGGAAATGCATATACGTGCATATACAAAAGATATGCACATACACGAAAGTTAGGGATATACGGAAGCCATGCGCATATGCCCAATTTCCGTATATGTGCCCAATATTACACATACAGGAAAGTTAGGGATATACGGAAGATATGCGCACATTTTTACGTATATGCACAATTTCTGTATATGCGCAATTTCTGGATATGATGAATTGAATGACGTGCATATACGATATGCACATACACGAAAGTTAGGGAATACGGAAGCCATGCGCATATCTTTGTATATGCCCAATTTCGCATATACGTATATGCACAATATGCGCAATATATTGATTTGCAATATACGATGCATATACGAAGAATGATACAGAAATTGCACATATACGGAAATAGGGTATATACGGAACATATGTTCATGTCTTCTGTATATCCCTAACTTTCCTGTATGTGCATATCTTCTGTATATGCACGTTGTTCATGTAACTGCATCGTATATGTGCAGATTTTATATACAAAAATTGTGCATATACGGAAATTGGTCTTATCTTCCGTATATGCCCAATGCACATATCTTCCGTATATGCCCAATTTCCGTATATGCGCATATTTCCGTATATGGAATTTGCACGTATACGATGTAGATACATGAACGACGTACATATATGAAAGATATGCACATACAGGAAAGTTAGGGATATACGGAAGACATGCGCATATCTTCCATATATGCCCAATTTCCGTATATGCGCACATCTTCCGTATATGTAGAGTTTCTGTATATGCGCAATTTCTGCATATTGCACGTATACGATGCAGATACATGAACGACGTGCATATACAGAAGATATGCACATACAGGAAAGTTAGGGATATACGGAAGATATGCGCATATCTTCCGTATATGCCCAATTTCGGTATATGCGCATATCTTCCGTATATGCGTATATCTTCCGTATATGCGCAATTTGTGTATATGAAATTTGCGCGTATACGATGCAGATACATGAACGATGTGCATATACGGAAGATATGCACATACAAGAAAGTTAGGGATATACGGAAGACATGCGCATATCTTCTGTATATGCGCAATTTCCGTATATGCACATATCTTCCGTATATGCACAGTTTCCGTATATGTGCAGTTTCTGTATATTGAATTTGCACATATACGATGCAGATACATAAACGAAGATATGTACAATTTTCATATACAGAAATTGCGCATATATGGAGACTGTGCATATACGGAAGATGTGCGCATATATGGAAATTGTGCATACACGGAAGATATGTGCATGTCTTCTGTATATCCCTAACTTTCCTGTATATGCATATCTTCCGTATATGCACGTCATTTATGTATCTGCATCGTATATGCATAGATTCCAAATACAGAAATTGTGCATATACGGAAGATATGCGCATATCTTCTGTATATGCCCAGTTTCCGTATATGTGCATATCTTCTGTATATGCACAATTTTTGTATATGCGCAATTTTTGTATATGGAATTTCCGCGTATATGATGCAAATACATGAATGACGTGCATACACGAAAGATATGCACATACACGAAAATTAGGGATATACGGAAGACATGCACATATATTTCGTATATGCCCAATTTCCGTATATGCGCACATCTTACATATATGCACAGTGCAATTTCTGGATATTGAATTTGCACATATACGATGCAGATACATAAACGAAGATATGTACAATTTCCATATACAGAAATTGTGCATATACCGAAACTGTGCATATACGGAAAATGTGCACATATACGGAAATTGGGTATATACGGAACATATGCGCATGTTTTCCGTATATCCCTAACTTTCATGTATGTGCATATATTCTGTATATGCACGTCGTTCATGTATCTGCATCATATATGTGCAGATTCTATATACAAAAATTGTGCATATATGGAAATTGGTCATATACGGAAGAGATGTGCATATCTTCCATATATGCCCAATTTCCGTATATGCGCATATCTTCCGTATATGCACAGTTTCCATAATGCACATACAGGAAAGTTAGGGATATACGGAAGACATGCACATATCTTTCGTATATACGCAATTTCCGTATATGCGCATAACTTCTGTACATGCACAATTTCTGTATATGCGCAATTTCTGTATATGAAATTTTACGTATACGATGCAGATACATAAACAAAGATATGTATAAATTCCATATACATAAATTGTGCATATATGGAAACTGTGCATATAGAGAAGATGTGCGCATATATGGAAATTGGGCATATACGGAACATATGCGTATGTCTTCCGTATATCCCTAACTTTCCTGTATGTGCATATCTTCTGTATATGCACGTCGTTCATGTATCTGCATCGTATATGTGCAGATTTTATATACAAAAATTGCGCATATATGGAAACTGTGCATATACGGAAGATATGCGTATGCGCATATCTTCCGTATATCCACAGTTTTCGTATATGCACATACAGGAAAGTTATGGATATACGGAAGACATCCACATATCTTCCGTATATACGCAATTTCCGTATATGCGCATATCTTCTGTACATGCACAATTTCTGTATATGCGCAATTTCTGTATATGGAATTTTACGTATACGATGCAGATACATAAACGAAGATATGTATAAATTCCATATACATAAATTGCGCATATACGGAAACTGTGCATATATAGAAGATGTGCGCATATATGGAAATTGGGCATATACAGAAAATATGCGCATGTCTTCCGTATATCCCTAACTTTCCTGTATGTTCATATCTTCCGTATATGCACGTCGTTCATGTATCTGCATCGTATATGTGCAAATTCCATATACAGAAATTGTGCATATACGGAAATTGGGCATAAACGGAAGATATGCGCATATATTCCATATATGTCCAATTTCCGTATATGAACACATCTTCCGTATATGCACAGTTTCTGTATATGCGCAATTTCTTTATATGAAATTTGCGTATCTGTGATGCAAATACATGAACGAAGTGTATATACGGAAGATATGCACATACAGGAAAGTTAGGGATATACGGAAGACATGCGCATATCTTCCGTATATGCGCAATTTCCATATATGCGCATATCTTCCGTATATGCACAGTTTCCGTATATGCGCAATTTCTGTATATTGAATTTGCGCATATACGATGCAGATACATAAACGACGTGCATATACAGAAGATATGCACATACAGGAAAGTTAGGGATATACGGAAGATATGCACATATCTTCTGTATATGCACAATTTCCGTATATGCGCAATTTCCGTATATGGAATCTGCGCATTTGCGATGCAGATACATGAACGACATGCATATACAGAAAATATGCACATATAGGAAAGTTAGGGATATACGGAAGACATGCGCATATTTTCCGTATATGCGCAATTTCCGTATATGCAAATATCTTCCGTATATACACAGTTTCCGTATATGCACATACAGTAAAGTTAGGGATATACGGAAGATTTGCGCATAACTTCCGTATATGCCCAATTTCCGTATATGCGCGCATTTTTCGTATATGCACAATTTCCGTATGTGCGCAATTTCTGTATATGGAATTTGAGCATCTGCGATGCAGATACATGAACGACATGCATATATGGAAGATATGCACATACAGGAAAGTTGGGGATCTACGAAAGACATGCGCATATCTTCTGTATATGAGCAATTTCCATATATGCACATATTTTCCGTATATGCACAGTTTCCGAATACGCGTAATCACTGTATATTGAATTTGCACATATACGACGCAGATACATAAACGACGTGCATATACGGAGATATGCACATACAGGAATGTTAGGGATATACGGAAGATATGCACATATAGGAAAGTTAGGGATATACGGAAGATATGCGCATATCTTCCGTATATGCCCAATTTCTCAATATGCACAATTTCTGTATATCAAAACTGCGCATCTTCGATGTAGATACATGAACGACGTGCATATACAGAAGATATGCACGTACAGGAAAGTTAGGGATATACCAAAGACATGCGCATATCTTCTGTAAATGCGCAATTTCCGTATATGCGCAGTTTCCGTATATGTGCAATTTCTATATATTGAATTTGTGCATATACGATGCAGATACATAAACGAAGATATGTACAATTTCCATATACAGAAATTGCGCACATACAGAAATTGTGCATATACGGAAGATGTACGCATATACAGAAATTGGGCATATACGGAAGATATGCGCATGTCTTCCGTATATTCCTAACTTTCCTGTATGTGCATATCTTTTGTATATACACGTCATTCATGTATCTGAGTCGTAGATGTGCAAATTCCATATACAAAAATTGCGGATATACGGAAACTGCGCATATACGCAACATATGTGTCATATCTTGCATATATGCACAGTTTATGTATACGTGCAAATTCCATATACAGGAATTGCGCATATACGGAAATTGTGCATATACAGAAGATATGCGCATATACGGAAATTGGGCATATACGGAAGATATGCGCATGTCTTCCGTATATCCCTAACTTTCATGTATGTGCATATCTCTGTATATGCACGTCGTTTATGTATCTGCGTCGTAGATGCGCAAATTACATATACAGAAATTGCGGATATACAGAAACTATGCATATACGCAACATATGTGCCATATCTTGCGTATATGCACAGTTTCCGTATATGCGTCATTTTTTTATATGAAATTTTTGCATCTATGATGGAGATACATAAACGACGTGCATATACGGGAGATATGCACATACAGGAAAGTTAGGGATATACAGAAGACATGCACATATCTTCCGTATATGCCCAATTTCCGTATATGCGCACATCTTCCGTATATGCACAGTTTCCGTATATACGCAATTTCTATATATGGAAATTGTACATATCTTCGTTTATGTATCTGCATCGTATATGCGCAAATTCAATATACAGAAATTGCGCGTATACGGAAACTGTGCATATACGCAAGATATGCGCATATACGGAAATTGCGCATATACGGAAGATATGCGCATGTCTTCCGTATATCCCTAACTTTCCTGTATGTGCATATCTACTGTATATGCACGTCGTTCATGTATATAAATCGTATATGCGCAAATTCAATATACAGAAATTACTAATATACGGAAACTGTGCATATACGGAGGATATGCGCATACGGAATATATGCGCATGTCTTCTGTATATCCCTAACTTTCCTATATGTGCATATCTTCCATATATACACGTCGTTCATGTATCTACATCGCAGATGCGTAAATTCCATATACAGAAATTGCGCATATACGGAAGTTGGGCATATACGGAAGATGTGCGCATATACAGAAATTGGACATATACAGAAGATATGCGCAAATCTTCCTTACATCCCTAACTTTCCTGTATGTGTATATCTTCCGTATATGCACGTCGTTCATGTATCTGCATCGCAGATGCACAAATTCCATATACAAAAATTGCGCATATATGGAAATTGGGCATATACGGAAGATATGTGCACATATACGGAAATTGGACATATACGAAAAATATGTGCACATATACGGAAATTGGGCATATACGGAAGATATGCACATATCTTCCGTATATGCACAATTTCCGTATATGGTTATATCTTCTGTATATGCACAGTTTCCGTATATGCACATACATGAAACTTAGGGATATACAGAAGATTTGTGCATATTTTCCGTATATGCCCAATTTTCGTATATGCGCACATCTTCCATATATGCCCAATTTCCGTATATGCACAATTTCTGTATATGGAATTTGCGCATCTGCGATGCAGATACATGAGCGACGTGCATATATGGAAGATATGCACATACAGGAAAGTTAGGGATATATGGAGGACATGCGCATATCTTCCGTATATGCGCAATTTCCATATATGTGTATATCTTCCGTATATGTACAGTTGCCGTATATGCCCAATTTCTGTATATTGAATTTGTGCATATACGATGTAGATACATGAACGATGTGCATATACGGATGATATGCACATACAAGAAAGTTAGGGATATAGGGAAGACATGCGCATATCTTCCGTATATGCGCAATTTCTGTATATGCGCATATCTTCCGTATATGCACAGTTTCCGTATACGCGCAATTTCTGTATATTGAATATGCGCATATACGATGCAGATATATAAACGAAGATATGTACAATTTCCATATACAGAAATTGTGCATATACAGAAACTGTGCATATATAGAAGATGTGCGCATATACGGAAATTGGGCATATACGGAAGATATGCGCATGTCTTCCGTATATCCCTAACTTTCCTGTATGTGCATATCTCCCGTATATGCACGTCGTTTATATATCTGCGTAGTAGATGCAAAAATTCCATATACAAAAATTGCGCATATACGAACACTGTACATATACGCAAGATATGGCACATATGTTGCGTATCTGCACAGTTTCCATATATCCGCAATTTCTGTATATGGAATTTGCGCATCTACGAAGCAGATATATAAACGACGTGCATATATGGGAGATATGCACATACAGGAAAGTTAGGGATATACGGAAGACATGCGCATATCTTCCGTATATGCCCAATTTCTGTATATGCGCATATCTTCTGTATATGCACAATTTTCGTATATGCACAATTCCTGTATATGGAATTTGCGTGTATACGATGCAGATACATGAACGACGTGCATATATGGAAGATATGCACATACAGGAAAGTTAGGGATATACGGAAGACATGCGCATATCTTCCGTATGTGCGCAATTTTCGTATATGCGCATATCTTCCGTATATGCACAATTTCCGTATATGCACAATTTCTGTATATGAAATTATTTTAAAAATTGGCATTTTGAAAACCAATATCACTACTTTCAAAATCCAAATTTACACTTCAAAACATCTAATATTAACATTTAAAATAAAAACTCACAATGTTTTACTTTAGATTTTACTTATTATTTCAAATTTAATAAAATTAAAGTTTTAAAATTAATAAATATTTTTGAAATCAAAATTCACAACTTCATAATTAAATTTTGGAAATTAATAAATATTTTTAAATCAAAATTCACAACTTCATAATTACCATGGACACTTTTGGAATTGAAAAACTTATTTTTGAAAGTGAAATTCACTATTTTTTAATTTAAATTAACAACTTTGAAATCAAAATTTATTTTTTTGAAACAAAACATGACACTTGACGCTTTAGAAATCAAAATTCACAGTTTGGAGGTTTGAAATTAATGGAATTCACATTTTTGGATTCCAAATACATACTTCTATCTATCAATATTTCCACTCTTAAAAATCAACATTTCACTTTAGAATATTAACCATTTCAAAATTTAAATTTACAACTTTTAACTTTATACTTCCTTACTATTTCAATTGTAATTTTATTTTGGTAATCTTAATATTCCCTCTTCTCCAATCACACCCTTAACCCCATAAAACAAAAAAAAATCAATAAAGGTTAAAGAGGTTAAATAACAAGTACATGTTTATTAAATGGGTTGATTCTCACATGTAAAATCTATGGAATATGAACATAAACTATAAACTATAATTCATATGTAAAGAAATAAATGAATATTCTAGGGTTGAGGATGTGAAAATATATTTAAGCTTTCATATTTTTTTCGATATATATTTTGTTTATACTTAAGAGTAGTTATTGTATGGTAGCTTATGATAAAAATATCTACGATTACATATTTGTTAAGAGACTTGGTAAGAATATTTTTAAAGTGATATTGGATTGTAATGTGTGGTTATTGTTTTTTTATCTAGTATCAAGTTTGAAAGGAATATGTATTTTAAGACAGATTAATCTTGAGGTGCGAGGTATAAGTCTTAAGATTACATTTTAAACATCAAATAAGATATAAATATACAAGTAACTTAACTTATAAACTTGATAATTTGTAAATAATAAAAGCAAAATCCGTTACAACTATTCATCAAAAGTAATGTAACATTGATAGAATATAACATCGCATCCACATAAGGATTTAAAATTCAATGAAGATGTTGTCATAAACACAAGTATAAATTTATGTATTTTTATTCAAAATAGGTCCAACTATACATGTTTCTTTTTTACAAAATAGAACTTCATTTCCAACATAAATAATGGAATCTCATGCCCATAAATGACATAATGGAAAAACAACATCATGATCGATCTAAAGTATGGGTCTATAAGTCACCCTCATCCCTCTTGGCACTCCCAGGTGGATTTCCAAATTGATATCTCTGCAAAAAATTACAATAATCAATTAGTTGTAAAAATTGAAAGGCATATAATCAATTTCATTAATTCATGATGATATTTTGGTCAAATACTCATTCTCACCGTGAGGATTTGAGGCAATGGAGAAGACAACACTTCCTGGGTAGATGGCGGAGCACTTGGTGACAGATATAGGCATGGTTCAGCGGTGCTGGATAAAGGCATGGTGGATATGAAATAGGGAAAAGGTAGTGGGTGCGGGCGACGATACACCCCCACCGGTTGTACGATAGTAGGAATCACTGTAGGCCAGGGGATTAACCTAGGGGGGGAAATTGGAATGTTAAGGGTGGACGATTGAAAAAATGAGAATCGTGGATGATTGAAGGGTAGGGGTGAGCATTGGGAAGGTATTACAGAGGTGGTTATAGGCATGGAAGAATTTATGGAGGAAAAAGGTGGTGGGTGTGGGCGATGATACATCTTAATTGGTTCAACAATAGGGGCAGCACCCTTGGGGAGGATATTGGGGTGTTAATGGCTGAAGCAGTGTTCCCAATGCTAGATCTTTTTTCAATAGCATGTTCATCAGATAAACGAATTCGACAATTGGGAATGTTGTGAGATGTGGGTCCCTCAGCTGTAACAATAAAAATAGTTCATAGAGTCATGCAAATGTGTTGAACATGCTAATATATCGCATTTAACGTAAAACAATGCATAGCATGAAATTTCCATACCAATATTGGGTATAATAGAATCTTGCATTATCTCAGGCGCGTGGTCCACATTTCTTTATTTTTGAGAAGATGACTCCAATTGTTCATCCATTCTTTTTTTCCTTGCATGAACTCGTCCAACCCTTTCAAATTGTAGTATATATGTCCCTGATTTTGACTTGCGACCACATCGCCTCTTTTTATTTACTAGACTCAAGAAACTATGTTTTCTCTTGGTAGTGATCTTGGATGGAGTTATAGTATTGAAAAACATTTTGTTGTATTTTTGACATGCTTTGTCTACCAAGTTGTTCAATGCATATTCCTGTTCCAAATTTGTAGGTATTATGGATCTCAATTTCTCAAAGTTGATGAGTTAACACGTTTCATCTTATCATGTTCAGAGAATGCACTATCTTGTCGTACATTGGTCGATTCAACATTGTATGAGAAATTATCTAAATTATCAATGCTTATTTCATTATGATAATTCAGATTGGGAGGAGAATCAAAGCATGGCGAAAGCTCTATTTGGATTTCTGGGACCAATATAGGTGTTTCATTCAATTCAAATAAAATTCTAGGCCTTTCTGTCATGGGATCAGTGACACCAGGTGCTACATTTTCACCCAAAATAGTGTTACTCACTAACATCTCAACTTTCAATACATGTTTACAGATATTTCCATTTAGGGCCCAATTGCAATTGCAGAAGTGTCGATTAGAACCCTTATATATGACATTGTACCAAATGTCACGAGTATCCTTATTTTGGCTACGAACCCAGTAGTCATTACTCTTTTCATCAGGCACACAATCTTCATTTGGGATTTTCTTAGCTCTACACTTGGATGAATTCAATTGTTCCTGTATTTTTCTGGGTCGTACAAAACCAGATTCTTTTAAACGGTGCATATGATTGTAAAATAATACAACCTTTGTCAACAAAACACAGACTAACCAATCAACCCTTCTGTGGCATGCATTGTTCTTCTCACATAGGTACCTTTCCTTGATATACCGATGGTAAGATTCAATGGCATTGTTCGTATCTTGATTTGAATGTGGAAAATTTCTGTATGCTTTTGCCCACATATCTGTAGAGAGAAATTTATTAGTTATATATTAATAAGTATACATATGCCATGAAAAATAGAGTCATTAAAACAACCAATAAGAAGCTTACATATTTTGTTGTTGGACAACCAAGTATTTCTAAAATATTCCAAAAATATTTTTTGTTCACTGAATTCTTCAAATAAGCTTTCAACTTTCTTTCTCACAGATTCATCATCTTTACACATGTGCATGATTTCTCCTAAACCACGAAAAATGCGTCTTTGGTTTTCCCTCCCTTTGACCTTGTTTCCAACATTTTTCAACCATGCACGACGAACATGCCACACACATAATAATACTTTGCACTTGATTGAAGACTTGCAATAACATAATTTTTAGAGAGATTATACATTAACAATATTTTTTATGCCTCTTATAAAAATAATAAACACATCACCTCAATGCTTCAATTTCGGCAGTAGCATCATCTCTGATGAAGGCAAGAACATGCCAATCTGGTCGCTCTTTGTTTCCAATTGCAAGTAAGGCCAATATCCATTTAGAAAGACCAACTATAGTATTGCGTGATGATATCACCCAAGCTATTGGAACCCCATTGTGATGTTTGTCGAAAACCATTAAGGTGTAAAGTTGATATTGCATTACAAAAAATGTGCATAATTATATTTATATAAGATACATGCGTTAATATGAGCTTAAATAAATGAATCGGATTTAGGATAAATATGTACTCACCCCGTACTTATTTGTACTAAAGGTTGAATCCATTGAGATAATATTATTGTGAGAGTATTTCAGCATCATTGAACACATCCACTTTGTTTGTATGCCTATGATAAAAGGGATATTTTCAACAAGATCTTGTTTTTGGTAGAAGAAAAAACTCTCTGGGTTTTCCTTATACCAGCACTCTACACTCTTTGGATCACTTTGATATTTAACATACTGTAGCCTTATGATATCATTGTAAATGTTACTTATATTTTTTTTGTCATGTAGGTATCTCGAGGTATCCATGTGTATAACTCACCAAATCCATCCTTCACATTAGAGATGAACTTGTTCCATATCATTGTAACAATAAAACCTCTTTTAACGAAATGTTGGACACTAGATCGCATATCCCAACTTAAATGTGGTGCATAATTGAATCTCATGGACCTAGCGATTGCATCTGTCCCATGACAAATAACATTGGATTTATCAATATGTCTACATGCAGTATATATTATTACAGCATCATCTGGTCTCATTTGAAGTCGTCGCACAAAGAAGTGACATTGGCAACCAACTTTAATACTTTCATGTCGATTGCGGTTTGTCTTTGGATCTGATGATGCACTCCTAATTCTCCTTGTCGACTGTGGACCATATGAACACCAATAACTTTACGTAAAAAAATTACTACAAATTAGATATAATATTTATGCATATTGAAAAAATTATACGTATCTTGAAAAAGCATATAGAGACTCACACACTGTACTCCAGGAATGTTGAGTAATTGGTGTGTTTGATATCCTCTATTTTGTTACTTTGATGATTCTTAAGAAGAAATTGAGTGGGTGCACTTTCATTTGATTCCTCTCCACTTATGAAATCATCAAGTTGACAATATGGAATAACTGCAACTTGGTCCCCCTCAATCTCTATCCACGTTACGTCTTCTGCTAAAAATTGTATCATATCTTCTGGGTCTTCAACTTCCAACTTGTTAATCCTCTCCCAATTATTCATTCTTAAAATACCTGTACAAATTGCATTGAAAATAATTTAGTTTGAGTAAATATTATGGTCTTGATCAATGCATAGCGTACTAAGCATGGAAGTCTCATTTTTTAGTAAATATTTTATACTTTTCACGTAAATCACTTTGGGATTAAGTAATATTCAGGGGATCTTAGATGACATTGTACGATAACTAAGATCATAAGAAATTGGGTCATTAATAAGCTTAAATATCTCTAACAAATTTATACTAACCCATGTATGACATATGAATTCTTTCTGGAGGTGGGGCCACCATGTTATTGTCGAGGGGCGACTTCTGATGAGTCGCTGAGCTGGAATTGGTCAAAGGGAACTGCCTAACACTGACACATAAGATGGTGCGTTAATGGGTCCCTTCAAATAGGGATGAAAGGGAGAGACATAAAACCTGTCCCTAACAAACCCCCCAATATCAAGAGTAAAACCACTAAAAAATTTTGTGAATTAAGACAAGAGGAAATCCCCTATATTATATCTTCTTTGAGAAAAAAATACACGGTGGTGGTGACTTAGTAATGTTATAGAGTAGGATAGGGACTCGACTAGGATATAATAGGATCAACTAGCTCGAAAAGACAAGACTCACCAAACCACACCTCAATTTGCAATCTAGTTCCTCTAACTAAAAAGCCAAAGCCTATAACCATCTTCCTTGAAGAATAAAGGGTGGCAATGATTTGCATATATATTGATCAAAGAGTTTTTGAAGGAGGACCTTACTTCTATGCAGCAGCTAGACTCTACATGCGGCCATGGATGATGAATTTTGTTCCAGAACGTGAAACTTTTACTTCAGTATCGGTCTGGGTAAGGCTCTATTCTCTACCTCTTTATTACTCGCAAAATGAATTGTTAGCCACTATCGGCAATAAATTAGGTCGTTTTTTTAAAGCTTCTGAAGCCACAAGAAAAGAAAAATATACTTCATTTGCCAAAATATGTGTGGAAATGGATTTATCAGGAGCTCTACTGGATGAGGCGATCTTGGAAGTTTTTGATGAAGAATGGGTGCAAACAGTAGATTATGAGCACAGTCCATTCAGATGTCGCAGATGTCATGAACATGGACATATTCTCAGAGATTGTCCACTCAGTAAAGTAGTAAGCAAGAGCAAAAATAACACAATGAAGGAAACATACAGCTTTCAGAAAGTGGTGAATTGTGGAAAGGGCGGCAAAAGAGGACCAAAACAACATCAAGATGAAGGTCAACAAATCAGTCAGAACAAATTCCAAGTTCTTGAGGAAGATGAAGAGATCTCAAAAGAAGATCAAGCAATGGAAGGAAGTCCTGCGGACAAGGAATCTGAAGAAAACGGGGAAAACGCACAGGACATCGATTATCAGAAGGAAGCCATAATGAGCGATGAAGAACTGGAGATGGATCAGGAAATGACCCAAAATGAGATGGACCTGGAGGATCATGAACTACAAGAAATTCTTGATAAAGAAAACCTAGATCTGGAAGGGTCTTTGATACACGGAACCACGAGAGGAGTAGATTCGTTACCACAAGAAGAACTCAATAAAATACAACAGTTGTTTCTATGTAAATCATAGGCTGGCCACTAAAATACCTAGAGTCAGTCAGATGAACATCACTGTTCATTGGCGTGATCACAGTGGATACCATAGTTCCTTAATTAATGGAGAGCCTCTCTTCTTTTCTGGGATATAGGTTCAGGCAAGAAAGTTGAGCAGGCATGGAAGGAATCCTTGTTTTACCGGCAACCGGAATCTTTACATTTTTGGGCCTCGTAGAGTAAAACCGCTTCCTTGGCGGTTTTTGGATGCTCGCATTGCTCTAAAGTGGGAAACAGTGTTACCGATTTTGCAGCGATCCCATCCAACATCCTACACGTGGCAGATAGAGGGTTTGGAAAACTGCCCTCCATCGCACACTAACGTCTTGTCCGCTTGTTCGGTGCGATATTATGCTCTTCCATTGGATTTCTCTATGTGGATCAACAGTCAAGATTGTTCGTGTCAAAGGGACTCTGCCGGGGACAGAATTGCGGGAGATCTCGCGGGCTACCGGGGGCGAGTGGCAATTTTGGGTTATTTTGAATTCGGGTTCGGATTCACTGTTATCTTCACTCTTAAATCTAACTCTTAGATGCTCTACTCTACCACGAGACAATACAATGATAGAAAGATGGAACCCCCTCTTTCTAGTGACTTGGTGTTTAACATAGTTTGATAATGATTTCAGATTAGGGTTTTCACATGTCTCAACACTTCGTTAGTGTTAAATACATATAAATATTTAAACCCATAAAAGAAAAAAATGTAAGTGAATATAAAAATCATATAATTTAATACAAGATATAACTCAGGGGATATCATATAAAAGAAAACCTAATTAGAAGGTGAGGGTTATACTCTACTCTTTTTTATTTAATTATGGAAATACGAATACAAAGAAAGGGGTATTTACGATCAAGTTGCCTATGACATTGTTGTCTATATGGTTGTTGCAAATTATCTTTCTCCTTTGTTTTGATCTCAAATCCCACTCCTAGATGTTGTGCTCAACTATGTTTTAATACAATCCTAAAAAGATGGAACCCCTTCTCTTCCTAGTGACGTAGTATTTAACATAGCTTGGAAACTATTTAAGGTTTAGGGTTTTCACATTTTTCAAGCCACTATTAGTGTTACAGTTTTGGACCTTTTAGGATCTTCTTTAATGTCCACACGTGACTAACTCCACATATCTAAGTAATGGTGTTGATGCAGCGTCCACTTGGTACCACCGTATGAACAAGTTAGCTGAACTTGTGGGAGGCCTAGTTTCTTAATATGAAATTTGATTAAGGTGATTTTCACATTGTTTGAAAGCTAGAATTGGTGTGTAAAATGACATCAAGAGGCAGAGAGCTATGCTCACAAAGCTTTCACTCATTTCATATCCCAAAATAACTTTAGAGGGCTTTAAATTCTAAATCTCAAAATTAAGACATATCATAAAATATGTCACAAAAGATAATTCCTCCAAATTTTCTACCCAAAAAATATCAAAATAAATAACAAATTATCCAATAATTCATTTTAAATCAGTTAGAAAAATGTTTCATTTCAATTTTTATTTGTAGAATTTATTTTAATGTATATTCAAGTGAAACAAGAATTGGAATGTTTTGTGTAGCATTGTCTTGTTATTCTTAATATGAAAAAGTAAAGTATTTATGTATTCTTAAAATGGAATGTGTGTCACTTTTGTGGTGAGGAGAGGAATGTGTATAAAAAGAAATTACATACATAAAGCAAAATGAAAAATAAAGTGTTACTTTCCCTTTAAGTTAAGCTATGTGATCAATCAAACAAGGAAAATATTTTAGTTTGTTTTGCGTATGATAAAAGGTCCTATGAAGATCTATTCGTCCTTTCCACTCTATAAGTAACTGGGCCTTGCGGAGATATATTTTGTGACAGGTACTGGGGCTACATCCCGAAAGAACTGGTGACGCTTCCAGCAGCCAAAAAATGACGGGTACTGGGGCTACGTCCCGCAAGAACTCGTGACGCTTCGAGCAGCCAAAAAATGACGAGTACTGGGGCTACGTCCCGAAAGAACTGGTGACGCTTCCAGCAACGAAAATAATCAACCAAGGTATTGAATGAGGCTTTAGTGCTTCCCACACCTCCACCTATAGGGAAAGATGCCCTAAAATTTGGCCAATAGGATACCTTCGTCTCACGGAGGCAGTCGAGTCTTTAGCTTCTTGGTAATCGGTTATCAGTACAGAGCACTATACAGGTTGGGTAGCCCCATATAGGACCACACGCACTGAGCCTAAGCCGAACCCCCTCTGAATCGGGTCTCTATGCTGCCTGGGTTGTCCTTTCTATGGACTGATTGAAGGATTTGAAGCACCCTAAAAGACAACTTCTATGTTTCAAAATGTAACATGACCATGGTGGCTTATTGGATGCCTACCCCCAACAGTCCTAACCTAAACTATAAATTATTTTGTGGCCCATGTGGGGAAATTTAGTTGGTTCAAGTTATGATTGCTTTTACGTGTCTTCCTTCACTTATGGTGTGAAAAATTAAGCTTAAATAAACTAAGTACAAAGGTTTTTACACTTGATTCCCTTTTTTCAAAGTTTAGAGTAGCTTAGTGTGTGTAGTGAAATGTGTGTGTAAGTGACAGAGTGAACATACAAAGTTTGTAGTCATGTGGATATTCGATGATCCTTTTCAAATTCGTCTACTTACACTAAATTATGTTTGTTCCTTACCTGCAAATAAAATAATGTGTGGTTGATGGGCCACTTACTTCCTTCCTATTACACTATGTGAGCCTAAAAAGGGAGATGAAAAACTGAGTGCTTTGAGAAAGATTTCAGATGCAAGCCTAGGATCGTCTAAAAGACGCAAGGGAAGTAGGGGCTACTCCCTTTCTTTAATAACACTAGTTCCTAGTCCCAATGCTAATGAAGTAACGATGCTTTGGTTAGTAAAAACTATGAGTGAATTATGGGCCACTTACTCCTTTGCTAATTAAGCTATGTGACTTGGATAAAATAGCAAAACAAATTGAAAAAATTTGTGGATTATGGCCACTTACTTTTCCCCTTAATTAAGCTATGTGTGAAATGTAAAAATTTTAAAGTAAAGGCTAAGTAATTGCCCTTCTAATACTAATTATTAAAACAATCTGAACTATATGGAAAAAAATTGCAGAGGTGAAGGCAATTCACTAAAGGTTGCGAGTCACCCATGAAAGAAAAATTACAATGATTGTTTTTGTTCTTTGTAAACTGTGGGGTTAGGCTCTACACAAGCGAGCAAACCGTGTGTCAATCTGCAAGAAAATGATAAGTGTTAAGCCAAATTATAGATATTAAGAGTGATAATGATTATAAGCAATATGCATTATCAATGTTCTAAATTTAAACTTATATGATTAAAGAACAACGTATTTTATAAATGATACTATAATAGAAATAATTTGACTAAAATTTACAATCTCACTAAAACAAATTAGTATTGAAGAACTAAAGGCAAAATTTATACCTTTACCATAAATTCAGTTAAATTAAATGACATCCTAAGCAATAACACAAGGCCATGTGCAAGAAAATTAAAGTAGAGTATAAAGAAGTATCAGAGTACTTTGTAAAATAAATGTAGAGATAAAAAATTATACTAATTATATGTTATTAGTCAATCCAAAATGCATTATGTAATATTTTTTCTCAAAACTTTGGAAATGAGTGGATATTTATGGTAGGAATGTAGCTTGAATACAAAAGAGGAATAATCAAGAGACCAAGTCTACTAGAACCATTGTCCATACCAAGTGAGTGTTGGGAAGAGGCCATAATGGATTTTATTACAATTATACCAAAGTATGAAGGAACAAATTTCATTATGGTTTTGGTGTTTTGACTTACAAAGTATGTCCACTTTTATAGAAAAGAAACATCAAAATGGTTTCTGAAGAACAATCTACAAAGGAAGAAAATCACCGTCAAATTAGAAACCCACCATGAAAAGCGCTGCAGAGATGATGAGCACGAGACAACCTTTAAAATAGTCTCATTCACCCCTTACTACTCACTCAAATTTGTTATGACACAAACACGTAACACAGAAATGTCAAATGTAGGGCAAAAAGGAAAAAAACGTAATGGTATGATGTCAATATATCCAAAAAAATATTGATATATATATATATATATATATATATATATATATATATATATATATATATATATAAGATAACTATCTTCGTCAATAAGAGAAAATTGGATAAAGCCACCGTATAAGATGACTCATCAATACTATAATGATATATCTTATATATCGTTAAATCAATAAATCAGAATAAGATCCAATAATACCCTTGGATAGTTGGTTCACTCATATTAATTTTGAAGCAGAAAATATTCAAATAAAAGAATTATATTTTTTGAGGCCTAGTTTAAAGAGATAATTATTTAGTATGACCCGTAATGAAATTGTAATGTTCCATCATTTAAATTATATATTTAAATATGATATACATTTAATAAATTAATTTTTTTATGATATATTCCATTAAATAAATTCAATAACCTAAAATTATAATTATCTCAATTTCACACGCTGAATTAAAAAATCTTAAAAAACAAAAAATATGATTAAATATAAAAAAAATAATGCATCAAAAAAATTATGATGCATTCCATTAAATAAACTTTAACAATTTAAAATTATAATTATCTCAGTTTCACACACTGAATTAAAAAATCTTAAAAAAAAGATAAAAAAATAACAGCATTAAACTACATTTCATGTTAAAATTTATAATGAATTATATAAATATCATTCAACTCATCATAGAATTTAGGTAAAGAATTAAAAAATTAAAAAAAGAAACAACTCGTAAAATTTAATAATTTTCATAATTACCTTTTTAATTTTGGACAATATTTTACAGTATTTAACGAAGCAGGAATTGCACACTATGAATCCTTAGTATCCTATCCATGTTGGAGAGGGAAAAAAAAAAAATTGTTCAAATTTCTAGCACTGTTCTATTGATTGGTCCTACTGATGGGGATGAACAAAAATGAGTCTAATCCTATATCCAATATAATTCTATGTATAGTACTCCAAACTGTCAATGTAAGAATTGTACGTATGAATTTGGGGTAATACTTTGAAAAACTGAAGGCATTGTTCTTTGTCTTGTAAACTTCACTTGATTTGTCTGTAGATCTTCCAGTGTACCATCCACCATAGTTGTAGACTTCTAGTGCCAATAGTAACCCAAAAATGTCTTTGCACCATCCACACTAGGGAAATAAGGTGGTTCAAAATATATCTGACGCAGGGCATCACAAGCACCTAGATATGATGGACCCTTCATTTCAATTCTACCCATGGTTGTTACTACCAGCTGCTGATATGAGAAGAAAAACCTTTTCACCGCGGCTTCTATTGCCTGGAAGGCCAACAGAACATGTATTGTTGCAACATGATAAGCACCTGAAGTGTTATGTGAGCGAAGTCCATGTGAATGAAACAAATGCATAAGTGCCTCTTGGAGCCTTGGTCCACCCTTTGGATCAGCCTCAACACCCATGACTTTTGGCACCAGATGCCTTAGTTCCTTGCATGCATTTGTAAGGTCTCTAAGGGGGGCAGACCGAAGGAAATATGCACCTGCAAGCGTACTAGTGTTGCTAATTGCCAACAGGTGTTTAAGGCAAAGGAAATCATTTGGGTCCATCACTAGAAGAAAATTCACAATTTCTGTGAGCATGTTCCACATCCTTTCAACCATCCAACAGTCTGTGGATGCTCCTATGAAATCCCCAGAGTCTATTCTTTCATATACTCTGTGCAACAATTCTTGGCCTACAAATACCCAGGCCTCAAAGATCTGGAGGACATTGCAAAGTTTGGCATCTTCTGGATTATGGAACTGTTTATGTTGTTTTAAAGAGTGCAAATATCTTGGCTTGCAGATTCTATCATATTCAAGAAGAGGCTTACCTGACATATTTGGTTCCCCCAGACCTAAAGTGAAGGGAGTCCTCTACATATGGCCTTCAATGGCAAGCCATATTCTAGAAACCATAGCTTCAACGCTTTTCCATGTACCCAAACGAGGAAGTAAGCTCTCTTCACTTGTTCTGCTAACCACAGGTAAAGCACGAGGTCTCTGCCATACCTCATGGAAAACTTTCCATGAGAGAACACCACTACTTACTGACAACTGAAGAGTGGGAACCTTCTTGTCATTTTCACAAATCATTGAAATCAACTCAATCTGGGAACTAATTAAGGATTCAAGCCTTCTTTTCCATTCCTCTTTGTCAATGTAAGTCCTTGTGTCACAGAGGACAGACGAAACAAACCGAAAAGTAATCTCCAATGACTGTAAGGTAGCCTTTACCAACCCCTCTCTAGAACAACCAGGCCATTCCTTGAATTTCCACATGGCACTGAGCTCAGGGAGATGCACATACTGCTCGTAACCCGCACACTCCATGGGGGAGGGCTCTATGGACTCTTCAACAAAGGCAAAATAGGATGCCATTTATTTACAGGACATATTTTTTCCCTGCAAACATAACCAGGAGAGTAAAGACACTAATGCTCTCCATATACCATAATCTAAAAAGAACAACATAATAATAGAATAAACACTAACATCCATTTTAAACACTAAAATTTTGAAAACTGGAATAGAATAAAATGTTCTTAAATCCTTGATATATTTAAAAAGTTATATATAATATGTTACTGGACAGAAAATATATCTATTTGTTGCAACTCAACTTTTTCTGTAGATGATAAAAACTCAACACATAAATAATGAAAAGATTTAAATAATGTCAACACATAAATATATATTTTTCCAGTTAACAAAGTGAATAGATATAAGCTAAATATACGGTGGTTGGTGCACACATAAATACATCTTAGTGAAATATAATATACAACTTTTATTTTTGCTCCCCATGCCCTGTAGCATGTATGGGACAAAAAGTTTTGGTGAGGAAACTTTAATTTTTGTCTCCCTAACCCTGTAAGATGTATGTACAAAAGTTACAAGAAGACTAGTACAAGCAATTTAGGGGATATTTGGTGTTTCCTCAGTTATGCTGTTCACAATCTGCTAGATGAAAGGTTCAGTTGGAAAATTGATTGGGGTAAATTGAAGCTAAGAAGAGTTGATTGTGGCCTTTTTAGACTTGGTTATGAAAATTACCTAATTGGGTTACCCTGCCATGGAAAGAATCTCATCTGGCTTATCCCTATATATGCTATCAGGTTTTGGTATAACTACATGGTTCCCAACAAATCCAGCCCCTCATTAATAAAACTTCTTTACAGTCCAATAAATATTTTTTAGAAGAAAATGTTGCCCTCTCTAATTCACTGCTATCCTTGTGTTAAATGGAATTCCCCGCATCCAATATACCTGCTGGATACCTTAATATACAGTAGACATAAGCTCATGAGATGGAAACAAGCTTGGTTCAATAATACCACGCTAAAAAGTGATTCTACAAACTGATTTAAATCTCAAGGCCTTCAGTGTACTTACTTTTATGATTTACAGGATTATGATATAAATCTCATGGTCTTCATTGTAATTTTATAATTTTGAATTTGAAGTATTGAAATTACTGGAAATTCAACAAGCCTAAGACAAAAACAGAACACAAACAAGGTAGGACAAGGAAACTGCGAATACATATAACAAAACATAACCATTGCAACTGCCAACAAGAAGCCAGAGACAGCCCAAAGCATAGGTGCACTGAAGTTTCCCGCAATGTTAAAGACCCAATAATATGGACAATGTTTAATTGATCCAATCATTTGAAATAAATGAGTCCTACAATCCAACCTGACTTCACGTCCAAAAAATTGAAGCTTGCCGTCAGCAATACCAGTGAATATGAAGTATGCAATTGCTTCACATCTTAACATGCTTGTAAAACTTTGCATTTTTTATAGCTTGTGCCAGCATTATCAATTTCTAGGGCAGTGATCTGGTCAGAAGTTTGGCTTATTTAATTCTTTCAGACTATAGAGTCCAAACCCCTAGTTTTGAAGCTTAATCTTTCGTCATGTTCTCGCATAAACTTTACCTTATAGTGCCAACCATAACCAGATAAAGCATGTTTCCAAAGACTGTTAACAGCAAACAATTTCAATGAGTAAGATCTCAATTGTATCTCCCTGCCTTTGAAAAGCTTTAACTACATGCAATAATGTAGGCTTAATACCAAATACCACTCATAACAAGTAATTATCAAATAAAAAGTTGACAAGTTATGCTGATGCAGAGGTGAAAGTTCAAAACTGACATTGTTATGCTTGTGGGAAACTACAGTGAAGGCGCAGTGAAGGCGTAAGTATAAATTGTTGAAAAAGGAACAAAATCGACTCATAGTTCACATTACAGACAGTGTTTCCAATCTGGGTAAATGACGAGTTGGGTTTGGGAATATAAAACAATGTTTCAGATAAATAATGAGTTCTGGGATCTGCATTATAAGTTCACAGGTATGAATTAGTCAGGTCTAATTGAATCGACTACCATTCTGAATTTTATGTGTTGTGCACTGATTAAATGGAGATTTTATGTGCTGTATCGATGCTGATTGCGTTGAATTGCAGAATGCTTAATTGCTAGGATCGTTTCACCTATTGAGTTTGTGCTATGAATTCAAATCGATGGAGATCGATTCCAGTCTTAATTACAGTAAATAAATCAAGTTAAAACGCAGCCAGTGTTATGGTAAAGTTGTGGGTTGATTCCCGTGTCATTTTATAATGCAAATGCAGAGTGATTTGAGTTTTATTAGCGCTGAAGAAATTGTGGGTAGTAAACTGAATTTGTAGGTTGAGTTCTGATTGAAACCGACTATGATTAACAACTCTTTTTGTATCTAAACACACTGTCTTGGCACTGGAAAGGCTGTATGAACAAGTTAAAGATTGAAAGCTGGCACTTAAGACTGTATAGAAAAATGGAAATTGCAATATAATTACAGAGATGCAGACACTAAGAATCATCTGATATGAATTATAATTGCTGAAGTAAAATTTAATGAAGCATTTGGGAAATATATGAAATTGCCCTGTCTTGGAATGTCAATTGGGCTATATGTGCAAAAATTACTAAAGATTCTAGGGTTTGTAGGCTAGCCTTGCATCAACAGCTCTACCATAGTTATGTGTGAGGAATTTCGTGCCGGCTTGGTTGCTACTGCCACTGCTAAACCGTGCTGAAAAAGAAAGGTATGTAGGGGTATACGATAATACCTATATACGCGCAGGACAGAGGTCGAAAGAGCGTTTGAAATCTTCCATCCTCAAAGCGCTGCATGCACTGAATCACCTTCTGTAACCTCTCCTCTGTTCGCCGGAGTTCAATGGTTGTAACCTCTCCTCTGTTCGCCGGAGTTCAATGGTTGTAACCTCTCCTCTGTTCGCCGGAGTTCAATGGTTGAATTGTCGGGAGTTTGAATTGCCAGGATTTGAGCAGATAATACATTATCGAGGAATGTGCCTCATTAATACGCCAGAGTGGAGGCCAAAGTGGAGGCGGGCAGGGTCGATGGGCAGGAGCACGGCAGACGGCAGAGTTGCCGGAGCTGCGTGACCTGTAATCGCCGGAGAGGGATGCCTGCATGTAACTGCCATGATCCATGGTCAAGCATGTAAGGGTGCCATGACGTCAAGGATGCTGTCTGCCGCTGTTAGAGGGGGTAAGGACATAGCATTAACTTTGCTATGGAGGTGGAAATAGGAACTGCCGTGCATTAATGCGATGGCAATGCTCTCAAATTCAAATTTTCAATCTAACTCTCGTGTCCAAGAAAATGCTCTCAGATTCAAATTTTCACGTTTCAGAGTAATAGGGAAATCAACTCATGGAGCGAGAATTTGTTTGCCAGAGCTCAAAGGCCGGTATTTAGTTCCTTGTCAGGCATATTTCCAGGTTTCTCAAGGCTGCAAGGTAGGTCGAGCGGGTTGGATGAGCACCAGTTTACCTCCCTGTCATTCTCAATCTTTAGCTGGATCATCATGATATGTTATCTGATTTACAAAAAGTACTCTGGAAGCAACAAGGAGTGCGAAAGGAAAATGCATGTTGGCCAGAGGCATCGTGTCTTCCAAGCTCGCTTTGGCTCAAGGATTGAAGAACAATGAATTCATGTTCATGGGATACCTTGTTGTGGGGTTTCAGAACTGCTTGAAGACATCCCCATCGTGCCAGAGATCGTCGTCCTCCGATATTCTGAGCGCCTGTTATTGGGATTCCAGGTCCAAAAGTTTGTTCTTATATGAGAAAACAGTTATTTTCAGGCTCTCGAAAATGAAGCCCTTCATCTCAGACGTGAAGAAGTTGCAGGACATGGCGCCCCAGAGTTTCTGCGGAGTGGAAGTTTACAATGATTTTCTGATACACTTCCTCAAGGGCTCCACCACGTATCTCGGGCAAGCCGAGGATTCAGTGGTCATCGAATTCAATTACGATCACGTGGAGAATAGATCACAAATGAGGTTGAATGAAGAAGGGTGGGAGGAGGTTGAGCAGGTGGCTTTCGTCAAGCACGACTAGATATTTGTTGCCATGTGAAGGTGGTTCGTTCACTATCAGATCATAAATCCTCGGAGCAGAGAATGAAAATGAAAAAATGTTGTCTATAACTGTGTCTCAAGAGATCAGATCTAGTTATTATATCACCAAGAATTTTCTAAACAATCGAATAGCTGATTCGAACAAGGATCTAGTTTATCTTGCGTTGTTCTGCGGCGCCATATCTCTGGCGGGGTTGGCTTCAGTCCTTCCATGGGACAACATTTGGAGGTCATGGCATGATCATATGGACAACAGACGGACTAATACATGCATGGACGACAAATCCATAAAAGAACTCCCTTGTCTCATTTTGGGAAAATTTATTATGCCACAACTTGCAGCAGTGTGTGTTATCTGCTTGACATAATTCGTGGGAGGAGAAGATGTGAGATCGTTGCCGAGCTACAACCATGGCTTCCACATGGCATGTGTAGACAAATGGCTCCGTTCTCACTCTTCTTGCCCTACCTGTAGACATTGTCTTCATTCTGGCTCTGATGATGGGGCAGATAACATTCAGCCCACCAATTATCTGTCCAGGAAGTGCAGACTCATCAGCTGAGAGCTTCTCAGGAGCCTGGCTCTATCAACAACTTAGAGTTTGGGGTTAAATGGTAGTGGCTACACCAAATTGTGTCTATGTGATTTTCGGATGAATTTTAAATTATTTCTCCCATGTTATGGAAAGGCAAATTTTCATAAGTGTCCAAACAATTTTATATTTATATTAATATGAAAATTTTGTCATAGAAAGGAATTAATAAATTATGTAATGTAATTGATTCACTGTGATAAAATCTAGTGAAGGCTAGGTTCTATCAGGGTTAATTACTTTATTACTTGGTGAAGTATTTAAATTTTTTTTTTTAACTGTTTCATCTGTAAAATTTGGAAAATTTTTGAATTTCTAACTTATTAAAAGTATAAATATATGATGATGATGATGATGATGATGATGATGGTTAACGTCCGCTGAGACCAAACAATGGTCTATCGAACCTAAAGAAACAAATTATTTATTTTGATTTAAGATTTCATTCCTATGCTCAAAAAGCTTGGAGAAAAGCCTCCCGAACTCACTATAATTTAGACATTGTAAAAGGCTAGGAAGGTCAGTATTGTAACAAAGATTGTGAAACTGAGATCTAATGTGGTTGTACGCGGGGCACTCTAAGAGGAAGTGGTTTTCATCCTCGATGTTCCTATTCTCACATATATGGCAGATCCTTTCCATCCATGGCATTTTAGGAACTGCCCAACGACCTGTTTCACTATGGAGCTCATGAGAATTCGTTCTAAGCTTTGCTATATTAATTTTCTTCTTTGAGCTAGTTATAATAGAGAGATACTTTTGATCTTCTAGGGTGGGGTTGATGACCTTCTTATAATAACTTAATTTTCTTTAGGCTGCTAAATCTTTCTCACAGCACATTTTTTCTTTGAACTTAGAAGTGACAATATCTTTAATGTTATTTATGTTTTGCAATGCATCATTTTCGTTAATCTCCCATCAGTTTAACCAGGCCCTTGTGTCTTTATGCCACCCTCGATTGAGCCTTAGGTGGTTTTGGCTAGAATTTAAAGCTAGTTTAGGAAGTCTATGATCGTCTATGTTATTGAGTTTGTGCTTGTACAACAGCAACCTAAGGTATATTATGTCATTATAATTATTTTTCAAAATTGTGCACATTGTAATTAAAAATTGAAAAACATCTCTAAAGAAAACATTTATTGATAAGTTTTCTCATAATATAGGTGAATTATAAGTCAAAATAGCTTTGTATGAAAGCCTAATTTCATTATTATTACTTTTTTCATATATTTATATTGTCTAGAAAACATATTTTTGAATTATTTATTTTTAAATTAAAAATAAAATAAAAAATAAACATAATTTTTATCTATTTATTTTTAATTTAAAATATAAAAAATAATTATATAATTAAATATGAAAGTTGTATAATTATTTCCGTGTTTAATTTATATATATATATATATATATATATATATATATATATATATAATAAAAATAAATTATTTTTTTAATTAAAAAACAAAATAAATTATAATAAAAAAACATAAACATAGATCCATGTATGGGTTAGTTTTAATAAAAATATTATAAAACACTTGTAATCTTATTGTCATCATGCTTGTTCTATTTGTATGAATGAGACTACTCAAGATATTTCACTCTTATTCTTAACCATAAATAAAAAATACTCAACATTTTTCTCTTTATATGTAATCTTTTAAAAATATTTTAATATAAAAAAAGAAAATTATATGTATATATACAAAAAAAAATAAAAAATTAATATATATGTATAAATAAAAAAATATTTTAATGTTTACTATATAAAATATAAATATTTTAATGTAAGGAAGAAGTGGTTGAAAGTAAAAATAATGTTCATTTACTTAATATAAAGTTGATATGATGAATTTATTATTAATAAGAATAATAACAACAATAATAACAAATTCAATATAGATTATAAATATATTTTTCCAATCTATAAGATCCATATACTTATTTTAAAATATATTAATAAAAAAACATATATTAATAAAACAACAAATTTAACGTAAAAAAATATTTTATAAATAAAATATTTCAATTCACAATTAAATATAATATTTCAATTTCAACTATCTATTTATTATATAGGGTTAAAAATCATATTTGTATATATATTAAATAAACTAATAAATATTTCAATGCATAGGTTAAATATAATATTTTAATTTCAATTATGTATTTATTAAATATGGTTAAAATAATCTGTGTATATACTAAATAAAGTAATAATAAAAATATATTGTTGTGGGTATAAAATTTTAAGTAGTTTTATTTTTTTACGTTTTAGACTATTTTCAAGTATAATTTTTTGATTAATTTTTCAATTAAAAAAATATTTATTGAAATTATAAGTTTAAACTATTTAATTTACACAAGCCAAATGTCTAAAAGAATTCATTACATCAAATTCATTATACATTTAAAAATACAATTCAATATATTAATTCAATATATTAACTTACTTAAAATTCGCATTAATTCGGCTGTAACCATGGTTAATCCCGCCGAACTTGTAGACCTGGACCCAGCACTAGAGGACATCCTCTCTATGTGGGGAAAGGATATCACCGCTCAGAATGTGGAACACTATTTTGGGGCTTTCGAACTATCAAGGTTGGAGGATTTAACTCAGGTGGAAACACCTTTGTTTCGGTTACAAGACAAGGATGCGGGCAGCGCGGCTCACAATAGATGCATAACGGCCGTCCCCAAGTAGGTGGGAAGCGAAATAGTGTCCAGGGGGACAGATGAGGAAGGGTTGCCCACAGATCCAAAGGGTAAAGCAGTGTCGACCCGATTTACGCCTTCTAAGGGTTTTGAAGATTTAACTAATTTAGGGCTTTCTGCAGGCTATAGCCTGTCAAGGGCCCCAGGGGGTCTTCCATCGATAACAAGGGTTTACCTGCCAAGAGAATCCCTTTCTCTAAAAGGGTCTACAGCAAACGGCCTCGGAGAACCTCCAGCTGGGGAGCAGGCAGGCTCTGATGGACTGGCAAAAGGCCTTTTGTCACCAGGGATCTTTGAAGTAGGATTTGCGAGTCAGACCCCGATAGAGCCGGAGATAGAAACTATTGGGGGCATGTTGTAGGGAAAAGTATCCGATTCGGATGACCCTATCCCACTCTAAGGGTGATAGTACCTCAGCAACAACTGTAAACAAAACTACTTAAGGTTTACTTCTTTATGAAAGCAAGAGAGAATGAAGAAATGCACTAACCGTTGCCTTGCACTTAATATTTGCTCCAATCTCTTCTCTTTGCTGCTTGCTCCTAGCTCTTTGCCCTTTTGCTGGCCCAGCTATAATGAGATCCTGCAAAATAACAAAGAAGGAAACTACAAGAAGCATGCATTCATAACTGATTCAAGGATTAGCATAAATCAAATATACAATCATCACAATATATCATTGAAACAAATGCATATAGGAGAACCTCAATAGCTTTTATTAATGGAAGAAGTAAAGTTCTGAGAAGGTTACAACCATTGAAGGCCGCAATCCAGCAACACCTCCCAGCAGAAAGAATTTCTCCTCTTCACCTCCTTCAAGCAATCACCCAATAGTTCTATAGTGAAACCAACAGCATATCATTACTTTGCACAAAATTCCAGCCTCCTGAGCTCATAGGAGAGAGCTCAATATATAGATGAATTGAGAAAGGATGAGTCAGCTTGCAACTGATGTGTAGCTGCCTTGTGTCCTCTCTCTCTTCAGTTGATCTTCAGTTCTTGAGTCCACTTGGAGAACCTTGCTTCCACTTGGAGAAACAGAGCCTCTGACTCATCACAAGGCGAAATCCCTGATCCAAGTGTCATTTTTGGAAGATTCCAGAGCAATGACTCAGTGTGCCACTTGTCCCATCTCGCTCAGTGCAGGTGGCCTTTGTTCTACCTGCTTTGCAACGCAGGTACACCATGGAGGAGTTGAGTTTCAGCGCAGAAGCCTAGTGGAGCACCTGCTTTGATTTCAGGATTGCTTGTTTTTGAGTGTTTTCAGGTGGAGAATCGATCTGAGAGCTGTTGGTTTGCTGACCTTGTTCCTCTAGGGGTAGGAACATCATGTTTAGGGACTTTGGATCCCTTGGATTATTGACAATTCATGCCTGATGCTGCAAGGCACAAAATTGTCTATAACAGATGCCCCCTAAAGTATGAGGTCGTTTATCGGGTGAAATGCTTTATTAGGAGGATCCGAAGTTCATTCAATCTGCTGAGAAGTGTCCTGTAATAAGAAACAATACAATACATTATTTTTCATACTTTTTCATGATCTAGCTGAGGCGGGCATTCCCATGCTCAGCTTTATAAATTCATTTTGGTACATAGGACAGACGATCGTCTGATGGTAGACTGATAATTCTCTGCTGAAATTATCATCCTTTGAGAAGGATGATCATTTGCTGCAATGATGTACACATCAAATGTCTTTATATCCTGAATATATATCGCAGCCCGGATGGATGAAACTAGATCCGGGGTCTTCAATCTCTTCCGATCTTCACTCGATGTACAAGTCGATCCATGTGAGAATTTCTTGAAGTCGAACATGGAAAGACATCGCTTGATTACCGGTCAATGATGTAAACCGTTAACAAGCGCGAGAGGAATCACCTATAAGGATGATGACCCTCAAGGTACAGCAATACAATTCACATGGTGGGAATAAAGGACTTGGTGTCGACCACCATGCAAAATCCTCTGGTCGAAGGTCATTGATGTATACCTGTCGCCGGAAGTGAGAAACTTGCCATTGAGGCATGCAAGCTTCAAAGTACTGAAGCGGTTGTTCCTAGATCAACTCCTTGGATAATGAGCTGATGTCGACAAGGAGCGATCCGTCAAAGGAGGGCCTTAATGAATCCCACATCATTGACACGGAACGGAGCTAGTGATTGTGATGAGGTGAAAACAAACTGTGATGTATGATTCAGGGTGGCGGTCATGAAATGGATGAAGGACAATGTATGGCAGTGGATGGGACATGGTTGACTCTTTGCAGAACAACATCTCTTGAACATATAACGACACTGATGTGATGGATTGGTAGCATTACCCCAACTGTGGATGGTGTGGCGAGGACCATGGTGATGAGACCAGTGAATGAAACAACCCAACCCGATGTGATACGGAGGACAAAGTGTCATGTTCAAGAGCGACTTGCTACCATTAAAGCTGTGAGGTTCTCCCAATTTTTCCCCAGTCACTGCTGACCAGTACCTCTTTAATTTTGTCAAGCTTGAGGAGGATAACATATGCTTGTTCGATAACCTGCCCTTCGGGCAAGCCCATCGCTATGTTTTAATGAGCCTAGCGATAGGGAAACTCGTTCTCGTCTAAAGACAAGTTTGTCACTATTTAATGAATTTAACGAGTCTAACGACAAGGATAACTCGGTCCTTTTCATTTTTAGAGAGTCTGAAAAGGTACGTAAAGTCAACTCCAGAATTCCTTTTTCTTCATCTAATCCCTTAAGTCCGAAAAAGTATAAAACAATACAGAAGGGATGAGTTTTCGGTACTTTTAACGAGCCGAACAAAAAAAGCGCTCGATCTTTTTGTGCAATAATCCCTCAGGTCCAAAAAGATTAAAATCTAGAGGAGGGATAGCTCTTCTGGTCGTTTAACGAGCTGGAAGGCCAAAACTCGGCAAACTTTTCATATTTTACGAGTCAGGAGAAAAGAGCTCAAAGGAGACTCGTCTTTTGAGGAACGAGTGATAAACAGGGATAGCAGCAGATTCCAGGTACAAGTTGGAATTTTCCAATCATGGCAGTGTCACAAGGATGGCTAAGTGAAATCACTCTTCGCAGCTGTTCCTCAAAATGGGTAAACAATCATATGGAGATGAACGATTGGCCAAATGAACGGATGGAGGTGAGACTGCAAGAACACGACCAAGGGCTTTAATATGGCTGTCAAAGGTTACATTTACCAAGGTTATTTACCGGTTCATTTTTTCTGGGTGAGCTCGAACTCTAGGGGAAGATTGCTCACAACTTATGTTTATTTTTTAACGAGCATGAACTATGTGCTAAAACTGCTCGAATCTTGCGTTTATTTTTTAACGAGCATGAACATTGCTAAAACTGCTCGATTATACCAGTCTTAATACAAGGAACGCCTCAGGTGAGGTAGTCATATTTAAGGAGCTATACCTCACTAGTTACTCCAATTTGGCAAGTTTTAACTTTTGCCCCACATCCTTTCTTTATGCAAGCTGGAAACGGCTAATCCTACGAGTTTAACGGGTTAGACCTACAGGTTTAAAGGGAGGACATAAAAATTTAAAAAATAAATAGTCATCCCATGCTTGCACTCCAAAAGGTTTGCATGCCCCCAGGTATAAAGTATAATTTCGAGGCGCTGCCTCTTTCTTATTACCCGAAAAATGGTTCTATTTGCTGCCGCAAACTAAACTCTCTTTTCGGCGATGTCTATCATTAGGTTGCTAAGGATGGTGACTACTTGTTGCAGCAATTTCATCTCTTTCTTTGGAGGCTGCCCCTACTTATCCTTCAAAACATATGTTTTAATGGGTGAGGCTTGCCTTCAAAGATGGTTACTACTTGCCGCCACAAATGGATCTCCTCCCTTGGCAGAGCCTACTTTTTTAGACAAAGGTGAATGACATGGCAAACACATAACTTTGACAAAAGAATCTTGTTCTAGAACAACCCTCTCTTCCATGCCGGACGGGGTACGGACTAGTCATATTCTTCCGCGGAAATCAACTTTATACCCAAGGTTTCCTCTGCCCAAGGCAGGCCAGGGTGCATGCCCCCTGGGTCCTAGTTCTTTCTTCCGAATCACTCGCACTCATCGGGAAGTAGAACCGGGGGTGGAGGCATTCCTTGAGTGAATAAACCGTTAAGGGATGGTATTTGACTATTTGCGATGCGTGATCCTGGAAATGAAAGTTGGTCTACGAGCTTGACCATCCTTCCTTCGTGCGGAAAACACATGACTCTGAAGAGTGAGGACACTATCGCCTCCATGCAATATATATAGTCTCGTCCAAGGAGTAAGTTATAAACCAAGGGTCCCTGGACGACCATGACGTTCATATGAACTGTCTTCCCCCTCAATGTAATGGGAACATTGGGGAGAATCCCTAACGGACGACTAGTTCCTTTATCAAAACCTGATAGATTTCTCATCTCAGGTAAAAGCGCCGGGGAACCTAGTGCTTTCCAAGCAACAGAGGAAAGGATACTCACAGATGCCCCTTCATCAATGATAGTTCCAGCCATCACCATTCTGTAGATTTGGACGATGATTCTGAATGGGATACTGGCTGGTAACCGGGGTCTGCCTAGTTGATTCCAATCAAAGGATACAACCAGGTTGCTTGGTGGTGGGACCGAATACACGGCCGGATACGACCCTGACAATGTTCCTTCCTGCGATAAAGGAATGGGCGCATTGCCCTGATGCTCATAAGAGTCTGTGTTGATGAAAAGAATATGGACGGTGTCATCCTTATTCTCTTCAGTGAGGGTGTCATTTGAAGATGAATCTTCAATGACGGAGTCATTTGAGGATGAAACCTCTGAAGGAAGAACCGGGTCAACTGCTGTTTCGACCTTTAGACTTTCGTCTGGTCTGGATTCAGCAGGTTCATTCTCAATGACCGAAACTTCTGCTGACCACTTGAGCGGGCCCGCTGGATTTTCAACTATCGAGGGACTTGGCGAGAGTTTTTGGTATCCAGGAGGAAGTCGTAACGGTGAAACCGGATGATCTTCCAAAACTCTCTTTACCTCATCTAAGAATGGACAACGGTGGATGGCGTGATCGCCTTCACACAGCATGCAAGGTGATATTGGTCTCCCTTTTCGTCCTTCACTCTCGCTAGTTGATGGACTGCAATCAACATGACTACCAGAGGTTGATGCTACCGGATTGTGCAACCTCGGGGACCAGTCCCTTAGTATCCTGGGAATACAAGGAAAATCACGGTGGAAGTGGGTCCCTTTGCAAATGACACATGGCGATTTAGGCCCAGTCGGTGCAGTGTGTGGATTTTTGTCAGATGTCTTTTGCTTGCCCCCAGTCGCCTTCGCCTTAGGCTCCTTCTGCTTCTTTTCTTTCTTCTTCTTCTCCTTCTTCTCCATGGGAGGCTGACTTCTGCCGGCTCTACCTTGTGAAGATGAAGGATCAGAGGAAGAATTGTAAGAAGTGGAAGGCTGGTGGGCAGGTCTAGACTGGTCTGACTGTTGATTCGACTGCTCAGGATTTGTGGTGGTCTGAACTACATTAGTTGAAAAGAGCCATACAGGTAGGCCAATTGTCAATCCTGGAAGTGACAATGTGGCCATATGGGGCGCACCAACATCTCCCCAAGAGGAGAAGGGACTGGGACTTCCACCAAGGTGACTTCCTTGGTTGGTGGGCTCCATACTTTTCAACTGAAAGATCAACGCGGGAATAACAGGTGATTATGTTCCGTTTAAAATAAATTTTATTAACGACGCTTTAGACACAACTTTGCTTTTTCATGTTTTAAGAGTCGAGAAAAAGCTAAATATGACTCTAGTCTCCTTCGATGTTTTAACGAGCCCGAAGTGACAAATGCTCGGATGGACTTTTTCAGTTATAGAGTTTGAAAAAGGCCAAAAGAAACTACTCTGGAGATCTAGGCAGAGGGTGTGCCAAACCTTTCGCAAAACCAGGGAATGCGTTTTACAATACGTGTGGTCAATCTTCGTGAATGCTGTGTTCACTGCATTGCGATCAGTAGGGCGGCCGACACGGCTTCCTAAGGATAAAGGATATATGCCTATAGGGGTCTCCCAATATATACTCGACGGTACGTGGGAGCACAAGTCCGTATTAGTGCCACCGACTCTTAGGAGGAATCACCCACCTTCTTCGAGATCGACAGTCACTACGTTTAACGACGCCGGAACACGTCTCTAGCTTAGACCTCTATGTGTTTGCGTTATGTTTCAAAGCGTTGTTATGTAAATTGAATTTATTTTAATGTTGATCTTGCTTAGCAGTTTGCCTTTAAGGATCACCACGAGATGTATGTAACAAATTCTTGATGCAGTCTAAGATGAGAAGCAAACTTTTCAGTCTTTCAACTTTGAAAATCTTAACTACTGAGAGAGAAGAAAGGCAAATCTTTTCACACAGATCATAGAGCACACACTAATGCAAAATTTCCTAAATCATCATGCAAACAGTCAAATGCAAAATGCACAATGTATGTATTTTCTTTTCCCTTTCTTAATGTTGATGTATTACAAAAAGAAAGTTGTTACATAACTTTGATTTCGATTTAAAGCGAAAGTAAACAAGCTAGTCCAAAATCAAAAGACACCTTAAGATTTACTTGTTTAATCACTGGAAATACATGAAATCAAACCATAATGACGAAAGTAAAAAGACTAATAAGCTATGGACAGCAAACAAGCTAACTCTTTAGACCAGCAAAATGCCTAACACAGGTTCAGATCTAAGAGGCCAAAGCAAGACTAGTTCACTTTCGTTATGGGAAATTGTAAATGATGTAAGAAATACAAAAGAACAAGTACAATTTCGTTATATAACAGAGGCAGAATGATGGCAAGTAAGGTTGGTTTCAGAATAGGTACAAGACTGGTAACTGGCTGCAAAATCTATAGTGAAAACAGGCAAGAAAAAGGGAGGAAACCCCAAATGCACAAGGCAGAATTGGGCCAACGCAGGTGCTGCACAGCCAGTCTGGCTCTCAGCGCAGGTAGCCCCTTCGGGACCTGCGTTGCAAAGCAGGTAGCCTGTGTACTACCTGCTTTGGAAAACGAAAGTTGCGTTTTCACAGTTTCCGGGTCACAATTTTCTCAAAAATTCACAGTTTTTGCTCAAATCAGAAGCTATCAGTCAAGCACAAACTAAGGGATGACAAGGAAGATGAAAAGCTATCACTAAGAGCTTACAAGGATCCTTGTAGATCAGCTCTTCAAATCATGAACATGCTCAGAAATGAGCTAGAGTAGCTGCCCTCTACTTCGCTTTTGATATAGTCAAAAGCTTTTCGATTTGGTACTCTTTTGTTCAGGAAATGAATAGCAAAATACTACAAACAATCAAACAGATACGATCCCCAGTGGAGTCGCCAGTTTGTTGTAGGGAAAAGTATCCGATTCGGATGACCCTATCCCACTCTAAGGGTGATAGTACCTCAGCAACAACTGTAAACAAAACTACTTAAGGTTTACTTCTTTATGAAAGCAAGAGAGAATGAAGAAATGCACTAACCGTTGCCTTGCACTTAATATTTGCTCCAATCTCTTCTCTTTGCTGCTTGCTCCTAGCTCTTTGCCCTTTTGCTGGCCCAGCTATAATGAGATCCTGCAAAATAACAAAGAAGGAAACTACAAGAAGCATGCATTCATAACTGATTCAAGGATTAGCATAAATCAAATATACAATCATCACAATACATCATTGAAACAAATGCATATAGGAGAACCTCAATAGCTTTTATTAATGGAAGAAGTAAAGTTCTGAGAAGGTTACAACCATTGAAGGCCCCAATCCAGCAACACCTCCCAGCAGAAAGAATTTCTCCTCTTCACCTCCTTCAAGCAATCACCCAATAGTTCTATAGTGAAACCAACAACATATCATTACTTTGCACAAAATTCCAGCCTCCTGAGCTCATAGGAGAGAGCTCAATATATAGATGAATTGAGAAAGGATGAGTGAGCTTGCAACTGATGTGTAGCTGCCTTGTGTCCTCTCTCTCTTCAGTTGATCTTCAGTTCTTGAGTCCACTTTGAGAACCTTGCTTCCACTTGGAGAAACAGAGCCTCTGACTCATCACAAGGCGAAATCCCTGATCCAAGTGTCATTTTTGGAAGATTCCAGAGCAATGACTCAGTGTGCCACTTGTCCCATCTCGCTCAGCGCAGGTGGCCTTTGTTCTACCTGCTTTGCAACGCAGGTACACCATGGAGGAGTTGAGTTTCAGCGCAGAAGCCTAGTGGAGCACCTGCTTTGATTTCAGGATTGCTTGTTTTTGAGTGCTTTCAGGTGGAGAACTGATCTGAGAGCTGTTGGTTTGCTGACCTTGTTCCTCTAGGGGTAGGAACATCATGTTTAGGGACTTTGGATCCCTTGAATTATTGACAATTCATGCCTGATGCTGCAAGGCACAAAATTGTCTATAACAGGGCATAGCGCAGACAATCCCAGAAAGAAATGATGGTCGAAGGGGTTTTGGATCTCCGATGGAAGAGTTAAGAATCAAAGGTGCGAAAAGGAAACTGCAAAGACCCATTGGATCTCAGAGATAGAAGTCAATTTGGTCCTTGGGATGGAGGTTTCTATCGAAGAAACCCTAGCTGTCGCAGACTGTACCTTGGTCGGCAGAGCTAGAGGTAAGAAATACTCTTCTGAATTTCTTCAAGTATGGGGTGAGACTTGTTTTATGTCTGCCAGACCTATACAGTTTGAAGCTCAAGTTTTAGGGAAGGGTTGGTTTAAGCTCAGTTTTGTTGATAAAGACTCGGCAGAATGGGTTTTCCACTGTAATTGGCATATTGGGAACATTCCTGTTCTGTTAAAGAAATGGACCCCCATGTTTGATGCTTTCAAGGAGAGAACGGACGAGTTCCCTGTGTGGGTGCGAGCTCCGGGCTTACCATCCTTCCTGTGGACAGAAGAAGTGTTCAAATCAATTGGGAATATGCTGGGGATTTATTTGGAGGTAGACATGACTTTCTTGGAGACGAAGAATAGAACGATGGCCCGTATTTTGGCTCTCCTTAACCCGAGTAGAGGCTTGGCACAAAAAATAAATCTCCAGTACAAAGAATACGTGTTTGAGCAGATATTAGACTATGAATACTTGCCGTTCAGATGCCATCGCTGCCATGAGTATGGGCACTTGGCAAAAGATTGCCCACAGCTGAGAAGAAGGAGACACTTTCGGAGGACTACAGCTAACAGAGGAAATGTTCAAACTCCTGTTCAGATGCCCATGGAGCATGAAATACCGGAGACGCAAGGAACAGAGGATATGGAGACAGAGGAGACTGTTAAGGATCCTGTGGGTGAAGTTGTACCAAACCAAGAGGATGCTCAGGAAACTGTAAAACATCCGACGGTTGCTGTGGAGGATCCCGATAAAGAAGTGGAAGCCGCGGAAGAAATCGTCAAGGAAGATCCTGCAAGTCAAATCCCGCACGAAGACGAAGAAAAGGGTATGTGCTCAGGGACCCCTATCTCTTCTCAAAACTTTCCTGAGCATGTTTCTGTTCCTTCGCATGTTTCGTATCCAAATAGTCATGTGCAAGAAAATAATGCTGTTGAAAATATGGAACATATTTCGAGTTCCCCGAATGTAGACACTATTTCTGATGCATTACCGTCTCTGGATATAAACTGTGAAGACCAGTGGCCCCCTCTTTCACATCCAGCTTCTCGTTCCCTTTGCCCTTATAACCTGAGATCTCTGGGAGGGAAACATAGTGATCCGGGGACATTAAGTGGATTGGGACAGACCCCCTCTCAGAGTTGCCCCAAAAATAAGAGAGGTAGGAAATCGGATATGTCCAAGGCAAAACTTAAAGCTAAATTGGATGTTGCAGATGGTAAACAATACTCTATCCCGGGGGTTCTTAGAGCAGCCTACCCCCCTGAGAGTGTTATAAAATGATCTTGACATCCTGGAATTGCAGAGGTTTGGCCAGCAAACCTAAAAAACTGGCCTTGAAAGAGTGGATAAATAATTCAAATTTAGATGTTATCTTTCTGCAAGAAACCCTGGGGAGGGCTTGTGAGATTGAAGCTATGCTTAAAACCCTTCTGCCTGGGTGGATCTTTTCTGCTATAGATTCCTCTGGTCACTCGGGGGGCATTGCTATTGGTTTCAAAGAAGGGCGGGTAAAGGTCATAAACCAATGGGGGATGAAACATGTTATGGGCATGGAGGTTTTATCTCCAGATTTCTCTTTCCCTATCTCCTTAGTAAATATCTATGGGCCTTGTCAGGGCAGGGAATTTTTTTGGGAAGATTTGATGTCAAAATCTGTGATGAAATCCCCTTTGATGATTTTGGGAGGTGATTTAAATTTTTCCATAGGCAGAGCAGAAGCATGGGGACCATCAGCTAGAGAAGATCCCCTAACAGATTTCTTCTTTAACCTCATCTCGGATAATAACTTCACAGATCCTTCTCCGATCAAACTAAAGCCCACTTGGAGGAACCAAAGGATAGGTGAAGATCAAATAGCCAAAAGACTAGACTGCTTTTTGGTAGCTGAGTCATTGTATTCCAAAATTCCCATGCTCAGACAGTGGGTTGAGGAAAGAGGGAATTCAGATCATTTCCCTGTTTTTTTAGACCTTACTCTTCCTCCTCCCAAACCTCCTGCCCCTTTTAAGTTCAATCCAGCTTGGCTCCAAGACCCCTCATACTGCAATCTGTTTAATGAAACATGGATTCACCATGTTCACAATACAGATGAGGATAAATGTTTTTTGTTCATGGAGAACCTCAAAAGATTGAAGAAAGCCACAATCTCCTAGGCAAAGGAAAGAAAACTAAAACAAAATGAGGAGCTGGTTAAAATTAGGGAGGAGCTGAAGCAGATGGAAAGTATGGAGGTAGATGGATACTCTTCACAGTCCTCAAAAGACAGAATCCTTCATTTGGAGAAGCAGCAAAATAAAATCCTCTTGGATAAGGAAGAGGAATGGAGGATCAAGAGTAGGGCAATCTGGTTAAAATCTGGGGATGAGAATACTAGGTTTTTTCATAACTTTACAAAAGGTAGGAAAGCTGCAAATACTATTTGGCGCCTTAAAGATGAAGAAGGGAGGGAAGTCAGTTCCTTTCCAGAGCTTTCTGGGTTAGGAAAAAGACATTTTCAGAATATTTTTGCAGATTCTGGGGAGGCTATTATTGCAGAAGTCTTTCGAACTGTGCAAAGCTTCCCTAGATTGATTGAGGAAGATGAAGCAGAAGATCTTTCAATCCCAGTATCAAAGGAGGAGGTTGAAGCAGCTATGAAGCTCATGGGCAAGGATAAGAGTCCAGGCCCAGATGGCTGGACTATAGAACTGTTTCTCCATTTTTATGATCAAATAGGATCCGAAATTACTGAAGTAGTTGAAGAGTCAAGACAGAAAGGAGAAGTCTATAGACCTTTCAACTCAACTTTCATTGCTCTTATTCCTAAGAAGGATGACCCGGAAAGTTTTGAAGACTTCAGACCAATATCATTGTGTAATTGCATCTACAAGATTATAGCAAAGGTTATTGCCCTCAGAATAGCTCCAATCCTGTCACAAAATATATCAATGGAACAATTTGGTTTCCTAGATGGAAGACAAATTCATGAATCCATTGGGGTTGCACAGGAGGTTATTCATAGTATCAGATTAAAGAAAAAGAAGGGGGTTGTTCTCAAAATTGACCTATCTAAAGCATATGATCGGATCAGTTGGCTCTATCTGCGGATGTTGCTAACTCAAGTGGGCTTCAGCTATTCCTTTATTAGCTGGATCATGGGTTGCATCACAAATGTCAGCTTTGCAGTTCTGGTCAATGGTGCAGCTTCCTCTTTCTTCAACAGCCAGAGAGGACTCAGGCAAGGGTGTCCATTATCCCCTCTTCTGTTTCTTCTTGTGGCAGAAGGGCTAAGTAGATTGATGCACAAAGCCAGAAGAGAGGAGAAGGTAAAGGGTATCGAGGTAGCTATCAATCTCTACATCACACACCTTCTTTTTGTTGATGACATATTGATTTTCACCAATGGTTCCTACAATGAACTAAAGGAGCTAAAATGCATTTTTGATCTTTTTCTAAAAGAAACTGGAATGCAGATAAATTCAAGAAAATCCCAAGTGTGTGTGGCAGATTTTGAAAGAAGAGAAAGGAATAGAATGGCTAATCTATTCCCTTTCCCCATTCAGCCCCTGGATTCTCCCTTCAAATACTTTGGCTTTTGGTTAAAGCCAGCAGGTTACAAAAAAGAGGATTGGAATTGGCTCATCACAAATATTGAAGCCAGAATCTCACAATGGAGCTTCAGATGGTTATCCAGAGCTGGTAGGTTGACCCTTATTAAATCATTTATGTTAGCCATTCCGGTTTATTGGGCCGCTCTGACTTGGATCCCCAAAGGCGTGATAGAGAAAATCAGAAGAATTTGTTGCATATTTTTATGGGCAGGATCAAAGGAGTCCTCAGTGTTACTCTGGGTAGCTTGGGACAAAGTGGCCAGACCAAAAGAATGGGGAGGGTGGGGCATTAAAAGACTCCCTGAATTCAGCCTCTCATTAGCAGCAAAATCAAGATGGAGGCTAATAACTATGGAAAATCTATGGACAAGGGTGGTGAAAAGGAAGTACATCGACCCTATCCCTATGGAAGACTGGATCCGGAGTCAAAATAAGAAGATAAAAAATATATCAGCCATCTGCAAAGCCACGGTGGAAGCCTTTTCAGTGATCGAGCAAGGATTAGCTTGGAAAGTTGGAGATGGAAGACTGGTAAGGATTGGCAGAGATCCATGGGTAGGATGCAATGAAGCTTATGCCTTATCACCAGGGCTTCTCAGACACTTGGATAGTAAAGGTATTACAACATTAAATCAGGTGGAGAAGGTTGGACAGTCTACTATATGGGGACAGGCATGGAAGGATGATGTAGATTTGGGGCTAAATGTAAGATGGAAGATTGAGTGGGAGGGTTTCATCAAAGAATTACAACGTTCAAATGTCAGGATAAAAGATGAACCTGATTGCTTGATGTGGGCACAGAGTAAATCAGGGAAATACTCCCCAAAAGATGGATACCTTTTCTTAATGGGAAAGAAAGGATGGGGAGTACCGGTTTGGTGGGCCAAAAATATCTAGAAACTCAAAAGCCCAGCTAAGGCCAGGCTTTTTCTCTGGTGCATCTTAAAAAGGAAGGTCCCAACATGGGAAATTTTACAAGCTAGGTTCTTAGTTGGGCCTGGTAGATGCCCCATATGCAAGTCTGAAGAAGAAACCATTAATCATATTTTCATAACTTGTGTTGTTTCAAGAAAGATATGGGAGGAGGTCACTGGTTTGCTCAAGATAAAAGCTCAGTGGGGGCATGATCCCTTGGAGACAGCCTGGAGGAAATGGTGGCAAGACCATCCGGAGGGGAACTTGAGAAATCTACCTCTTATTTTCTGTTGGGGAGTATGTCTTGCCAGAAATAAAAGTCTTTTCCAAGATAAGGACACCCTTTCTTCCGTCATTGCCATTAATATAGCTGCCATATACTTTGCTTTACCGCCCCCTGAGGTTAAAAATCCTAAACCAAATCAAAAACAAATCAACATACAGGAAGGCATTCCATGTGGTTTCTTGATGGGGCCTCCCAAAACAATAGGGCTGGAGCTGGCCTGTGTATACATATCAATCCGGATCACTCTTTAAAAGCTTCTGTTGGGCTGGGTACAGGCACAAATAACTATGCTGAATTATCTGCTCTGCGCTACCTCTTATACTGGCTTCTTCACAGAAATATCAACACAATTCAGATATTTGGGGATTCACTAAATGTCATAAATTGGGTCAATGGAAAGGCATCTTGTCAAAATCAGATTTTGATGACTCTTGTTGAAGAAATTTCTTTTTTAAAGGCATCTTTTAATAAGTTTTCTATCTGCCACATTTACAGGGACAAGAATGAGGAAGCAGACCAGCTTTCTAAGGCTGGTTTACAACAGGATATGGGCAGCTGGACAGTAGAAGAGATCAGACAGGGGCAGTCAGTCATAACAAATCTGCCTCCTTATACACAGTCACTTTGATTACAGTACATCTTCCTTTTTTGACAGCTGTTTTCGCGGATATATATGTTTCTGTTTATAAATTTATCAGTCTTTTTTTTTTCAGTTTTCTCAGGTATATAACAACAGCAAAAAGTTTTAGATATATACTTTATTATGGTTCCTTTCCGGGTTATAAACTCATAATTTTTTGATGTATGGGGTTGTTTTCCTTTCGTTGAAGGAGACCCCAGTTTATTGTTTCGGTTTTCATCATGAGATTTACCATGCCTCCAATGGGAGGAAGACTGTACAGGTTCAAAAAACAGCAGAAGCAGCTCCAAAAGTTTGAGCAGATCAGCAAACAAATGAGCCACCTGTTATGGCTTAAGACCAATATTGTATGTAAAACTTTTTATAGTCTCTAAATCAATAGTTTTGATTTTTTCCTCGGAAAAAAAAATCTGCATTAATTCAACACTTCTTTAGTATCATGTCAACCTTGCAATGTACTTAATCGGCATTAGAGATGAAATAATAGACTCCATTAATATATAGAAAATCAAAGAAAAGATTTTTAAAATTAGGCGAAAAGTGGAAAAATAGTACTTTAAAAATATAGTAATTTTGAAAGTCGAATTTAAATGTCTAATTGATGGCTAAATTATTTTCATTTATATATATATATATATATATATATATATATATATATATATATATATATATATATATATATTTATATTTATTTATTTAATCATATTGTAATGTTTTTATTTATTTTAATTTTAAATTTAATTTAAATGAAAATTTAATTATATTGTTATGTTTTTATTTATTTTAATTTTAAATTAAGTTAAATTTATTTAATTTTAGATTTATCAAATATTTAGAGGAATCAATTCTCTTGATTTAATCCTTCTACAAACTTGGTAGACCCCTAATTAAGATGGATTTAGGATGGTTTAATTTCGCTCTTTAAATATACTATATTCCATATCAATACAATGGGTTATCTTAAATATGGAGCTCAAAAACTATGGGTAACTCAACCAAGTCAATGAATCAATTCTCTTGAGATACAAAGGGACTTGGTAGATCCCTAAGTCAATGAATCAATTCTCTTGAGATACAAAGGGACTTCGTAGATCCCAAATTAAGATGGATCTAGGATGGTTTAATTTCCCTCTTTAAATATACTATATTGCACATGAATACCATGGGTCAATACAATGGGTTATCATAAATCTGGAGCTCAAAAACTATTGGTAACTCGACCAAGTCAAGCTTACCTTAAGTACCAAATAAAATGAATAAAAATAAAAAACATATATTTGTTATTTTAACATTGCTTTATTTTAATTTTATTTTTATTTTATCTTCACCATAGTGGACTCGAAAACGACTCTCGGGGCAATTGTTGGGGAAATTATATGTGTAATAATTCCAACATTAAATTATCAATGTGGGGTCATAACACTTAGAGGCACAAGCACAGGTAATGCAGGATCACAACATCTAACCTAAACTAGAATATGAAATCAATTTACTATCTAAGAATGTGATTTATAATCATTGTTCAAATGAGTTTATTTCTAATTATGACCTAAGAATTACCTATCACAACTTAGTTACTATGATTTAATACTCAAAACAAATTCATTCGAAATCTACAGTTCAAAATGAAACACTCTTATTATTTGAATACTCTAATCTCACTTTAAATAACGACAAACTCAATCCAACAATAAGATCTACTTAATCTAAGTGAAAGAACCTTAAATCAACCGAGGCTAACTCAAAAAGGCATCAAACTTATGCTACATCTTAATCCAATAGAATCCTATGATAGCTTAGTTACTTTGATTTATTACTCAAAACAACTTCAATCAAAATCTACAATTCAAGATGAAACACTCTTATTATTTCAATAATCTAATCTTGCTTTAAATAATGGAAAACTCAATCCAACAATAATATCTACTTAATCTAAGTGCAAGAACCTTAAATCAATCAAGACTACCTCAAAAAGGCATCAAACTTATGCTAAATCTTGATCCAATAGAATTCACTTTCACTCAAACAGTGTTAAACTAAGGCAATAATTCAAAAGAAAATTGCAATTAATCTAATTCTGGGGATCACACAAATCAATGAGCATTCAACCTTTAACCTTTCAATCTTCCTAACATCACTCTGCAATAAGAATTTAAATAATCAAGATTAAATTAACGTGCTTCAAATCTAAGAAACTACAAAATAAGAAATTATCCTATCCTTAGATTACTTAATCAAACTCAAGAAATCATTCAAACATAAGCGCATTGACTAATGGTTTTACCAATAACTAATTACAATTATAGTGAATTTCAAAACTAAACTACAACTCCAAACATTGATTTAATGGTCTTGTTGCATTGCTTTCAAATACTTGATTGCCAAGACACAATGTTACAGGAAATTGCATTAAATCAGTAAGGTACATAATCCATTTCAATCATATTTAAAAGAAATAGAGTTATCGATCTCTTGTTTATCCAATTAAGAAGCACCTTTAAGTATTCAAATTGTAAACTTGTAACAAATGGATTATTCATGAAATAAAATCATTGATCAACACCATTCATTAGCTTGCAACGAGTTGGAGATGATATGTATATTCAATTTCAAGAAAACAAATTATAGCCTTGAGTATAGAATCAGAATTATGAGATCTAATTAACAAATGCTTTCAAAATAAAATCCCTACATCTAGATTTATCCTATGATGTTTTAAAAAACTTTCTTCCATGCGGTGGTGGGCCCTTGCCACTCCCAAAACAATTTTAAATTAATGCAATACTCTTTTAAAAATCAAAATCACATTAATGCTTACAACAGATTGAGTGTAGAATCATAATTTTCTGTTATGGTTCAACAATCATGCATTTAAACAAACTACATCAAAGCTTCCATTGTATTCATAGTGTAAACAATATTACATACAATCCTTATGATTTCTACCTCTCCCAGTCCCCCAAACTACATGTAGAGTATCAATTTTTATAAGGTGTAGTTGATGGAAACAAAGAACAACCAAAAACTCAGAAAAAGCAAATACAACAACAAAAAAATCATATGCAATCTTCTAGAGAGTCTTCAAATGGATGATGGTTCGGTTCATCCTAATCATGGAATAGATGGAGGAACTAATTCCATTTTTAACACAAAGAAAACTCAGCAAATTCGTTTTCCTCCACATGAACCCAAAATCGTTCACAACCAAACCCAAATCGTTCAGCGATTCTATACTTACACAAAGAATTATGGCACTGATTCTGGGTTACATGAATGAGGGTATTTTGAACAAGATCCAAGTCTCATAATCTCGAGATTATTTCTCATTTTATCAAAAATTGAGATTTTAACTTGTAGCAACTTAGTTTAATTGACTCGTGAAAATTTTCGGATCGAACCCTGCGAAAAATGAGCTTAGCAAAAACCGTCGTTAGTAAATCATAGAAAATTCATCTCTAATCATATAAAATATAAGAAAACTAATGATAACCAACCACAAGGTGTAAGATGTGATTTTGCGGCAAGTTGAGGAATTATGGTATCAAATGAGTGTAAACATATAGGAGTTTAGGCTATGAATAATGGTATTTGTACGGTGGAAAAATGGGCATATTCAAGGCCCAAGATCCCCCCATGCCCGAGGTTTTTCATGTACTCATGCAAATAAATCCCTTACTCATTAAGAGATTCTTAACATTTTGTAGAATTTGGTTCTTTGTGGGACAACATTGCTTTAATATTTGGAGGTGTTGGTTTTTGTGGAGCAACACTGCTTGAATATTTGGAGGTGTTGGTTCTTGTGGAGAAACACTCTTCACATTTAACATATCATACTAATTTATAGAGCAATACAAATTGAGGACAACAAAGGGATGGATGAGGAAGAGATGAAGAATGAAATGAGGCGGTGATGGAAATAGTAGGTATGTGAATAGGTTCTTGTATACTCGTCATCGCAAGGCCAATGCTTATAGGTGGTTTCCTTTATCATTTCATGACAGTAATGATTTCATCCTCCGAATAGAATTTTTTTATCATGGAAGGAGAAGACACGATAGAGACTACCTTTACACCATAAGGATTTTTGTTTTAACATGGTCTTGTAATCAGAGTATAAATCATTTTATTATGAGTAATGAATGGACGGAAGAGAGAAGGATAATGATTTATGCAAGATGAAATGCATGGAATTAGAAGTGGTGAATCATTAATTTTCCTGAACCCTTTAATGAATTAGAGAATCTTAAGCCAAATTTACCTCAAGTTTTACCTTTGTCGTTGATGTGCTCGGTGTTGCAAGATGAAGTAGAGGATGGAATGGTTGGAGTTAATTTGAATACTGATCTGATCTACTAAAGAAGGCTAAAGGTTGAACTGAAGGTATGCTTCTCCCCCATGCCTGAGGAGTTTTATTTCCCCAAACAACTGAGGAAATGTGAATTTTGCTGTAAATGAATGGCTAGGCTCCTATATGGAAGCCTTTAATGAAATGAATATACTGCTGCAAATGAAAATGGAAATATTGATACAAGGATTCAAACTGCTGCAAATATATGTTGAGATCACAAAACCATATAATCATCAACCGCTACACTCCCATGTGCAATCTTTCATATGTGAATAAAGGGTGTCGATATCAAACATAAGCAAGAATCATTGGAATACCAACCATTGATGTGGTCATTAACCAATGCAAGATATCACACCTTTGACGTCAATGGGAATCAAGGCACTATATACATTCTACTAGCCATGAATGGATTTGTCAAAGTCAAATGGACTGCAAAATTCATTCACCAAGAAACATTGATGTATTTCCTTAGTAGATGACAAGGACACCTGCCACTAAGGCATGCAGGCTCCCGGGTACCCTATCTAACCCTAACCTTGATCCCAGATAATGTGTTGATGTCGATTGGACAAGGCTTGTTGGCAGATGGGCCTTAAGGAATCCCACATCAACCAACTTGAGTATAAACATAATGACTTGAAAGATACATGATTTGAAGAACTCATACAAATTTACAAACTTTATTGGGAACTTTACCCGCAAGTTACCTGGTTTTCAAGCAAGGTCCATCCCAAGTCATGCCAGACAAGCTAGTTTAACTTGGATTAGCTTTAGAAATTAAGTGAGTGATTAATCTACAACATGTTCAGGGAAGTATTTTCTTTTTCATCAGAACTTGGGTATTTAATATTGTTGCTATTGTTGATATTTCCTTGCTTCACAAATGTACGAGATGAGCTAATAATCACTGAAATTGAATGCTTATCCATTCCTTGATCATATTTTTCATGGTTCTATAACTTCTTGCATTTTAAACTAAAGAAGGCACAAAAGTAAAAGAAATTTCAAAGTCTTGCAGCATTAATCCTATCCATGATTTTATCTCTTCCCATTCTGAACCTTAGAATTGTCGAGTTGAGTTGAACCATTGCATTGTACTCATTCGTATTGTTTTCCCTTTAGTAATATTCCTTTCTTATGAAATTACTCAAACACTCTAATTGGGGAATCTCATAATCCTGATCCTCTACTTTACATTTTTCTGAGATCTTTCCTCAAAATTTTGGACTTTTTGGCTTATCAAATTCTTGAGTCTATATTACATCGGAGCTATTTTATAAAAATTACGAAATTATTTATCTCCAATTTTTGGATGTCTGATGTGTTAGTGTCAGTATTTGCAGCCTTCCTCCAGTGATCAAACATGCTCTTACAAAGTGATTTTAAGGTGTCAACGTCAAATTTTGTCATTTCAGTGAGTCTTCAAGCAAAATTTGGTCACTAGGCATTAGGTCTAGGGTTTGCTTTTACTCCTTTCAAAATTGTCCAAATGTTGGTCCATGTCACCATTCAGCTGAGTGTACTATCATTCAGAGGTTGTCATCATCATGTCAGGTTCCAATGGGTCATTTTACACCTTGTTCATGCTTCAGTTGCGCCTAGGTAAGGTCATTTCCCTCTCATACGGTTTTGAAGGCAATTTCTCTTGGACAGCCAAATCATCAGCAAAACTTGTATCCTAATGTTCATACACCTTCCCCTATCCTTAATGTACCTTAATAAACACTTCCCATCACTGAGATCCCCCAAATTCCTCATTTTCGCACAAACCCTAGTTTCTTGCTACAAGCCCTATTTTCTAGGCTAGGCCTGTGTTTTTCCCTTTTGGACCCCTTCCCCTCACTCAATTTCTGAGATTCTACTTTCCCCTACTTCCTAACATCCCTCCCTAATTCCAATAATTTCCTCAAGAATTTAGAAGCTCCTTATCCCCTTCATTTCGCTTCATTTCAACAAATCCCTTGTTCCACACATCAGGGTAGGTTTTACTCACATGATGTTTTTGAGCAAGAAAAGATGAATTTTGGAAAAATGGGAGAGGTTTTTGTCCCCAACAGGCTGAGGAACAAAAAAATCCTTCACTTTTTACACAGGTGTCATGGTTTTAGAGAAATGTCAAAAACACAGTTGCCTTGGGAGAATTGATGTACCTCTGAAGTGACCTTGGGAAAATCAATTTTTCTCCTAGCTTGGTTGGCCAAATGACTTTCTTGATGATTCAAATGATAACTAGACACAAATATATTTCCAATGAGCTATCATGAGCTCAATTTGGAGTTGCGAAACACCTTCAAAATTTTACTGCAACATCACTCTGCCTTGAAGCAGCCTCATTTTGCACATTTTGACGAGTCTTGAGATATTTGACTTTTGATAGGGCAAATGAACTCCAAATTAAAAAATTCAAGTTGGGTTGGAAGGTAGACTCAAAGATATTTCCAAAAAGCTATCCCACAACCAATTTGGACATCGAGAAGGCCTCCAAAAGTTATCTACAAAAAGGCATGGTGGACTTCGGTAGTGGCGTGGCGCATTGGTGGTCCGCACCTTTAACAAAGGAAAAGTGCAGTCAAGTCCACTGGATACATGACCAATAGGTGCGGGACCGCAGGTAATACATAGAGGAAGTGTGGACATAGAAATTTTTGAGTAAAAACAGGCTTTTCTGCCCAATGCGTCGCGCCACTTGGCCCGCGCTTATGATTGAGACATATTCTAGAGGAAAACTTGATATTTTTGTATTTGTCATGAAACGTTATGCATGCTCATGGATTACCTAAGGATTTCATCAAGTTCTGGGTTGCCTCAGGAGGTCAAAAACACTCAAAACATGACCTCACTGCCCCTATTTTGACACACAAGAAGCAGCCTTAGGAGATTGAAGTTTTGGAGGGGTAAATGACATCTAAATTCAGAAATTCCACATGGGTTGGAAAGAAGACAGGCAGGGCTTTCGAACAAGCTATCATGAGCTCAATTTGGACTTAGGGTAGGGCCTCAAATTCATCTCCAAATTGGCACGATGCATAGAGAATCAGGCATGACACATAGAGGATTTTTGCCTGTTTTTCACTGTTCAGCTCAAAAATTCGCCCAATTTTGACTAGTTTTACTTTTCGATGTAACTATTGATCTACCATGATGTAATTTGATGACCATGATGTAATATTGGCACATTTTTACTTTTTCTAGAAGATTCATTCACTAAAAAGTGAAAGTTAAATAAATGAATCAATTTCCTAGCATATAGGGATAAGTTGTTTGACTACCTAGATTTTAGTTCCTTGTTTAGAATTAGTTCAAATAGCTCCTAGAATGATGAGCTCGACCTCTAGAGGCAAGGGAATAGGTTTGGCTTGTCTATAGTATGTAATCTCTAAGTCATTTTCAGGGTTGGATACTTGGGATTTCTTGGCACTCTATTGTACATTTCATTTCTGCAATTTTGGCAAAGGAAAGACCAGGGTTTTGCGACACTTGTTGGGATCCATGTGGCTCTATGTTTTGATGTGTGTTTCTCCATGTATTTGTAAGTTCACTAATGTTTATGTGTATCATTTTCCCTTCTCTTTTCTTCTACAATTAAACAAATGAGAGATTAAGCTAGAATTCATTGGACTGCTATGCTCTGCCTAGATATTTTGTTTAATTCTTCATGTTTTCATCTACTTGAGGAGGACTCTTGAGACCCTCTTTCCCTCCTTGGCTCCTCACCAGTCTGATCCACTCATTCATTCAATCCAAAGCATCAAAACAATTGCCTTCGTTGCCCCAATCAGAACTCTGCAGAAACTAGGCCTCATCCTTGGACCCAAAATTTTCCTGTCCCTTTTTCCAACAAAACCCCGAAAAACTCAAATCAAAACTTTGCACTTCATACCAAGCCTAAGATTAGTTGTTAAATCAGTCATCTCAAGCCCCATATGATTATCTTTTGCTAATATTGACCCGGAGAGAACCCTCTCCTGTCCTCGTAGGGCTAGCTACGAGGCTGAGCATGGTTTGATGTGGACCTAGAACCTTGCCTTTTCAGCCTAAGGCAAATCTAGGCTCTAACATAGTGGCGACCATACTGGGAAGAAAGTTTATTTTTCACTGTTTGGCTTTGTAGACTACAGACGAAGCCTGAAGTTAGCCAGGTAGCCTTCGAAACGCTCTTGCTTTGCATTAGCGAAAGTAGATGAAAGCTGCTTCAGTCAATCTATGCTCTAGTTTATAAACTGAACATCTGATCTAAATGATCACCCCAGTACATGTGTCAAGTTAGATCTGATGGTTGATGGTGGACAACGGTCAGACATAAGAAGGCTGAAATCATTCACCTGGTGACTCCAACTCAATGTAGAGACTCCACTGGAGGACTAATTCTTATCTGAGAAAATGGAAGGACCTTACACAAAGTTCAGGTATCCAAAGTGGAATGGTATTCAGGATCTAGTCTGCTTTCTTGTAAATTACTTCTTTGTTGTTTTTGAAGCTATCCTGAAAGTTTTTCAAAATTTGTTGTATGATGAAGGTAATCAAAATGTTCACTCGACCTATTCAAAAAGTGTAACTATTGAGTTTCCCTTTGATCTTGACCTCCTTACTTTTCCCACATCTCATGATGACTTTCTTCAGCATTATGAGCCTAAAGAAAACAAACCTGATCCCGTCACTCTTGTATAAACTCCTACACCTTTTATAATCCTAGATAGGTATAAACATCTTGTTTTACCTTCTATTCTTCATTCTTTCCCCCAAAACTATGATCTATACTTGCCGAGGTTTGATGGTGAATGTAACAATGTCAATGTTGAGCAACATGTGCAGAATTTTGAGTCTTTTCTAGACCTTTTTGAAGTTGATGAAGAAGATGTCAGTATAAGGCTTTTTGCTCTTTCTTTGCAAGGCAAAGTGAAGAGTTGGTTCAAAACCCTACCTGATGTGAGCATCTCAGATTTCCAGCAGTTCATCAAAGCTTTTCTCGACAGGTGGATGATTGGACAGAACCTTTTCCTTATTATAGAAGAGTATAACCAGCTAAAAAGATTGCCAGAGGAGACAGTACAATAGTTTTCAACCAGATTTAACCAAGTTTATTATTCGATGCTGGTTGATATAAGGCCTCCTCCTAGATCTGCTCTCTTGCACTATCCGGGTGCCTTTGATCTAGAAATAGAGTTTCAGCTGAGAGAAAGGAATCTTGCAAGACTTGAAGAGATACAAAACAGTGCAGTAAATGTAGAGGCTCATCTGCTGATCCGAAGGGCAAGGTTGAAAGAAGAAGAGACGAAAAACATAGATCCGAAGAAATCGCCATCTCTAGAGGTAAAGCTTGACATTTTGGCAAGTGTAGTGGAAACGATGATGGACAAGATCAACACAAGGAATGATTATGATGTTCAAGCCCATGGCTCGTTGTTTGAAGAATAACAAGTTGCTGACCCAAAACATCTTCTCTCTTATCCCAGTTGTCATAGATCTGATAATGATTGTTTTATAGATCATCTTGGAGAGGAGAGATTTGTTGATATGACATGTATGCTTGATGATGTGTTTTATACTGATGATTTGCCTTAGTTTGATCAGTATGAAGATGATTATGTTCCCCAAATAGAAGCTAATCTTGTAGACAAATCAACAGCTAGTTTGTGGGAGGAAGAAGTTCACTTTCAGCAGCTTGAGTACATTGATCAACCGATGCATATTAGCTATGACAATGACGACGAAAGTGTAGCAAATTTTGAAGTAAGTGAAGGATCTTTGCCTTTTTGTTTTGCTTCATTTCAGTTCATCAGAGACAACTTCCATGCAATCAGAAATCAGTTCTCAACAAGTCTTGACTTGGACCCTCTTAAGGGCGATGAAAACTTTGTTCCAGACTTCTCATATTCAGATTTGCAGTTCCCGAATGCCATTAATTTTCAAGTTGCACATGAAGGCATGGAAGCTAGCACAGATGATCAAATGATACAAGAAGATTCCCTACCTTTCTGTTTTGAATCATTTCAGTTTTTGAAGGGTAATCTGCACAGTAAATATTCTAATGGGCAGCCTATAGGAAATCAACAATCTCTCAGTTTTAATGTTGAAGATGAAGGTCAGATTATAGATGAAGGTGTGGTAGCCGAAATACATGATTTAAAGATGCAAGAGGATTCTGTACCCTTTTGTTTCGAAGCATTTCAGTTTATAAGGCAGAATCTTCGCAATATCTCTAAAGAAAAAGATGAACAACCAGTTGAATGTCATACAGTTTCAATAGATACATCGCAGTAATCTTCTCAAGTTTTTGATGATCCTATTGCTCATGTGTTGGATTCTGTTTGCTGTAAAAGTTCCTCTCCATCAGCTAACCATGTGCTAGAAAAGAATGTTGATAATAATCTGATTCAAATGTCACCTTCATTGTCTTGTTTAACAGATGTTTCATTACAAAGCTCGGACCAAGGTTTGCAGTCACATGAGGAAATTCATAAAGGAAACTTTTGTTTTGTTTGGAATCAGCAATAGAGTTTGGTTATTCACGAAATTCAGGACCCTTTTGACAGCCTGTTGTTGTCACCAAAGAAAGACAACACAGATGTGAGGAAAATCTTAATATCCAGATATGAAGATTACTTGGACCAGAGCAGTAAAATCAATAGTAATGTTTATGAAGATCCTTTCACAGAATTCTTGAAGTCATCCAGTCAATTCATGCTTTATAAGTTTATCAGTAGTCAGCTTGAGTCCAAGTTTTCATGGGAACTGCCTTTCAATTCTTCCCTTTTCCTGCACATCAGAAATCATTTGGGAAGAAATGAACTATCAGCCATGATGCTTACATGGTTGCATTGGCTGTTCCATTTCACTTGATCGAGTGGTGAAAAGAACTGTTAGAGTAGGTTTTCATCAATAAGCTCTACTTTTAGCATAATTTCTAGTTTGTCGGTTGTGTTTAAGTATTGAGTCAGTTTTTAGTTGAGTGAGAGTCAGTTTGTGTCGTCAAGTCGTCAGTTTTCAGTCATGCATTTCAGCTTGAGTTTTGACTCCATTGCCCAATGGATGAAGGCACTTGTCTGCTCTTCTAAAGATATGTAGTTCTTGGCACCTCCAAGGAGCTACCATCCCCAATGGAGCCAATGTTAGTGTCAGTCTTTGCAGACTTCCTCCAGTGTTCAAACATGCTCTTACAAAGTGATTTTAAGGTGTCAATGTCAAATTTTGTCATTTCAGTGAGTCTTCAAGCAAAATTTGGTCACTAGGCATTAGGTCTAGGGTTTTCTTTTACTCCTTTCAAAATTGTCCAAATGTTGGTTCATGTCACCATTCAGCTGAGTTTACCATCATTCAGAGGTTTTCATGATCATGTCAGGTTCCAATGGGTCATTTTACACCTTGTTCATGCTTCAGTTGCGCCTAGGTAAGGTCATTTCCCTCTCCTAGGGTTTTGAAGGCAATTTCTCTTGGAAGGTCAAATCATCAGCAAAACTTGTATCATGATGTTAATACACCTTCCCATATCCTTAATGTACCTTATTAAAAACTTCCCATCACTGAGATCCCCCAAATTCCTCATTTTTGCACAAACCTTAGTTTCTTGCTACAAACCCTATTTTCTAGGCTAGGCCTGTGTTTTGCCCTTTTGGACCCCTTCCCCTCACTCAATTTCTGAGATTCCACTTTCCTCTACTTCCTAACATCCCTCCCTACTTCCAAAAATTTTCTCAAGAATTTAGAAGCTCCTTATCCCCTTCATTTCACTTCACTTCGACAAATCCCTTGTTCCACACATCAGGGTACGTTTTACTCAAACGAAGTTTCTGAGAACGAAAAGATGAATTTTTGAAAACTGGGGGAGGTTTTTATCCAAAACAGGCCAAGAAAGAAAAACCTCCTTCAATTTTTACATAGGTGTCATGGTTTTAGAGAAATGTTAAAAACACAGTTGCCTTGGGAGAATTGATGCACCTATGAAGTGACCTTGGGAAAATCAATTTTTCTCCTAACTTGGTTGTCCAAATGACTTTCTTGATAATTCAAATCATAACTAGACACAACTATATTTGCAATGAGCTATCATGAGCTCAATTTGGAGTTGAGGAACACCTTTAATGGTTGACTGCAACATCACTCTGCCTTGAAGCAGCCTGATTTTGCACATTTTGACCAGTCTTGGGAGATTTGACCTTTGACAACGAAAATGAACTACAAATTAAAAAATTCAAGTTGGGTTCAAAATTAGACTCAAATACCTTTCCAACAAGCTATCCCGTACCCAATTTGGACATCAAGAAGGCCTCCAAAAGTCATCTGCAAAAAGGCGCGGTGCATTGGTGGTCCGCACCTTTAACAAAGGAAAAGTGCGGTGAGGTCCGCTAGATACATGACCAATAGGTGCGGGACCGCAGGTAATACACAGAGGAAGTGTGGACCTAGAAATTTTTGAGCAAAAAAAGTCTTTTTTGCCCAATGCGCCATGCCACTTGGCGCGCGCTTATGATTGGGACATCTTCTGGAGGAAAGCTTGATATTTTTGGATTTGTCATGAAAAGTTATGCATGCTCATGGATTACCTAAGGATTTCATCAAGTTTTGGGTTGCCTCAGGAGGTCAAAAACACTCAGAAAATGACCTCACTACCCCTATTTTGACACAGAGGAAACAGTCTTGGGAGATTGAAGCTTTGGAGGGGCAAATGACATCCAAACTTAGAAATTCCACTTGGGTTGGAAAGTAGATAGGCAGGGCTTTCCAACAAGCTATCATGAGCTCAATTTTGACTTCGGGAAGGGCCTCAAATTTAGCTCAAAAGTGGCACGACGCATAGAGAATCAGGGGCGGAGCACAGAGGATTTTTGCCTATTTTTCACTGTTCAGCTCAGAAATTCACCCAGTTTTGACTAGTTTTACTTTTTGATGTAACTATTGATCTACCATGATGTAATTTGATGACCATGATGTAATATTGGGACATTTTTACTTGTTCTAGAAGATTCATTCACTAAAAAGTGAAAATTAAATGAATGATTCAGTTTACTAGCATATAGGGGTAAGTTGTTTGACTACCTATATTTCAGTTCCTTATTTAGAATTAGTTCAAACAGCTCCTAGAATGATGAGCTCGACCCCTAGAGGCAAGGGAATAGGTTTGGCTTGTCTATATTATGTAATTTCTAAGTCATTTTCAAGGTTGGATACTTGGGATTGCTTGGCACTCTATTGTACATTTCATTTCTGTAATTTTGGCAAAGGAAAGACCAGGGTTTTGCAACAATTGTTGGGATCCATGTGGCTCAATGTTTTGATGGTGTGCTTCTCTATGTTTTTTTAATTTCACTGATGTTTTGTGTATCATTTTCCCTTCTCTTGTCTTCTACAATTAAACAAATGAGATATTAAGGTAGAATTCATTGGACTGCTATGCTCTTCCTGGATATTTTGTTTAATTATTCATGTTTTCATCTGTTTGAGGAGGAATCTTGAGACCCTCTTGCCCTCCTTGGCTCCTCACCAGTCTAACCCACTCATTCATTCAATCCAAAGCATCAAAATTATTGCCTTCCTTGCCCCAATCAGAACTCTACAGAAACTAGGCCTCATCCCCGAACCCAAAATTTGTCTGTCCCTTTTTCCAAGAAAACCCCCAAAAACTCAAATCAAAACTTTGCACTCCATACCTAGCCTAAGATTAGTTATTAAATCAGTCATCTCAAGCCCCATCTGATTATCTTTTGCTGAGATTGACCCGGAGAGAGCCCTCTCTTTTCCTCGTAGTGCTAGCTACGAGGGTGAGCATGGTTTGATGTGGACCTAGAACCTTGCCTTTTCATCCTGAGGCAAATCTAGGCTCTAACACGATGTATTGATATTCCTACATAATACATTAAGAAGGAATTCAAAAGTTTTATTTATGAAAAGTTCTGAAATTATTTTATTCTGAAGTCTTGCTTCCCGATGCCTTCCTTTAATATGAAAGACTTCTATATATCGAAACTTCCGATAGTGGAAGTGAAAATCAATTAAACTCTGAAAATAAATTCCACCGAAAACATTTAAATGATAAAGACTTTATTTATCAGAGAATTGTTCCCATTTGGAAAGTATTGTTTATCGAAGCTCTTACTTATCGCTTTAATTCTCTCAGAACCTCAAAATCTTAGAATATTAGGTTAAGTATCCTCATAGGTCTTTAATCAATTCATTATGATCTTTCACTATGCTTGCATTATCTTTGTATATATTTCATGTTATCGTGGTGGTCAAGAGCTTGGATGTATTTTAATTATAAATTTCATCAAATCCAAGTACTTATTCCTCAGGATGACTTTGTGACTTTGGGGATATACATTCTTTATGGTATGTGCACATAGGCCTCCTTTTACTCTTCTCGACAATCTTCCTGGATAATGAAAATTTCATCATTTGTGGTTCATTTATGTTGTTGCCTTTGTCCAACTATTGGATGCCCATTTCATTATCTCAGTCATCATTTAGTATGCTTCTTCATTTTCTTTTCAAGGCACTCTTGAACAATCATTATGATAATGCAACAATTGTTAAGGAATTTGGAACAAGTAAACGCAAATGGATCATGGTTAAACCATGTTTAATTTCTCCTATATTTGATTTTTGATATATCACTCTATATTTAGCATAAAAAATTTGAAGACCTCTCCATCTACACATATGCATTACATTGTTTGGACTTGGTCGTGATTTTTAACAATTTGTGAGAATCATGGAGTGAATATAAAATTTGAAATATTAAGAGAACAATCATCACAACAAAAACATATTATCATTATTCTAATTTCTGATGAATTTTATTTACTTTAGATTCTAGGTTATTGCTTGCTTTAGTTCAGATTTAATAAATGATGATTTTGGGTCAATAATATTTCAGAAAATTCAACATCTTCATGCTTATAATTCTAATTAAAAGAAGAAGTTACTTTTATTGGAGAAAATGATATCTCTCACAGAAGATCAAACACAAATTTCCAATAAGTTTCATATGCTCGCTTTCATAAAAACATTACAATATGATTAAATAAATAAATATAAAAATTTATATAAAATATACTCTCAAATTAAAAATTACTTAATTTTTTTTTTCCTTCTGGAAAAAACATAATTTTCATTGATATATAAAAATTACATGCTATATATGCATAAGCATATGCTGTAAGAGGCAGTGCCTGTCAGTTAAATAAGTTCCAAAAAAAAGAAACCCAAAAATTTGATGTCTTTTATCCACGCAAGGAGGCATCCTTGTCTGATCCATTTATCATATTGTTTTACCAAATAAAAGTAACATAAAAGCTGTAGTTATATAGCATCCATTGTTCTTGCTGTATAAACATATGGTAATTGAAAGCAAAAAAATCCATGATCTAAGCTCGTTCTGAGCTTGCTATAGCATCTATGTCCGTGAAGGGTCGGTGTAGTATTGATAGAAAATTCCTTCTCTTTGTTCTTGGATCATCCAAGTGCCAGATGGCCTGTGCATAGCTTATTTGGATAGTCTGTCAGCATCTGCATTTCACTCCCTGAAAATATGATGGCATGTAAAAGTTTCAAAAGGAGTAATAAGATGATGAGGCTCATCCAGTATGTGTGATAGTGTGTATGCAGAGCATCTAGATTTTTTGTTAATCCAATCACAAAATTTTTTTGAGTCCCCAAAGAGTTGAAGGTCTCGGCAATGGATTTTTAGTGCATGTTGTATGAGGAATTTTGTAGAGGATAGCTCTGCGAAATTATTTGTGCCTCTCCCGAAACCCATCTGTATATGGAGGGAATGTGAATCAGTGAGGTTAAGAATGGCCCCTTCCCTGCAGCCATCCTCCTAGGCAGATTCGTCAAAATAAGCACATGGTTTTGAATGGTCAATGGATTTGGGTATGATGGATCGAGGTCGGGATGTCTCCTCGTCATCTGGTATGATGGAGTAGTCAGAGATGATACGGGAAGCAATGGATGGCCAGTGCGGCAAGGAGTTTTGGAAAATGAGGTTGTTGCGAGCTATCCATAGTCCCCAGCATATAAGTAAAGGGAGATTTCTAAGTTTTTGAGGCCTAGCGCTTGTCCACCAAATCGACCAAGCTTCCTTTACAGAAGTGCCTTGCCACCTTGTCAGGGAAGAAATCATGGCTGAGATCGATTGCCATAGCTCTCGGGTAGCTATATAGTCAATGAATAGGTGTGAGGCTGATTCATTATTGCATTTACATAGGTGACACCAGAAAGGGCCATGATGAGATCGCTTGAGTAGATTGTCTCCAGTGGGAATTTTGTTCTTAAGTATAGTCCACATGAGAAGTCTACTCCTCGAGGGGGGGGGGGGGGACTTTAGCTTCCATAGATGCTTCCACCATGACTCTATGACCTGAGGGTGACGATCTTCAGCTATAACTAGATATCCCTCCTTTGGTGAGTATTTCCTTGTTTTTGAGCATGCCCAGATGACTTCATCTTCTTCCTCACTAATCTGGATATGTGCCTCAGTGAGGGCCCTGATGAAGGTGTTCCAATGTTGTGTCCATTGATGGGGGATGTTTAATCTCTGCGCTGATTTCCAGGCTTGCTGAAAGGGGGTGGAGCGATTAAAATCTGCTATGTGGCCAATATGGGTAATGTTGTTGTCTCTGAGGAAAGCTTTGAGGTCATCTGGCAGCCTATATATATTCCCACATCCAATCCATGGATCCAGACCAATCCTCACTTTCAATCTGTACTGAATTTTCCAGGTGATGTCGGCCCTGATGATGTCAAGTGATTTTATTACCGCCTTCCATATGATTGAAACCCCTGAATGTAATCTTTGTGGTTGGCTTATCCAATCCATTAGGTTTGAGGGAGCAATATATTTTGAACAGGCCACCCTAGTCCATAGGCTATTGGTTGTGATAAGCTGCCACCCTAGTTTCACTGCCAGGGTTGTGGAGAAGTCTTCTAATTTCTTTATGCCCCATCCTCCCCATTTCTTAGGCAGATTTAGGGCCTCCCATTTTACCCATGCGAATATTCTTCTTGACTGATGTCCCTTCCAAAGGAATCTGCAACATAAGGCCTGAATTTTAGATAGTATACCCCAAGGGATCCATGCTAGTGACATCTAGTAAACTGGGTTGACCTCTAGAATAACTTTAATGAGAGTAAGTCTGCTTGCCCTGGAGAGGTATTTGTAGTACCAATTGTTTAGTCTTTTCTCCATTTTGTAAATGAGCTAGGTCCAATCTATAATATTGTACCCCAGAAGTTTCAACTTGTAGCCCAGATATCTAAGTCCATCTTCCAACCTAAGAAGAGTGTATTGGAACCTTTGCATCACATAATGGATTTCATGGGGAGAACATCATGCTTCTATGAGGGTCAATTTGTTGCAATTGACAGTCATGCCCGTGGCTGTTTGGAATAAAGCAATTGTGTTCTTCATGATTGTCAAGTCTCCAATGCTTCCATTAAGAAATAAAAGGACATTGTCCACAAATAACAAATGATTCAAAGTGCAATCATCCATGATTTTTATTCCCTTCAGTTTGCTTCTTCTAAATTCTTCTTTGACCAGCTTGCTTAGACCTTCCATTATCAATAGAAAGAGAAAAGGGGATAGGGGTAACCCTGTATAAGACCTCTTTTGGAACAAAAAAAGGGGGAAGTTGCCCCATTGATAAGCATGTTGAAAGGTATATCAGTGATGCAGCTCATGATCCATTTAATGAATTCAAAAGGGAACCCTAGGTGGGTTAAAAGCATTCTAATATATACCTAGTTTGCTCTTGTAGGAAGGCAAATTTCTCTGGCAAAATATTCTCGGATAGAATGGGTCACATCCGATTTGCAATAATTTTTTCCACGATCTTGTATATGCAATTACACAGATATATGGGTCTGTAGTCATCAAAGGTAGATGGGCTGTCAGATTTTTGAATGAGGGCGATGAATGTGGAGGTGAAGGATTCGAGGATCTTCCCATTGGATCTGGAGTGTTCAATGACTTTAAGAAGATCCTCCCCTAGGGTTTCAAAAAAAGTTGAATAAAAATCGATCAACCATCCATTCGACCCTGGGCTTTTGTCCCTCTTAAACCATTGGATCGTGGCTTCTAATTCACCGATAGTGATCTCCTTAGTTAGTTCCTTGCCTACTTCCTGATCCACAAAATGAGGGAATAATTGAGCTACATGAATGATTTCGGCAAGATTTGCTTTAGGGGGGGCCCTGTAGATCTGTTTAAAGTGAGAGTTCCCTAAAGAAGCCAACTGAGGGAAAGTATTGATAGTGTGACCTTGCTCATTCAAGAGTTGCCAGATGGTATTGATGGATTTCTGGCCATTTGCAAACTTGTGATAGAATTTTGTATTGTCATCTCCCTCGAGCAGCCAAGTCACCCTACTTCTCAGTCTCCATAATTCTTCGCGTTCCTTGAGGATTTTCCTTCTAGTGGCATATAGTTCAATGAGTCTATTCCTTTGATCGGTCACTCTATAGGCCCTGTCCAAGTCTTGTTCAATCTTAGCGATTTCCTTCTCAGGATTTAAGAGAGTTTGATCATCTTTTATTCTCTTATTGTGAGCCCAATGTTTGGATAGTCTCTTCAGCTCAATGAGGTTATGGGTGAATCCCTCTGATATGTTCCCACCAGCATCTGGGGGATGCGCCTTCTAGTATTCCTTGATAATTTGATTATATGTGGGGTCCTTGAGCCAAGTGGAGCTGAACTTGAAAGGTCCCTTAGGTTTCTGAGGTCCCCCACTAAATTCCATGAATATGGATAGATGATCAGAGACTCCTCCCAACCCCACCCATTGTCTATGAAGAAACCCCAATGTCAAAAGTCCTTCCTTTATAAGGAAATGGTCGAGTCTTCGAGCAAGACTATCCTCGCCATCTCTATTCTTCCTCCAGGTAGGTAAGACGTTGGCAAAGGGGATGTCCAACAAATTATGGGTGTCTAGAAGATTCTCAAAAAAGGCTGATAAAGGATCCAGTTGTGCATGATGTCCCCATGACTCAGAGTGTCCAATGGAGAAATTTAAGTCCCCTCCCATGATTAGGTGATCTTTCTGAAAAGCTTCTCAGTCAAGGAGATGGTCCCAGAAGGCAGGCCTGTGTTGGCAAGGCCCATAAACATTTATGACTCGTACCTCCACTCCCAAATCAATTGAAAAAAGGTCCACCCCTATATGCCCTAGACCTCCTCAACAGTTACAGAGTTTTATGGAGCGGGTGTTGCATCTTAGGGCTAGTCCTCTAGATCTTCCATTTGCATCTATTCCTACAAATCTCCATCCAGGAAGCATAACCTCGAGAAGGTGAGTAATGGTGTCAGCAAGTCCCAGCTTTTCTTGGAGAATGATGACATCTACGGGAAAGGTAAGAAAAATTCTACGGAGGGCTAGTTTTTTTTCGGGTCTAGCCAACCCTCTGCAATTGAAGGAGGAAATCTTCATGAGGGGAAGTCAGATGAGGGATTCGATGCTCTAAGTACCCTTTGAATGGTTGATTACTTGCCCAAGGCGATCTCGCCTCTGACCTGTAATTGAGCCTTTGAGAGGGAGGAGAGTCGACCCCATGGGAGTTTGGGAGGAGGTGGAGAAATATGTAGATCGAGCTCGATATGATCCGGGGTCTTTAATTTCTGCTTCGCCTTGGATCGAGTTTGATATTGAGGGGAAGAAGGGCCAGCAACAGGTAAAGGAGTGAAGTCAAGGGGGGAATCGGGAGAGATGGAATGGTGGCAGAGAAGGTATGATCAGGTGAGGGGGAGGAGACGGCCAGAGTGGATTGTGAGGGAGGGTTCACACTTCCATTCAATAAACAAGAAATTGAAAATTCAATTAATCCATTAAAAGCATTTAACTTAGAGGGATTAGGAGAGTTTGAAATCATACCCGAAGAAACCACCGACCCAGCAGCTGCTCTTGCCCTGGTGAGAGGAGGGGAGGGAGGTCGAAGCGGAGGCCTGCCGTGTTTCTTTGGGGTCCCCTACGAGAGATTCATTTCTGCATGAGGTGGGTCACCTTTGTTTCCATCTTGTTTGCTGTGGGGCTGCTCCCCCTGTTCCTGATCTATCTTTGGGGGAATAGTCCTTCCAGCTTATCCCTTTTCCTTATTTTTAATGAGAGGGTAGTCCTTGTAGAGATGCCCCACGTTGTGGCATCTCTTGCATCTGAAAGGAACTCCTTCATAATCCAGATTTTGCCTCCGAGAGAAGTTCCTCTATTAGATTGTGATATATTCCTAAAGCCCATCGCTAGTGTCAATGTGTACCAATATTCTTGCATACGCCATCCTTCCTGTCGAGAGGTAGGATTTATCATACTCTAGGTAGGTTCCCAAGGAGTTCCCAATATGCCTAAAAATGTCCTCTGACTAGAACTAAAGGGGTAGGCCAGGTAATCTAACCCAGAGAGGGCTTGCTCCAAATTGTTCTCTTTCTGGGTCGAAAAGTGGTGTCCACCTCCGAAGGAGCACCGATGCTTGTTCTATATTCCAAACCGGTGAAGGTACCCAGTTGGTGTGCTCTGCCCTGGCGAAACGAAGTGCAAACCATCCTTTAACAAAAGTCTGAACCACCAGTAGTTTGGCGAGATGATTACCCCAAACCTCCGTGGCCCACTGCTTCAATCTAGTGGCACTGTAGAACCGGCCCCTGACTCTTCCAACTAGCACTTGCTCGGCTATGTCCATCGACTCGCTCCACTAGAAATCCTTGCCCAAGCTCAGGAATACCTCCAAATCTTTTGGTTTCAGGACCCTTTGTTTCTTCACTCGCCGGGTTCCTTCATTAGGCTTGGTATTTTGATGAGTGCCTTGGGTAGGGTCGGTCTTAGATGCAGGGACGCCTAGGAGGGGTTCAGAAGGAAAAGCCCTCAAGATGGGAGGGACTTCCATAATATTCCCAGAAGGGGGGGCCGATGAGGGTGGAACAGGATGCCTTGGATCAGAGGCGGCAAGATCGCTGATGGTCACTGTTGAGAGGGTGTGGGAGCCGGCGGAGGAAGGGAAAGGTTAGATACCCTAAGAGGAGATGCCCATATTTGGATCTATGGTTTGATCCACGAAATTTAGTGTAGAAGGAGACAAAGGTTATGCAGTGAGGTTTGGGATGGAGGGGGAGGCCTCTGAGAGTGTAGCCACCAAGCACGAGGGCCCTGAGATCGAGGGAGCAAGGAAATGGTGTCAGTGAATTCACATTCATAATGGTAGCTTCTTGTTGGGTTTACCTGGGGAGATGTCTAGATGGAGGTACCCGCTAGTGGGTCTTTTGAGTAGTCTACTAGGTCCTCCATAACCGTCTCTATATTCCCACGCCAGCTGCCTTAAGAAAACCAAGGTCGCCTATCGTTGTAGTGACCAGGTAACAGTTGAGGGTAGGTCAGGGAGGTGGGTAAGGGTAAAAACCTAAGCAGAAAAAATAGAGGGAGAGATTGTAATGGCGCAAACGGGGATGGAAGGTGAGTGTAAACACTCCATCAATTAAAACTCAGTAAATAAATAAAATAAAATTACGTTTGTAAACATAGTATAACATATAGGAAAATTTCTATTATAGCTATGACTTTTAGAGTGTAAGAATTAATTACAAGCTGGACGGTGATTACGGTTCATGTCATAAGTCTCAAACTAAATGAATGTCGTACTTTACCATGTGATACACCCAAACTCGGCATGAACGATGCACAGGTGGCAACCCAGTTTTCATTCCCGCTTTCCAACTAATCTAATTGATGATTTTTTTTTAATGGGCATTGTTTTCAATGCCCTACTCTGCCATAGTACGTGGCACGAGCAGGGTCTGTCTCAACATAGATTTCCACGGGCTTGGCAATGCATCAACGGAGGATGTTGGTTGAGAAAATCTGATGGACAGCCTTGGTTTCATTTGGTACCAATCCTCATGTCGACTGCCTGGAGTTCCTTTCTGTTTCTCTCCCGCTCCCGGAGCTCCGCTCCGCCCCTTCTCATGCCCTACATGCTGCTGGATCAGCCAGTGGCGCTGGCTGGAACCACGATGCAGGTTCACTGCTACTACGCTATGGTTCATTCTTACACAACAACTCTGAGGAAGGCCAGGTATCTCGGATTAATTTAAATTACCAAGGGCACAATTTTCCTTTTCTGCTATGATTTTTTGTTTGTTTTATTCTCAATGCTTAGCGATTATGATGTTTACCTACAGGTGTTTCAACGGAGGATTTTGTTACTTCTTCGAACAGAGAGCTGTGCTACCAGCCAGACCCCTCCGCTCTTAACTGCTCGGGTAAGCAACGACCTCCGTTTTTCTTTTCTTTTCTGGGTTGATGGGTTTCTGGCCATAACTCCTTTGAGTATACTACCTTCTGGCTTCCAGGATTCCACTGTTGATGAGTGAGAAGTGGGAATGGCCGATTGGCATCGTGACACTGCTGATACTCAGCCCTGTAGCAGAAGTTAAAGTATAGATTAAATATATTGAGTCCATAGTCCTCTTAGTGTCCCACGACTGATTTATTGAGTTTTCTTGGTCTTGTATGCCTTTGGAAAACCCTGGTCAGCTCCGCATATTTTGTATTTTCAGTATTACATTCTGAGAGGAGGGTTTTGTAAGTTTCTTTTTTTGCTTCATGAACTATGTAAAGCACATTTTCCTAATTTAGGCGTGCAACTAAGGGTTTGAACATGTATAACTTCCACTTGCATAATACTGCTACATCTACTTGTATTTAGCTATATGTAATAGTTTTTCCTGTTTATTAATATGGCTGTATTGAGAATTGATAATCGATGTTATGAACACCCGATTGGTTCTCCGAGTTCATGGATGAAAGACTTAATCAGTTTAATTCTTTACTATGTAAGAAAGTTCTATTTTATTGGCTGTCGTTTCACTAAATACAATGTTTTTGTTGAGACTATTAGTGATTTTTCGTTCCCGTACAACTGATGTTTTCTCTGTCGCAAAGGGTGTTTTATCATCTCCGGTATACGACGAGTCATCCTTGGCCAACTAAGGCTCAGGTTACTGTCGACCCTAAAGTCCTACGGTCTTTTGGTAACATTCAACTTCACCCTTAGCTAACACTTATCGGCTAGAGCTGGGAACAAAACTACTGTTACTACTTTTGTTTAGTAGGGACAAAGAGGTAAAAACTGTATAATTTCCTAATAACTACTATTGTTTTGCATCTGTTGCTACAGGGTGTCTCGTCCTTGAGCTCTATAGCTCTCTAAGAAACCTTGCCGCGAAAGAGCTTCTGATTCTACCTACAATTACACAGTATGGACCATATCCCTGTTTGTTGGTGTCTTCTTTTCTTTTTCTTTTCTTTCCTACCCTTCCATTCGATAAGGGTTAATACAGACTATTGTTTTCTTTAAGTTTACTATATAGTCTATCTGCTTATTTTTTTTATAGGAACTACATAGAATTACTCACGGAGTACAGTATTTTAATCCTAAATATCATAGAGGAATTCTTTACATACTAAATGAAATACCCAGGCTTATTCTCTTAACAGAATCTACACTGAAATACATAGGTTTTTAATCCAACCTTTAAGAAAGAAGTTAACAGTTTCCTAAGTCAGCTAGTCCTATAAAATTTTCTTATTTTACTGGCATACTCAGAAATAATTAACCGTACCTGAATTCTAGTAATGCAACTGAAGTAATTCTTTAGAAGATTCACCTCTATTCTCTCTTGCTTGTCTACCTCCCGTCCATGAGGTGGCCCTCCTCGACCCAACCTCCCCCCAAGCACTACAGCAAGACCACCGTCTTTGCAAAATTTTAGCACTGTAAGCCTGCGCTATCTGGTCATCACCAGACTTAGTGTCTTCTACATGATTACAGCGTTTCAAGCCTGCGCTATCTGGTCATCACCAGACTTAGCATCTGCTGCGAAATTTTGGCACTCAAGCCTGCGCTATCTGGTCGTCACCAGACTTAGCGTTTTTTTTTTTTTTTCAAGATGATGGCACCCTCTCCCATGCTATCTGGTCATCACCAGACTTAGCGTTTTCCTTTCCCCCCCTAGCTTCCATTTCCTACGGAAACCTCTACCGTTGGGGAAAGTAGTTAGGGTTTTTTTTGTGTTTCTTTATTTAGCAACCATCATTCTTAATTTTAACCTCCTTTCATAAGGATCGCTGCAGCCACTGACACCCTGTTTTATTTTAATTAACAATAATGAGCAACATAACAATGATTAACAACACATTTAAATTCAAACAATAATGATAATAATTACTCAGTTTACCCCACAATTAATAATAGTCAAACAGTTGTAAGATCATTATCCTTTGCATCAGTAGTGGCGAGAGTGGTGGGCTGGCAGAAGCCTCGATCGCAAACATAAATCATGATATAACCACCATTAAGGATGTCAGACGCGCTGGTAACTGGCGTCATTTGAACGCCGGTGAAAAACAGGACCAGGAGGTTACCATCTCCACTTATATTAAGATTGGGGAAGAGACTTGGACTCCTACATCTATTCAAATCAAGAGAGGTGCGAGCAAGACGCTAGTGAGCTATCTGGCTGAGTTCGAGAGTGCAGAGTACTGGAGCCTGAACAGAGAAGTGAGACATATTAAAATGGAGACCCGTCAGCGGACCAAGAGTGCCGAAGAACATCAAAGGAAGGTGGCAGAGGCGCGGAATCAGAAAGGGAAAGGAATTGCTCAAGACAGCCCTTTGACGGAAATTTGGGATGTAGAAGATGAGCCGGAGGAGGGAATTCCCCTTGGCGGAGAAGAAGGGTGGACAGTCTTGAAGAAAAGGAAAGCTATTGAAGGCCAGCCCCAGCAAAGGGATGGGTCCGGTGAGACAAGCAGAAAAAAGGGTCGACGTCCGGGACTGAGAAACAGAGCCACAACCCCTGTCCAAGACGCGGAGGGCAGCAGGAAAATTGGTTTGGGCCCGCGGAAGAGAGTGCAGGGGGAAAGCGAAAAGCTGGAGCAGAAACCAAATCCAGAGAAAAAAACCCGGCTGACGGCGACTTACAGACTTAAACAGGCGGAAAAGGCGTTCCGGAAGGAGGCTGATCCCGCGGTCCGTAGGGTGATGCAGTTGCTGGAGGAAGAAGCCCTCCAGAACCAGTCTGATGAGGAAATGGAAGATTTAACCTACCTGCTCCACGACCCCGGTCATACTAGAGGGCGCATGACCCTTTTCAAGCAGTCATTACACATTTATTGGGTGATGAAAGGTCTTCTGGCGAAGGCGCTTGAGCAGGTGGCCCAGGAGATGGTGAGATTGGCCAAAGGCGACCCGGACCTTCGCAGGGAGCTGAGTTTTATTCGAGTGGCTATGGAGCGCCAGGAGGAGAAGATGGAGGAGCTGCATCAAATGCTGAAAAGCATGCAAGGAACGGATGCGGGAGAGGAGCGACAGAAACCAGACCCGGACACCGCCTGAGCTAAGCTATGCTGGATAATCTTCATAGTCTTTTTAAGGGTAGTTTTTTGAGAAATATAGAGGATGATACGTGTTTATTACATATGAACAACATTAGAAATTCTAAGGAATGTCTTGTAATTCTGGCTGAAATTTTGAGACTGCGGGCCTATTATTTTTGGGCAGCCACTAGAAACTATAGGTGGTTTTCTCACCCGGTTTCCCCTTGTGGGCGGGTTCTCTGCACTTTCTGATATGCTGTAATGTTTTTATTTTCGTCGAGTAATAGAATGAGTCCTACCATAGCTTACAAAAAAAAAAAATAATAGTCAAACAGTTAAATTTACTATTGTAATTTAAAACACTATTGCTTTACTAGGGGCATCACATCTCCCCCTCCTGAAGTTCAACATCGTCCCGATGTTGTTCACCCATAAACAGTTCGGGATAAGCTTCCTTCATGCTCTGCTCATTCTCCCAGGTGGCCTCATCCGGCCCGAAGTGCTGCCATTGCACTTTAACCTGGGTGATGGCTCGTTTCCGCAGCACGACCCTTCTCCGATCTAGTATGCTCACTGGCTCGACCAGAAATTCTCCTTCCGGCTCCACCTGTAACACACAATATTTCGATCAGTCTCTCCCTTAGCGACCAATTTTGATTTGTGCTACTTAAGACATGTTCTTACCTGAATGTCCTGCCAACTAATTATGTGCTTAGGGTCATAGACATATTTCTTTAATACTGACACATGGAAGACATTATGGACCCGAATGTGGCTAGGCAGGGCTAGCTGATAAGCCACCGGCCCAACCCTTGCTAAAATTTGGAAGGGTCCACAAAAGCGGGGTGCCAATTTGGCGCAACTGTTCCATTGTAAGGTACTTTTCCTTGCCCGAATCCTTACATACACATGCTCTCCTACCTGATATTCTTTAAAATTTCTCTTTCGGTCTGCAAAGCTTTTTTTTCTATCTTGAGCTACCTTTAAGTTGGCCCGCACTCTTTTAACCATTTCTTCCATCTCTTTTAACATCTCAGGACCCAACATGAGTCTGTCTTCCGGTCCACCCCAACTGGATGGTGTACGACATTTTCGTCCGTAAAGTACTTCGAATGGGCTCATCTGTAAAGACGCATGATAACCATTATTATATGCAAACTCCACCAGATGCAAATACTCTTCCCACTGGGACGGTTGCTGCATCACATATGACCTCAGCATATCTTCCACCACTTGGTTCACCCGCTCAGTCTGTCCATCGGTCTGCGGATGATATGCGGTGCTAAAATTTAGTTGAGTTCCCAAACCTTCAAACAAGGTCCTCCAGAAGGCCGATGTGAACTTAACATCACGGTCAGATATTATAGTTTTGGGTAAACCATGGAGCTTAAATATGTTCTGCATAAAGATATTTGCAATTTGTGCCGCACGGTAAGTAGACTGTACCGGTATGAAGTGGGCTGATTTGCTGAGTTTGTCCACCACGACCATGATGGAATCATTATTCCTCTTGGATTTAGGTAACCCCATGATAAAGTCCATAGTAATGATCTCCCACTTCCATTCTGGTATGGGTAATGGCTGTAACAGCCCCGCAGGGTGCTGATGTTCTGCCTTAACCTGCTGACATTCTATGCATTGTGCCAGATATTCTGTTACATCCCTCTTCATGCCTGGCCAATAATATTCCTTCCGAAGCGATGTGATGAGCTTTTGGTAACCCGGGTGTCCTGCATAAGGACTTTTATGATATTCATCTAAAATCATTTTCTTGATGTCATCTTGATTGGGTACATATATTCTTTTTCTGTAGTATAACATGCCTGCTGCATTCAGCTCATAACCTTGTTGCATTATGTGGCTGGTCAAGTTCTGCACTTGCTTTTTTTTTTGCTGATAAATTTGATCTTGCTCAGCTGCCCCTTCAATTTCTTCGTTGAGGGTAGACCGCCCTTCACTAAAGGCAATTTCATAGAGGCAATGCACCTTTCGACTTAGAGCATCAGCCACCCGATTTTCTTTTCCTTTCAGGTGTTTGATCTCGAAATCGAATCCACTCAAGAAGTCCACCCACCGAGCTTGCCTAGCATTTAAAGTCGGTTGGTTAAAATAGCTAGTCAGGCTGTGGTGATCTGTCATCAATAAGAATTTCCTCCCTACTAGATAATGGTGCCACATTTTTAATGCATGCACAACAACGGTCAGTTCCAGATCATAAGCAGAGTACTTCTGCTCATGCTCTTTCAATTTTCTGGATTCGTAGGCGATCACCTTTCCTTCCTGCATCAACACTCCCCCTACGCCTTCTTTACTTGCATCTATGCAGACCACGTAATCCTTTTCCGAGTCTGCTATGCTCAACACTGGTGCAGTTGTGAGCAGATGTTTGAGTTGTTCAAAGCTTCGTTGACATTCTGCAGTCCATTTAAATATTTTTCCTTTTTTTTGTAAAGAAGTGATAGGGTAAGCAACCCTTGAAAATCCTTCCACAAACCGCCTGTAGTATCCTACCAGCCCCATGAAAGACCTTATATCTGCCACATCTTTCGGTATTGGCCATTCCATTATGGTCCTTATCTTTTCGGGGTCCACCGCAATGCCCTCTTTGGTGATGATATGTCCCAGATACTGGATCTGCTCCTTATAGAAATCGCATTTGCTATACTTGGCGTACAGCTGATGCTCCCGTAGCGTTTGTAATACGAGCCTGAGATGCTCCTCATGCTCTTTAACATTCCGGGAATATATTAGTATATCATCAATAAAAATTAACACGAACTTATCCAAGTACCGATGAAATACATTATTCATCAAGCACATAAACGTCATAGGTGCATTGGTCAGCCCGAAAGGTAGTACCACAAACTCATAGTGTCCATAACGGGTTCGAAAAGCAGTTTTGGCTATGTCCTCCTCCTTAATTCTGATTTGGTGGTACCTGAATCGCAAATCGATTTTTGAAAATATCGTCGCCCCTTTCACCTAATCAAACAGTTCATCGATACGAGGTAGTGGGTATTTATTTTTAACTGTCAATTTATTCAGCTGTCGATAGTCTATGCACATACAGAGAGTTCCATCCTTCTTCCTGACGAACAGTACAGGGGCTCCCCAGGGTGATACGCTGGGGCGGATGTACTTCTTGTCCAACAGCTCTTGCAGTTGCATCTTTAATTCTGTTAATTCCGGCACACTCATCTGGTATGGTGCTCAGGACACCGGGGCTGCACCAGGTACCAGCACTATGGTAAAGTCCAAATCTCTTTTAGGTGGCAGCCCTAGTATTTCTTCGGGAAACACATCTGCAAATTCTTGCACCACTGGTATGCTTTCCAAGGTATCAGTTTTATCTTTTGAATTGGCATAACCCACTTGAATTGCATATACTTGACACTTTTTCCTGATGCATTTAGCCAATTGTGAGGCGGTGATTGGCCGAATCTGCACCGGCTTCAGAATACCTTGAATTTCTTGTTTGTTTCCCAGTTCGTCCTGGTAAGAAATTGTCTTTGTTTTACAATTTATTATGGACCACCGTTTTTCCAGCCAGTCCATTCCGATCAGCACATCATACGATCCGAGAGGAAGTACGTTCAATTCTGCCGTCACTGTCTGACCTGCTATCTTCAGTGGGCAGTTGCTGACCTTGGCCAGCACTTGCCTTTTTGCCCCTGTAGCAAGCTGAACTAGCCATGGACTCTTAAACTTAACAGATTGTAAATTACAGTTCTCCACAACCTTGGGACTAACATAACTTAATGTAGCTCCTGGGTCAACTAAAACAGAAACAGTTCGATCAAAAATCTTACCTTCAAACTCTACCATCGTCAGCTGGTAATCAGCTTGATGGTCCTCGAGGGCAGCGTTTATTCTTGGTATGGACCGAGCCACGTCTCCCACTATAGATGCTTCATAAACCTGGGACACTTGATCATTACCCTTTCGATGAGGGCAGTTCTTAATATAGTGTGGCCCGCCACACCCCCAACACTGTACTGGTGGCCTAGCTGTCCCTTCGTTATCAGCTCTGCCCGATTGCTCGCTATATCTGGATTCGTTGGGTGGCTTTAATCTGAGCTGATTTTTGGGCTGGTTCCTATTGTTTGGCCCCTTGGAAAATCCCTTACTGAAACTGCCACGAGCTCCTTTGACACCCACAGTCGTTCTGCTGCCCTTTTTATCTGTCCAACGCTTTCCAAAATTTTCTCCCTTCTGTTTATTCTGCTGATAGCAAATCCTAGCTTTCCGTATCGCTTCATCCATGGTCTTCAGGTTATCAAATTCGATTCTTTCCCTCATTGTCTGGGGTAGACTGCTAACAAACCGCTGCACTTTTGCCTTTTCCTCCCGAATATACGGTACATAGCGGAGCAGAGAGGTAAATTTAGTAATAAATTCATCCATGGTCTGCTGCCCAAGCCATAGATCATGAAATTCCCTTGCCTTTTCATCATAGAAACGTTCAGTCAAATATTTTTCTTTAAAGTATCTTTGAAAAGTTTCCCAAGTTATATCCTGCTCACTCACTCCCCGTACTATCTTGACTTCCTCCCACCATAAGGTAGCTTTACCTTGCAGCTGGAAAATAGCTAGCCGCGCCTTGAGATTGTGATCATACTCGTAAACTTGGAAATATTTGTTCATATTAATTAACCAAGCTTCCGCTGCCTCCTCTGACTCCCCATCAAAATGTGGTGGCTTGATCTTCCGAAACTCCCCCTGCAACTCTATCCGCTGTCTTTTTGAGGTTCGATGTTCAGAGGCATTATCAGATTTCTCTCCTCGAACCTCCTCCCTTCCTTCTGTCTCTTCCTGATCGGTATGATAACCCCGTTCTTCCGATACACGTGTTTGCTCTGGACTGGGATTCGGCTGACGCTGGTTTTGTTTATCCGACAAACTTTTCAGGATCCTCTCCTGTTCCATGGTTAACCTGGCATTATCCTCATGCAGACGGGCCATCTCGTTCTTCAACTCCTGGACTGTCTCCAATATAGTCAAATTGGTGTTGCGAGCCTCCTCCCCCAGTTGCACCCATATTTCAGGATTCCCCTGAGGGTGGGTGATGGTTTCTGGCCTGTCCACATTCCTGTGAGGGGCGCTGCTCGTTCTCCTCATAATCTGTCGTCACCTGAGTTCCCTGAGTTCAGCAGATTAGTACACTTCAACAGATAAGATATTCAACAACATTGTCTGGTAGCCTTTGCTTATTCATTAATTAATTTATTTATATTTTCTCTTCTTCTTTTTTTCCACCATTAATTTCACTATTGTGGTTAACCAGAGGTCACAGTGTTGTAACTTGGCTTTGATACCACTTGTAAACACTCCATCAACTAAAACTCAGTAAATAAAAAAAAAATTACGTTTGTAAACATAGTATAAAGCATAGGAAAATTTTTATTATAGCTATGAATTTTACAGTGTAAGAATTAATTACAAGCTGGACGGTGATTACGGTTCATGTCATAAGTCTCAAACTAAATGAATGTTGTACTTTACCATGTGATACACCCAAACTCGACGTGAATGATGCACACGTGGCAACCCAGTTTTCATTCTCGCTTTCGAACTAATCTAATCGATGATTTTTTTTTAATGGGCATTGTTTTCCATGCCCTGCTCTGCCATGGTACGTGGCATGAGCAGGGTCTGTCTCAGCATAGATTTCCTCGGGCTTGGTGATGCATCAACGGAGGATGTTGGCTGAGAAAATCTGACAGACAACCTTGGTTTCATTTGGTACCAATCCTCTTGTCGATTGCCTAGACTTCCTTTCTGTTTCTCTCCTGCTCCCAGAGCTCCGCTCTGCCCCTTCTCATGCCCTACATGTTGATGGATCAGCCAGCGGTGCTGGCTGGAACCATGATACAGGTTCACTTCTACTACGCTATGGTTTATTCTTACACGACAACTCTCAGGAAGGCCAGGTATCTTAGATTAATTTAAATTACCAAGGGCACAGTTTTCCTTTTCTGCTATTATTTTTTGTTTGTTTTATTCTCAATGCTTATCGATTACGATGTTTACCTACAGGTGTTTCAACGAAGGATTTTGTTACTTCTTCGAACAGAGAGTTGTGCTACTAGCCAGACCCTCCGCTCTTAACTGCTCGGTTAAGCAACGACTTCCGTTTTTTTCTTTTCTGGGTTGATGGGTTTCTGGCCGTAACTCCTTTGAGTATACTACCTTCTGGCTTCTAGGATTCCACTGTTGATGAGTGAGAAGTGGGAAGGGCCGATTGGCACCGTGACACTGCTGATACTCAGCCCTGTAGCAGAAGGTAAAGTATAGATTAAATATATTCAGTCCATAGTCCTCTTAGTGTCCCACGACTGATTACTGAGTTTTCTTGGTCTTGTATGCCTTTGGAAAACCCTGGTCAGCTCCGCATATTTTGTATTTTCAGTATTACATTCTAAGAGGAGGGTTTTGTAAGTTTCTTTTTTTGCTTCTTGAACTATGTAAAGCATGGTTTCCTAATTTAGGTGTGCAACTAAGGGTTTGAACATGTATAACTTCCACTTGCATAATATTGCTCCATCTGCTTGTATTCAGCTATATGTAATTGTTTTTCCTGTTTATTAATATGGCTGTATTGAGAATTGATAATCGATGTTATGAACACCCAATTGGTTCTTCGAGTTCACGGCTGAAAGACTTAATCAGTTTAATTCTTTACTGTGTAAGAAAGTTCTATTTTATTGGCTGTCGTTTCACTAAATACAAAGTTTTTGTTGAGACTATTAGTGATTTTTCCTTCCCGTACAACCGAGGGTTTCTCTGTCGCAAAGGGTGTTTTATCATCTCCGGTATACGACGAGTCATCCTTGGCCGACTCAGGCTCAGGTTACCGTCAACCCTAAAGTCCTCCAGGCTTTTGGTAACGTTCAACTTCACTCTTAGCTAACACTTATTGGCCAGAGCTGGGCACAAAACTACTCTTGCTACTTTTGTTTAGTGGGGACAGAGAGGTAAAAACTATATAATTTCCTAATAACTGCTGTTTTTTTGCGTCCGTTGCTATAGGGTGTCTCGTCCTTGAGCTCTACAGCTCTCTAAGAAACCTTGCTGCGAAAGAGCTTCTGATTCTACTTACAATTACACAGTATGGACCATATCCCTGTTTGCTGGTGTCTTCTTTTTTTTTCTTTTCTTTCCTACCCTTCCATTCGATAAGGGTTAACAGAGACTATTGTTTTCTTTAAGTTTACTATATAGTCTATCTGCTTATTTTTTTTATAGGAACTACATAGAATTACTCACGGAGTACAGGATTTTAATCCTAAATCTCATAGAGGAATTCTTTACATACTAAATGAAATACCCAGGCTTATTCTCTTAATAGAATCTACACTGAAATACACAGGTTTTTAATCCAACCTTTAAGAAAGAAATTAACAGTTTCCTAAGTCAGCTAGTCCTGTAAAATTTTCTTCTTTTACTGGCATACTCAAAAATAATTAACCGTACCTGAATTCCAGTAATGCAACTGAAGTAATTCTTTAGAAGATTCACCTCTATTCTCTCTTGCTTGTCTACCTCCCATCCATGAGGTGGCCCTCCTTGACCCAACCTCCCCCCAAGCACTACAGCAAGACCACCGTCTTTGCAAAATTTTAGCACTGTAAGCCTGCGCTATCTGGTCATCACCATACTTAGTGTCTTCTGCATGATTACAACATTTCAAGCCTGCGCTATCTGGTCATCACCAAACTTAGCGTCTGCTGCGAAATTTTGGCACTCAAGCCTGCGCTATCTGGTCGTCACCTTAGCGTTTTTTTTTTTTTTCAAGATGATGGCACTCTCTCCCACACTATCTGGTCATCACCAGACTTACCATTTTCCTTTCCCCCCCTAGCTTCCATTTCCTATGGAAACCTCTACCGTTGCGGAAAGTAGTTAGGGTTCTTTTGTGTTTCTTTATTTAGCAACCGTCATTCTTAATTTTAACCTCCTTTCATAAGGGTCACTGCAGCCACTGACACCCTGTTTTCTTTTAATTAACAATAATGAGCAATATAACAATGATTAACAGCACATTTAAATTCAAACAATAATGATAATAATTAGTTAGTTTACCCCACAAGTAATAATAGTCAAACATTTAAATTTATTGTTGTAATTTAAAACACGATTGCCTTACTAGGGGCATGACAGTGAGTAACGGGGCTGGTGTACGGGAGGGTGGTGAGGTGCAGCCGTGTGTTCAGACTGTCGTCGGCCCTGAGAAGGCTACAGGGTCTGGAAGATACCCTAACCCCATCCTGTTCGTCGTTGCACCTTCATCGCTCTGTCCAAATGTGTCCCTCAACCTATAATTGTTATGTAAATATAGATAGTTAAATAAAAAGAAATTTCCAACTGACCTAAAAATTACTTAATAAATAAAGAGATCTATAAAAATTATACCTTCTAGTTTTATAATATTTAAAAAATACAAATAAAACTTATATAACTTCTCACAAAAATAATTAATATATATATATATATATATATATATATATATATAAATATATATAAATATTTTAGCCATCAATTAGACATTGAAATTCCACTTTCAAAATTACTATACTTTTAAATTACTATTTTTCCACTTTCCACCTAATTTTAAAAATCTTTTCTTTGATTTTCTATATACTAATGGAGTTTGTTATTTCATCTCTAATGCCAATTAAGTACATCACAAAGTTGACATGATACTGATGAAGTGTTGAATTCATATTTTTATTTGTTTATTTTATAATTTTTTATTGTTTATATATATTTATATATTTATATATTTATTTATATATATATCTATATCTATCTATATATATATATATATATATATATATATATATATATATATATATATATATATATATATATAGTGATGTAGTTGATAGATAATTTAAATATCAAAATTTTATAGATTTATGTTAAATATAATTTGTTAAGTATTGAAAGGATTAAATTTCAATTTTTTTTAAGGTGTAAAATTTAGAAAAAAATATTTATATTTCAAAGAATTTAATCTCACTATATATATTGAATTGTATTTTTAAATGTATAATGAATTTGATGTTATGAATTTTTTTTAGACACTTGGCTTGTGTAAATTAAATAGTTTAAACTTGTAATTTCAATAAAGATTTATTTAATTTAAAAATTAATCAAAAAATTATACTTGAAAATAGTCCAAAATGTAAAAAAATAAAACCACTTAAAATGTTTTACCCACAAAAATGTATTTTTACTATTGCTTTATTTAGTACACAGATTTTATTTTAACCATATTTAATAAATACATAATTGAAATTAAAATATTATATTTAACCTATGCATTGAAATATTTATTAGTTTATTTTATATATATATACAAACTTTATTTTTAACAATATATAATAAATAGATAGTTGAAATTTAAATATTATATTTAATTGTCAATTGAAATATTTTATTTGTAAAATATTTTTTTAGATTAAATTTGTTGTTTTATTAATATTTCTCTTTTTATTAATATATTTTAAAATAAGCATATTGATCCTATAGATTGAAAAAATATATTTATAATCTACATTGAATTTGTTATTATTGTTGTTATTATTCTTATTCATATTAAATTCATCATATCAACTTTGTATTAAGTAAATGAACATTCTTCTACTTTCAACCACCTCTTCTTTACGTTAAAATATTTTATATAGTAAACATTAAAATATCTTTGTATTTATACACATATATCAATTCTTTGTCTGTATATATACATATAAAATTACTTTCTATATTGAAATATTTTAAAAAGATTATCTATATATATATATATATATATATATAGTAAACATTAAAATATTTTTTTATTTATACACATATATCAATTCTTTTTCTATATATATACATATAAAATTACTTTTTATATTGAAATATTTTTAAAAGATTATATATAGAGAGAAAAATGTTGATTTTTTTTTATTTATGGTTAAGAATAAGAGTGAAATATCTTGACTAATCTCATTCATACCATATTATAATGTCAACAACAAATAGAGCAAGCATGATGACAATAAAATTACAAGTGTTTTATAATATTTTTATTAAAACTAACCCATGCATGGATCTATGTTTATGTTTTTTTATTATAGTTTATTTTGTTTTTTTAATTAAAGAATCATTTATTTTTATTAAAAATATATATATTAATTTAAAATTAAACATGGAAAGAATTATACATCTTTGATATTTAATTATATAATTATTTTTTTTATTTACATTAAAAACAAATAAATAAAAATTATGTTTATTTTTCTAATTTTAATTTAAAAATAAATAATTCAAAAATATGTTTTCCATATATAAATATATGAAAAAAATAATAATGATGAAATTAGGCTTTCATACAAAACTATTTTAACTTATAATTCAGCTATATTATGAGATTTTGGATTTACATTCCACATTTTTTCAAATAATAAGAAAACTTTCAATAAAGTATTTTTTTGAGATGTTTTTCAATTTTGAATTACAATGTGCACAATTTTGAAAAATAATTATGATGATAATATATATTTATATTTTTAATAAATTAGAAATTCAAACATTCCAAATTTTACTAATGAAACAGTTTAAAAAAATAAATTAAATACTTTACCGAGTAATAAAGTTAAGTTATTAACCCAATTCAAAAATGTTCCAAATTTTACAGATAAAACAGTTTAGAAAAATAAATTAATTACTTTACCGAGTAATAAAGTTATTAACCCTGCTAGAACTTGGTCTTCACTAAATTTTATCATAGCAAATCAATTACGTTACATAATTTATTAATTCCTTTCTACGAGTAAGTTTTCATATTAATATAAATATAAAACTGTTTGGACACTTACGAAAATTTGCCTTTCCATAACATGGGAGAAATAATTTAAAATTCATCCAAAAATCACATAGACACAATTTGGTGTAGCCACTATAGTTTAACCCCAAACTCTAAGTGGATGATAGATCCAGGCTCCTGAGAACCTCTCGGCTGATGAGTCTGCGCTTCCTGGACAGATAATTTGGCGGGCTGAATGTTGTCTGCCCCATCTTTAGAGCCAGAATGAAGACAATGTCTACAGGTAGGGCAAGAAGAGTGAGAACGGAGCCATTTGTCTACACATGCCATGTGGAAGCCATGGTTGTAGCTCGGCAACAATCTCACATCTTCTCCTCCCACGAATTATGTCAAGCAGATAACACACATTGCTGCAAGTTGTGGCATAATAAATTTTCCCTAAATGGGACAAGGAAGTGCTTTTATGGATTTGTCATCCATGCATGTATTAGCCCATCTATTGTCCACATGATCATGCCATGACCTACAAATGTTGTCCCATGGAAGGACTGAAGCCAGCCCCGCCAGAGATATGGCGCCGCAGAACAACGCAAGATAAACTAGATCCTTGTTCGAATCAGCTATTCGATTGTTTAGAAAATTCATGGTGATATAATAACTAGATATGATCCCTTGAGATGCAGTTATAGACAACATTTTTTCATTTTCGGGCTCTGCTCCGAGGATTTATTATCTGATAGTGAACGGACCACCTTCACATGGCAACAAATATCCAGTCGTGCTTGAAGAAAGCCCTCTGCTCAACCTCCTTCCACCCTTCTTCATTCAACCTCGTCTGTGATCTGTTCTCCACGCGATAGTAATTGAATTCGATGACCTCTGAATGCTCGGATTGCCAAAGATATGTGGTGGAGCCCTTGAGGAAGCGTATCAGAAAATCATTGTAAACTTCCACTCCGCAGGAACTCTAGGGCGCCATGTCCTGCAACTTCTTCACGTCTGAGATGAAGGGCTTGATTTTCGAGAGCTTGAAAATAACTATTTTCTCAGAGAAGAACAAACTTTTGGACCTGGAATCCCAATAACAGGCGCTCAGAATATCGGAGGACGAGGATCTCTGGCACGATGGGTATGTCTTCATGCAGTTCTGAAACCCCACAACAGGGTATCCGATGAACATGAATCCATTGTTCTTCAATCCATAGGCCAAAGCGAGCTTGGAAGACACGATTCCTCAGGCCAACATGCATTTTCCTTTCGCACTCCTTGTTGCTTCCAGAGTACCTTCTGTAAATCAGATAACATATCATGACGGTCCAGCCAAAGATTGAGAACGGCAGGGAGGTAAACTGGTGCTCATCCAACCCGCTCGACCTACTTTGCATCCTTGAGAAACCTGGAAATACGCCTGACAAGGAACTGAATACCAGCCTTTGAGCTCTGGTAAACAAATTTTCGCCCCATGAGTTGATTTCCCTATTACTCTGAAACGTGAAAATTTGAATTTGTGAGAATTTTCTTGGACGCGGGAGTTAGATTGAAAATTTGAATTTGAGAGCATCGCCATCGTATTAATGCACATCGCCTGGCTGCAGCTGGACAAATAAATATTCATTTGGGGCCTGTCTTGTCCGCCAGTTCCGTTCGGATGCGGGGCTACTGAGAAATAGGAGAGAGCCGTGAAGGTGTTCCGGAAAATGTATGACCATGATATGGGCTGTCAATATGTATGTGCTTATGTATGTGAACCAGTCATCATAGAGGCATTAAATGCCCTATGGCATGCTAGTTAACTCTCGCCGAAAAATAAGAAACCAGTAGAAGTTATTGAAGTCGGTAAAGGGTCATTGTCTCGCTAAATTTTCTTGATATCACGACTAGTGAGCTACGTAACATCAATGACGAGGCTACCTTCGGTTGGTCGAAAGAAAAGAAAAGCACGCACTCTCAGAGCAAGGAGACGAACAAGAACCAACCAGTATGAGACATAGTTACCAAGTTCGTCCGTATCGGCGAAAAAAATACGTTAATTCCCCAGTTCGGTTCGGTACGGCGATTAATTCGGTGAATTCCAATTCGGTACAGTGCAATATTTTTGTCAAAGTCCCCCGCGCCAGCTCGCTATCTCCTGCTTTGTCCCTTAACTTGAATGTGTTTCGCACCCGAACATGAATACTTAATGTGTTTCGTTACACCAAACAATGACCTGTGCTTCGTTACACCTAACAATGGCCATACGCAAGGTATATGGTAAATAGATTTGGAAGTTTGATATATACCCATCCACATGGTTGATTAAATAAATATGAATTTTTTAAATTAAGGGATTTTCAAACATTGTTTAAATATATTTTATAAATTCAGAAGATGGTGTTGTACGTATGTAAATTTAAAAGTATTGATTTACTCATTTTTTACTTATTTTGTTTAAAAAAATAAAATTTACATTTATTTCATTAAATTAAAAACTTATTTTTTAATGGTTGAATTAGTGGAAATAGGTCATTGAACTTACCTTTTAATTGTTGAATAGGAATCGGCAAGGTAAATTTTTAATTCCAACTTTGCTTTGTTGATCCATTGGAAAAATACAAGTTCAGATCTGCACAACATTGGTGAAAATAATACAAGGAAGGGCAAAACAAGTTTGGAACTAGGCAACCTTACTGGAAAATTGAAATAATGTAGAGAAAGGCAAAGCTAATGCTAAGATCGATTACCTTTTATAAATTTTCTTATAAGAATATATATATATTTCCTATAAAAATCCTTTTTTTTTCCAATAAGAAATATCAACTTGCTTAATTCCTTATTGTGGTTACAGAAGCTTGAATACAGAAAATACCAACCTTTTCTATTTTAAAAATTGATAATTCTTATTGGAAAAAAATAAAAAATATATATATAATTTTTATAGAAAAATAAAAAAATAATAATTTCTATATTAGAAAATTTTATAAAATGACAAATTGCAATTAAGAAAAAGATAATTCTTACCTTACAAGAAATTATAAAATAGCAAATTGGTTGCAAATCAATAACTTTTATATAAAACATAAAAAACAGTAACTTCTATTTTGGAAAAAAATCAACTTATACAACTTTTATATTTTTGTTAAAATTTTGAATATAATGATTGTTTATTTAAATTTATAATATATATATATATATTTTTGTTAAAATTTTGAATATAATAATTGTTTATTTAAATTTATAATATATATATATATATATATATATATATATAAGTGCTTGTAAGATGTATAGTGTAATTTTTTTCGTATTGAATTTTAGAGAGTCGAATTTTTTCAGTATCTTATCGTATCGAATTCAAATCCGAATCCGAATTCCAATTGGGTAACTATGGTATGAGATTGATTGTACACGGATAATAACATGGAGCGGTGACATCTAGAAGCGGCGGATTCAATATGACCTGACGTAGCCTGACCATGCCCGAATTTCACTCTATTCATACAACAATTCCCGATCAAAGGTTGTGTGTCTACGTTTCATTTTCCTGGTGTATAACATTCGCGGTCTCTTTTCTCATCCTTTGGTTTCCCGTTATAGTACTGTCAATGCCCAGATGGCGGTGAATTTCCTCTCTATTGCAAAACCCTGCACAAGTGACTAGGGGAAGAGCTTCATGGGGGATCTTGCATGGAGAGCCACAACCACTGGTGCAGCCAAGGATGACTTGCCAGCATCTATCCCATTAGCAACTGTGAGGTACTATACTGCATGGTAATCGACTTTTTTTTCCTCTCGATCATTACGAGGTTAGCAAGAGATTAGCTTGCTCTAAATCAATTAGTTTCGTCGCCCTAAATTTAAATTGATCGTAGATTTCACAGATATTTTCTACAAGTTTGGTAAATACATTCTAACTAACATAATTACATTAAGAAATTTTAGATTAATAACCATTAGATGTACCGTAGGAATTTAATATTAATGCACTCATTAAAAAAAAAGGTTATCTTATTAATGTACTTATTTTATTAGTGTTTTTAAGCATTTTCAAGAATGGGTTGGAGTTTATATATATGTGTTGTATGGAAAGAGTTTGTGAGGGTATTTAAAGAAGAAAGTGAAATATAATGAAATTCCAAAGCTATATTTGTTTTGAACAAAGTTTTTATGAGTATATTTTTTTCATAAGTTTTATTTCTATTAAAAAAGTCAATAGTGCAAATTACAAGATGACATTTATAGTATTATTACTGCAAATTACAAGGTGACATCTACAATGATGAAGACGTTTTTTCTTTCGTTTCTTATAGTGTATTTTAGTTTCTCGATGTCTTCATTAATCTTTCCCTCAAATTGTCTCCGTTTACTCAAGGGGCTAGATGAAAAAAGAGATATAGGTTATTTAAGATAGCTTAATAAATTAAACAAAAACAACTTAAGAATATAAATTTAATTCAAGAAAAGTAATGACATGTCTATGAATGTTGGAACAAATTAAATATTTTCCGTTGATGATTGCCAATTGAAATCCATCTAGACATGAAAACCATCTCAAGTGTGTCCATCTCACTACACAAAATGTTCATTGTATAGTAACAACTCTCCCTGACGGTCCTATACATGTTAAATAGACAAACACAGTTATAGTGTCTCATATATCTAACAATTATGGAGATAATATTGTTTAGTAAGAAAATTTACCTTAATCCTTTGTAACATTAGCATAAGGGGCATAATTATTAAATCAAATGTATAGAAAAGAAACAAACTTGGTTCAATGTTGGCAATGGGTGCCACTAATGTGTCCCAATGAAAAGCACATCCAAGACTTCTACCTTTTTATTCAATGTATCCTCGTGTAACAACCCTCAGTTAATAGTTCATGTAATAAAGTTAATAAAAGGAAAATAATACCAAGGTCATGAGACACTTATTCTAAGTGGAATGTTGAGAAAATCATCTAAGTGAGAATCACTTGTTGTTTATTATGGCTAAAGGGAAATTGGCAAACAAAATGGCAAAGACTTTGAAAAAGAAAAATACATTATTGGCATTTTATTGATGAAAATAAAGGAAAATAGGTGAAAAAGAAGTTGAAAGGTCATAGGTTGCATGTGAGGAGGAAACTGAAGGAAAATAGAGGAAGAATGAACAAAATTGAGGCCTCAATAATAAAAATGTTTATGAGGATCAGTTCATAGCTTTTTTCTAGTCTGCTCTTAGTTGAGTTTTGGAATTGGTTTAAGAGAGGAGAAGAGCACCAAGAGGAGAAGGAAAGAAAGAAAGAAAATGAAGGATAAGGAAATCAAAGGAAGGACAAGGAAGGTAGTTATCAAGTAAGGAAATGTTGGATCAAGTAGATTTGACAAATAATACTTGTAGGTAACAGATTGCATGTATGATTTCCTAGCTGGTTTTTGCATGCACAGTGTATGCATGTGTGTATTTGTTTCATTTTTTGTCATTGGCATGAGTTTTTATGGGTTTTGACAATGGTTTCAACCTTGCCTTGTCATTTCCAGATGGTCATAGTGTCATGGAATTCATTATTGGTTGAGGCTTCGATTTCTTGAAGGTTTTGGATCCATGTGAGATGTTCTCAGGAAAATCCCAAGGGTTATGGGTGGAGATGGTTTTCTCTGGGAAGCCCTCAACAGGTGGGTGGATATAGGAAAATTCCTCAAGGGATGGTGAAGGAATATTGAGTCATCCAAGCTTGGTTTGGTTTTATGATCTCGTGACTGATTTAGATGAGATCATGGTAATGTGAGGGTGGAGTTTCTTTAACCTCTAGAATCCCTTGGTTGTTTATGGATTGGTTTATCCCATGAGATCCCACATTCATGCTTTGAATATGGCATGGGGGTGCTTGGCTGAAAGAAAGATTTGGTTAAGACCAATCTATGGTCAGGTGGTATGTGGAAGTCTGTGACTTGGTTGGATTTTGAATATGATTAATACGAGATAATTTCCTCTTCTATTTCATTAGTAATCATACTTGTTATTATGTGGCTTTAATGCATATTCTATTATTGTTATTTATCTGGTTATATGATGGTTATAACCATGGTTTTATGACATATTCAAGTTATGGCACCTAACATGTCTTTACTTGTAAATTATTGATTATTGAATCGATGACCTAATATATTTTATTGAATCTATTGTGAGATGACATTAGTCCTTCTTGGTAAACCTCAAACAAGTTCCAAATCTCTATGTTTAGATATGCATTGGTAACCTGTAGATATCATGTTCTTAATGTGTTTGGCAGAATGACTATCATGGTTAAACTAGTTTAGGTCAATTCCCTATCTAAGTTTTGTGTTTAAATCATTTTCTGTGTGCCATTCACCATTCTGGAAATTCTCATCAAGTTCTGGGTACTAATCTAGTCAATAGCCTTGGAAAAGTGGCATAGATATCATGGTTGTTGGCACAAAACTGAGTGAAAAAGTCTATAGGCGTTAGTATGCAGGCTCATGAGAGTGACTAGAGGGTCTTGGCCACTAGCTTGCCTTATCATGGAAGCGATTAAGAGCCTACGTCAGTGAAAAACCAAGTTAACTCAGGGATTGGGCACCTTGAGTGGTTGGTTAGCTCCTAGTAGTCCCGTAGCATCTGAGGGAGGTCAATAACCTCTTATATTTTCCATTCCATTTCCTTAAGGTTATCTAGGAGGTTGAGTCATTACATAGTAGCCCTTAGCTCACGTTTACGCGGGGAAAACAGGTGAAAGTGGGTAGATATGGGAGGAGGTGCTACAAAGTGGTATTAGAGCATGGTTCAAACACTTTGACTAGATGGGCTAGATGCAAGTGGTTATGCATGCATTGTCATGGTTATGATTGCCATTCATGAATCCATTGTATTGGTGTAGTTATAAAACTAGAAGGAAGGCCTCTTGTATTTAAAAATATCCAACAAAAGAAATTAATTGCTCAAACATATTAATGAGAAAGAAACATTGATCATAGTACATGTGATTAAAAATGTTACCCTTACTTATTAGGAAGAAACTTCAAAGTAAAAATATATCATGACAATTCTAATTACTTCTTGGAGCAATGATTATGTTCAGAAGAGAAACAATAATGGGTTGTAGATATGATAAGTTATTATAGTATAACATAATATGGTGGCAAACACAGTTTCAAGGAATGAAGAAGAAATTGAGGGTTTATTGTGTGTTATTTCTATTTATAATTTGATAAGGTTGAAGAGGTAAGGACATAATGATAGAAATATAAGAAGATATGGAACATCATTCAATAACTACAAGAGGACCCAAGTAAATTAAATAGATTTGTTTAAAATAATGATTTGTTATGGTATTAATATCACCTTTATTTATGTAAGAATTCACAACTCAAACAAAAGGTCCTTTTGGAATTTTACACTTCTCTTATAGGAGGGAATTAAAGATTCTTGAAAATTTAGAACAAATCAATAAGGAATTCTTTCGGAATATCTTAAAATAATGTTCAAAATTTTGTGTCTAAATGTGTGGCCTACCAGCAAAATAATGGAGATAAAATGAATACCATGGCTCTCTTACATCCACTAGCTATACCAAGTTAGCACTAGAAAGAAGTTTCAATGGATTTTTTTTATAGATTTACCCAAATATGAAGGAATGAATTCAATTATGGAAATAGTAGATCAACTAAAAAGTATCCCTATTTTGTCTCTCTTTCCAATCCTTTTAAAGCAAGCGTAGTGGAAAAATTCATGGAAATAGCCCAAAAGCTACATGGAATTCTCAATATTATTGTAAATTAAGAAGATCCACTTTTCATTAAAAATCATTTGGATTTTTTTATTTTTTTGTGTATACTCAATTAGATTACCTCTAATATCATTTCCCTCAACTTAATGGGGAAAATAGTATTGTGAATAAATGTTCATAATGATATTTTTGTTGTTTGCCATTTGATAAACAAGCACAATGTGTCAAGTGTTTTCGCTTAGTAAGATGGTGAAATACAAATCCTTCCATACTTGATAAAAAAATGTTCTCATTTCTAGCATTTGGTGGGTATCATCCTCCACCCATTACATCACCCTTGAAAGGAACTGTAGAGATTCAAGCTCTAGAGGACCACATATGACACTAATAGGAGGTTCTCAAACTATTTGAAGGAAATTTGGTTATAAAACAAAATAGAATGAAACAAAAAGAATATCATTACTGTAAGGAAATAGAATTTGAAGTGGGAGATTTGATATTTTTGGAACTACAACCATATAAACAAATGTCCCTCAAGAAACGAAATAAGGACAAAGAATTAACACCCAGATATTATGGCCCCTACAAAGTGTTGAAGAGGATTGGAAGTATGGATTCGGCTTTTCTTTGTCCTCACATTTACATATAATATTTGATATTTATTTCTTGAGAACGTAATTTCTAACTAGATCATAGTCCAAATTATTTTACTAGACATTAATGAAGAAGGGATAATCATACTAAAATAAAATATTGAAACAAGGAGTAAACAACTATGGAATTAAACAATTATTAAGTGCTCGATCAAATTGAATAGTGTAACAGTGGAAGAAGTGACATTAGAAGATGCATTATTCTTCTAGAAACACCTGCAATTAGTGAATGGTTGAGGATATCATTGTTTTGAATGGGGGAGTTTGTTAATCATGAAAAACCTTATTAAGCCGTAGGTATTGAGTGATTATATATCTAGTGCTATATGATTAGGTGAGAAAAAACTTTTCATTTAACCATTTCATTACAATTGTACCCTCTCTCTCTCTCTCTCTCTCATATATATATATATATATATATATATACACCCACACACACTAAAGTGGCGTAGTATTAAGATCATGGCATCATTTCCTTGGTATTGGGTGAATTGTAAAAGGAGGTTTCTTCGTGGATTCAATTCATTGACTTTATATCATTTTTAATATAATTAAATCATTGCATACATCTTTATCTCATAGAAATTGACATAAGTCAAGGTTTTTACAAAATGTCACCTATATATCATAATCTATAAGAAATGATTGCTCAACAATATTTTCTTAATTCTAGATAATATATGAGTGTTAGAGATTTATGCCCATAAAAATGAATTGATGGATTATTCAATTCCAATAAGATAGTTTCATATTCTTGAAACTTACAACAACAATAATCACTCTATTACAAGGTGCATATTTTTTATTTAAAGATTGTAACATGGGTTGGTGGGATATTGGGACTCTCCTACTAAAGCATGCCAAGCAAGGAACTAATGGATTCAATATCAATTGAGCTATCATGTTATCTATGTAATTTTATTTTCATGTCAAGGTTTTAATCTACTTAAATACTACAATTCCTCTAATGGATTCAATATCAATTGAGCTATCGTGTTATCTATGTAATTTTATTTTCATCCCAAAGTTTCAATCTACTTAAATACCAAAATTCCTCTCAAAAGGTTGTGTGTCCTTTGTTTCGTTTTCTTATGTATACCTCTTGATTATTTTTGTTGTCTTTTATAATGGTTTAAATTGATATTTTGGCACTACAAATTCCTACATGCCTATGTATTTCTATTCTATTTAAATTCAGTACATAAGTAACTAGAGGACAACTCATTAAAGGAATTTTGAAGTAAAAATTGGGTTTAAAAATGAAAAATGTACTAACAAAATAAATTTTAAAAGAACTAATAGGATTCAAGATTATGATCTCATCCTCATTGGTATATATTTTTTAAAGTAAAAGAAGAAAACTACTCTTTAAGCATATTTTCGAGGTATCACCACATAGGTTTACTAGAAGTTTAGGTGTGGGGACTCATTGGATGTACAATTAGATTAATCAACCAAAGGGCCTACCCACTCCACAAACTTATTCATAGACACATACTTAAATAATTGAAAGTAAATGGAAAAAACATGCTTATTTCAAGAGACTTGAAATTTAAGTAAATCTATAAAGAGATAAGTCAAAGTACCACAAAAATTTAGTTTTATTTATTTAACATTAAAAGTTTGTTATTTATTATTTTTAATAGCATTTTACTATGTTCATTAACATACCTATTTTTATCCCAAAATATTCCTATAATAGTAGTAGCTACATTATGTAAGTGAGGAATCACATCAGATTTTTCTTGGAAGACCATAGCAAGAGATAGAAGGCCATAACAAGAGATGGAGCCTATGTTGACTTGTGAACATTGATAATAATTTGAAGGGATCGAAACATAAATTCTACAATATTGAAGAGAAATTTGAAAATTATCCTTGGAAACACATATTGTAGTGGTTCTCATGCTAAATAATAGATCAATTTATGTGATTAGATATAAACATGTAGATTGTAACTTAATAGAAGAGTGATGCTAAATAATAGATCAATTTATGTGATTAAATATAAACACATGAATTGTAACTTAATAGAAGAATAATACAGTCAAATTCACTCAATCAACAAATATTTATTATTCTCATGCCATTTGAATCTAAACATAATAGTAATATGTATGAAGCAAGAAACAATTAGTTATGGATGTTTCTCTTTCAAAAATTACGAAATAAAAATTCTTTAAATAGCTTATATATGTCATTTTAATCATAGATAAAAAGGATTGATAATCTCATTTTAGATAATCTAGAAACCATTCATTACAAAGACATATGTTAAATATCTAATTTTATTAAACCATACCCTCTTATTGTTGTATGGAATTTATGTTTGTTATCATATATAAAACACTATGTAAATGTGAATAATACTTGGTGAATCTGTAAGGTAAAGTGACTGAGTGGTTGAAAGTACGTACACATGCTCCAACCACATCTGTCATACATATTAAATACATATTAAGACTAATAGAAATAGAGTTGGAATTCCTTCCCAAATTTTTATTATTTTTTATTCTTTGTGTATGTATGTTGGTCTTATTTCCCACATGTGGCATGTTCTTGTATGTTGTGATTTAGGATTACAACATGTCACATCATTTCCACCCTTTCCACCTAGGTGATAACAACATCGAATGAAATAGTGGAATGAACCTAGACAACGAAAACAAAGGCCAAGAAATGTTTCTTGCCCAGAAAATTGTTCGTAAATGCTAAAAAACATAAAAGGGAAAATATACAAATTGCAAATTACAAGAAATGCTAAAAAATCATAAATGGGAAAATATACAACTTAAATTACAAGAAAAATGTATGTGTGAAATTGTTAGAAATAGTAATTGTTCCTATATGTGGAGTTGGTTAAACATAGAGAGTCAGTTAACTGAGTGATTGAATGATTGAGTGTTTGAGTGTTGAGTCAAGTTGACTAAGGTGATAAACGACTTTGAGTGTGTGATTGCATGTGGTTGCATGTCAAGATATTTTAGGAAATTAGCTAGTCGAAAAGGTTTAAATACTCTTCATCATGTTCATTGTAATCATCATATTTTGTGTGATCAATAGAAAAGCAAGCTCGTATTTTATGTATGAATTATTTATGTTGTGTCTCCTCCGCATTTCCAACAAATTAGTATCAGAGCTAAGAATAACTTTAAATTGAGAGGTTTATGAACTGCCATAGTTGAACTAATGTGTCAACATCGGGCATAGAAAGTCTTCAAATCCATTCACTTTGTCGAACCACCATTGTATATTTGATTATGCACTAGCCTATAGAGCCACAATGAGAAGCGTCGTGGAGAGAAGCGCCACAACCATAGTAGTAACCGAGAGTCTAGCCATCAATTTTTCAATTTTTAATTGGCAGCATAAAGACAGGAATAGGGCCACAACCCTAGATGCCGCTAGTGGAAGAAGAAAAAAACGACCATGAGTTAGTGAGCCAACACAGTGAATTTTGTTGAAAACTTGCCACTTTTTTTAAAAGACGCAAGACAAGTCAACAACAGTGACACGATGATTTTAAAAGAGGCTTGAAAAGGTCACGTGGGTAATGAAATAAATTTTTCATTATCTGAGGAAAGAATATATAAGACAGAGGGAAGACCGCAGTCATGGGTCGAAAAGTGTGAATAAATCATATTAATAAAAGAAATCAAAGAGAAGAGACAAAGATCATTGCCATGGTCAGAGAGGCTTAGGCCGTAGCGAAGGAACTAAGAAGTCTAGAAGAAAAAAAAATAAAAAAATCAAGGGTGATTGGTATAGCTTTGATCTGCTACTGCCTCCTACATTTACAAGTGAATATTTTGATCATTGGGTTATAAAGATGCTAAATTTTCTTTGAGCTAAAGAGTTAATTGAGTACGATTCCAATAACCCATATGATGCAGTATGTGATGTTTTAGCATTGAATTTTATAAAACAAGCATTGGATGAGAAGTGTTTATGCAGGGTAGCAAAAGCTACAACTTCCAAGGAAGCATGGAAATTCCTGGAAGCAGAGTTTGGTGCAATGAAGAGTGACATGCAACAATAGGTTATGTTACAAGCAAAGAATTCAGTTGTAGATATGAGCATAGATGAGAAAGACTTTGAGAGGAAAAAAAAGCTTGGAGAATCCCACTCAAAAGTGGATGATGGTTGTCAAAACAATAAAACTGAAACCCATTATGCAAGCATGCATATGGATGAAGAATATGCAACAAAGATTGCAGAGAGAGAAGAAAGAGCCTTTGTATGTGAAGCAAAGCAAGAGCATATAAATGCTCAAGGACTCCATTGTAACGTGGATGATGCAAGTGATGGTGAATCCCACTGTGATGAGACACATGTAGATGATGACAACAAAGTGATATGTGAATTGGTGAATCCATCTACAGTTGATGGATTTGGTGAAGTTGAAATTGCTAATGAGAAAATGCATCCTCAGATATCCCACCATAGTGTAGATAAACATTATGTTGATGATATGTGTGATTTTTTTTTTTGAAGTAGAGATTGATTGTGGCAATATGATAAGTGCAATGTTTGATGAAACATTGAAGGTTGAAGTTGTCACCATAGCAGCAAGATATGAAACAGTTGGAACTGCTCATGAAGCAAGATGTCATCTAGCAGCAGTTGATGATCAAGAACAAGATAAAGTGATTGAAGAGTTTTTGATGAGGATATCCACTAACAACATAATAGTGGTAGACAACCTAATGTAGTTGAAAAGAGGACAGATGTAGAATAAGAAGCTCTCACTGAATAGAGTCATATTAAAGATGTTTTTAACCTTGTCTTGGAATATGCAGGTGTTTAGAATAGCATGGGGAAATAAGTTGAAAGCAAGGTTGTTAATAAATTTGATGCAGACTTGAAGCTCATTGAGAAATGGATTCAGAAACCAATAGAGAATATTGATGTGAGCCTTAAAGCAACAGTTGGAATAAAATAATTAAATGAAATGGTGAATATTGATCTTGAGTGTGCAGATTACAGGAAAAAACAAGCGGTACCTAATGATGGAAGTGAAAATAATGATATGGATGTTTCTGAAGACAATGATGAATACATTGAAACCATTTTTCAGTAATGGAGTCAAGAAGAGATAAGATTTTTCTATCTGCAAATATGGCAGAAAGAAAGACATGTATATGAAGTGCAAGAAGCAGAGAAAATAAGACAATTTGAATATGCAATGTTATGGTAGAAGTCCATGGTTGAACGAATATTTGAAGAGGTCGGTGTAGAAGACATGATCCAATTTTTTTCAGAACAAGTTCAAAACAAATCAAAGAAAAATTGTAACAGTAACAAGTGAATAAAACCTACAACAATAAATTTCAACAGAGAATGAAGAAATTTCAAGAATATAGAATTTGGAAGCAAAGAAAAAGAAAATGCAAAATTGTAAAATTCTTGAGTCATTGTAATCCTAGCTGAAACACAAACTAGCAAGCATGTTTGTGTGATAATTAAGTCATGTTGAGTCATACTATCGTAATTAAGGGGGAGTGTCAGAAATAGTAATCATGCCCGCATGTGGAGTTGGCTAAACATAGAGAGTCAATTAATTGAGTGATTGCATGATTGAGTGTTTGAGTGTTTAGTCAAGTCGAGTTAAGTGATAAACAGCTTTAAGTGTGTGATTGCATGTGGTTGCATGTCAAGATATTTTAGGCAATTAGCTAGTCGAAAAGGTTTAAATACCCTTCACCGGGTTCATTGTAATCATCATGTTTTGTGTGATCAATAGAAGAGCAACAACGCGTTTTGTGTCAATGAGTGCTTTGTCTCTTTAGCCTTTCCAACAGAAACTGCTCGTGAATGCTCAAATGCTGCACTGAATATAAAAGTTTTTAATGAAGATGTTAATGGAAGGATTGTTAAAATACTTGATGAACATAAACATTGATCGCATGTGCTTGAGGATGTTGCATTAAAAAAGAAAAGCCCACACAAGCAACTGAATAAAGATATTGATTAAGAAAAAATCATGAGCCAAAATAGAATTCTCCGTGCATTTTAAGGAGACTGCTGGTTGGATGACGTATTTCTAGGTATATTTAATAATTGTTTCCATGGGTAGACACAAATATAGAAAGTCTGGTAACGATGATGGTTGGTAGAATCGACTTGCTCAATCTATTTGTAGATCCTGCACATGTTAGTTGAAGTTGATATACACTCGACCTACTCCACCATTCAACTTGGTCGACCACACAATGCAAATTTGGAAACCTAATCCAACTTAACTATGCTGACTAGAGTAGTCAATTAAGCTAATTTCGTCGACTTATTCAACTATCTGACAAAGTCTAATGTTGTTTGAGCGATAGTCGATTTGTTGGGGCCATAGTCGCTTACAATTACTTCAATGACTGAGTTGTCCCGCTAAATTCTGAAGGAAGCAATGTTACTGCATTGGAACTTTGTTGAGAAATTAAGTTGTCGTAGAGCCAAATCAAGCCGTCAGAGTAAGAGTAAGTATGCAGTAAGCGATTGGAAATTTTCAAATTTTTAAGACAAGTAACATTCGGCATTGACCGAAATGTGTTGAGCATTGTGATATATGTATCAAAACTTATAAATTGTAAATGAATTTTTATAAAAAATTATGAAAGGATTACTATCAAGGATAAAGTTAAGTCAGGATTTCTTTAATGCAAGGAAGTTGGTCAGTCGAGACAAGTGACATTGGGCATTGACCGAAATGTGTTGAGCATTGTGATATATGTATCAAAACTTATAAATTTAAATGAATTTTTATAAAGAACTATGAAAGGATTACTATCAAGGATAAAGTTAAGTCAGGATTTCTTTAATGCAATGAAGCTGGTCAATTTTGACTGATGTCTGACGATATCTAGTTGACAATAATTGTAAAATATTGATGTTAAAAAATATGGTTAACTTAAAAGTTAGGAAGTCATATAAAGGTCAAGTAATATTTATCTTTCATATAATTTGTCAAATACAAACTTTCCATGCATTAGAAAAAATACAAACTTTCCATACATTAAAAAACATCAACAATAGAACAACAAACAAGTTAACAAACTTGGATATCTTAATTTATTTGAAAAAACAATATCATTTCCCACACAAATTAATAATTTTCTTATTTTCATTTATTTAAAATTTACCGAATATTAAATTATATTAAAAAAATAATAAATAATAAAAAATTACTTTCATATAAATAACCAGCTATTAAAAGAATTTACTTTTCTGTTTTCAAAATTAATAACATATATATACTTTTTCTAAATATCTAGAAAATCAATCAAGTAATTCCGTTTTCATTCCACTTTGCCTAATAATTGTTTTATATTTTAATAAACTGTAATTATCGGGTTGCATTTTCTTTGTTAGTATGTCATTCCGTTTTCATTCCTACTTTAGCTAATATTTGTTTTATATTTTAATAAACTATAATTATCGTGTTCCATTTTCTTTGTTAGTATTATATTGTGAAAGTCATTGGGGGTATGAACACATACCGCAAATCAAAATATTGAACCTGCTCTAGTATATTATTGAATTTCATTTAAAGTAAAAAAAATTCTGTATGACCTGGACAGGAACAAATTTCAAAGGAGGATGTTTTCCTATTTTTATTTTATCAATTTATATTGCTCAACCGCTGTATTTAATGATTGGCTTTTAAATCAAAGATGATAGATAATCATTTAATGATTGGATTTTAAATCAAAGCTGATAGATAATTTTTAAATGGAATACATAATAACGATAAAGGAGTCGGGAAACATATAGCAGATTGCTTTACTCGCCTCTCCCCTTCTCATGGGCTCATAACCATTCTCATTCTCTCTCTATTTTCATCTATATTGAAAATTCATATAATTTTGAGCGTAATATTTGCATACCTTAGGCATATTATGGAAAGTTTACAACATAGTACTTAGTAAATCTCTTTAAACTACTTCGAACTTCACATGACGAACCCATATATCATATTCGCATTTTCTATACATGATATTTTTTACTTAAATAAACATGATTTGAGTCTCATTATTATAAATATTTATTTGCAAATTATACCAAATTTGATTTTATATATTCCAGCCATCTAGATTAATGAATTTTATATGACAAATTCATATATAATATTTACCTTTTTTATAGATATTTTTTACTAAACATGATTTGAATTTCATCATTATAAACATTTATTTGCAATTTCTACATAATTTAATTTTATATATTCCAATCATCTAAATTAATATTAAAAACAAGTATAGGAAAATTAAGGTCTTTATTTGTGCACCATATTTACAATGATTATACATGGAATCATTAACTTAAACGCATATGACTTATCCCCATATTTATAAATATTTACTTACAATTTACACACTTTAATTTGGTACATTCCAAAAATCTAAATTAATATTATATAAAAGTATGAAAAAATTAGTCCCTTTGTATTTATTGTTAAAACTTTGGTGAAATATTTTATATCATTTACTTTATAAATATAATCTAAATTAATATTACATAAAATATGAAAAACTTAGTCCCTTTGTATTTATTATTAAAAATTTTGTGAACCATTTTATATCATTTACTTTATAAACATAAAATAACTCTAGTAACACTAATTTCATAAAGTCTTTATCAAACTTTGTTTTTAGATTACAAAAGAGATGTGACGCTTTTGACCTCTTCCATCTATTCATAATTCTATTCCTCGAAGACTCTCAACGCACGTGGTTATATATATATATATATAATATTATATTGAATATTTCTATTGTAAGATGTTTGGATGTAATATTTTTCCAATCTCATTCTTTTTAGACTTGTTAGCAAGAAGATAGTAACAAAAACATATTGACAATAACAATAATAAATTTAGTGATTGTATGCAAATCACCCAAAAAAGATAAAGGAACCCAAAAACCAAAATATATCCAAAATTCATCCTTGATTGACAAGATTACCCGACACTAGAATGTCTAGTCTTTTCCTTGGAGGCAGGAGAAGCCAAACATCTTCATGAACATGTGCTTCCATATGTTCCATCCTGCTCTCGAGAAATTCTAGCCACTCCTAAATCTTTTTCTGACCATAGTGCAGGGATATCAGTCGATCTATATTGCATCATTGACTATGTTGAAGGTCCTTCATAAAAGAAATAATTTCATTCAAGTCCTCATGTTGGTTCCATGGTACCTACTCCATAATAATGGTGACCTATTGAATTTGAGTTTCTAGAGATTCAAATGGAGGTGGAAGATCAAACCTTCTAGGAGAAATGGGTGATTCCCATGGTACCTACTCCATAATAATGGTGACCTATTGAATTTGAGTTTCTAGAGAATCAAATGGAGGTGGAAGATCAACCCTTCTAGGAGAAACTTGTGATTGTTGGTTTACTTCTTCCCCAAAATCTCAAATTTCCACACGGTGGGCTGCTCCCAGGCATCGAGGCCCCTTACCTCTGCGAGCGTGACCACATTGGGGCTACATGGGCCTTGAAATAATAGTTCAAGGCCACCAACCCCATGCCCGACAGTCTTAGAAACAACTTCCTTGAAAGCTCTAGATTATACTAGCATAAACACATCAAGTGCAAATAACACAAGAATATTTACATAAATTTCGACTAGAGAAGAGTTGATGTCAGACACACCAGGCTCAAAAGACACACCTTCGACATTAATTTCCTCCCAGACCTAGCAGAGGGGGGGGAAACCCTAGAAACAACAACACTATCTCCACAATTGACCACCAATAATGAAATCTAGCTAAGGAAAAAGACAAAGGCCAGAAGGGGGCCTACCCCCAACAACTACAAACTCAACCTCGACTTCCTTGAGTGCAACAATACATCTGTGAGGAAGAATAACAACACAGAAAGGTGAAACAAGGTGCAAAAACCTGGAAGTCGGGGGGGGGGGGAATTTTACTATTGGGTTCACAAGAGACGTGGCCGCAAAAAGAGTCACCATAACAATAAACCCCAACTCTTATTTTTCTTGCAAAAGCAAAAAGTGCCTGCCTAGTGTCTATGCACACCTCTATGGGCCTCGGTCCCAGATTTTATATATTGAACCAATGTGGTCAAAAGGAATGAGCCTCCAATGCTTGAACCAATGTCCTTCCTTGGCATCATAATTTGGGGAGGAAAGGATGGCAATGACAATGAGACACCCTGTACTCCTAAAGAACCATTGCTTGCTAGTTTCCTTCCACCATGCAAATTGAACAATTTCCCAAGGGAGCCCAAATACTAATTTTACCATAGAACCCCATGAGAAACATATTTAACAACCTTCTTTATCATAATTGTTGCCGAATATGCAATTAAATACCCCTCCTTATTCTTAACCCATTACCAAAATCATCCTCATTATATATATAATTTTAAAAAATTAATACAAATTATATTTTTCTTACTTTACCTATAATATTATAATTTAAAAAGTTAATATTTAAAATGGTGAATATTAAGATACCACTAAATGTAAATAGAGACCTCGACTTATCTTGTAACACTTTTCTCATCATGCCCTGTGATGCTTTCATCTCACTATATTTGAGGCCTATGTTCAAATACTAGATCTCTAACTAATTTGTATTGAAGGTAGCAATTTAATCTCTACTAAATATTTTAGAATATTTGAAGTTACAAATCAATAATTTTTTCTTTTTTATTAACTTAATTGATTTTAAAAAAATGTCATATGAACTTGAGTTATAATTTTTTTTAGGCATGTAATATTTGTAAGTCATGATATTAGTCAATATTATTAAAACAAAATATATTTATAAATTAATAATCTTTATAGTAAAAAAAATGAAAAAAAAGGAGTGAAGAGTTTTGTGATATATATATTTTTTAAACATATGTAAATTTTATCAGTGAATTGACTTTATAATAATAATAATAATAATATAAAATTGTAATGTAGTTAATTTTTTTTTAATTTTAATAATATATGATATATTATAAAATAAATGATTTGATATTTATAAACATTCAACCCTTATTTAATTGATATAACCTTTCTAATTTATTATTTTTAATATGAATAATTTCATACCAATCAATTTTGAATACTACTAAAATTTTATAAATATCATAAATTTATAAATTAATTTAGAAATGAGGAGAAACTAATGTGAATGCGGTTTATCCACCGACTCGATCTATTTTCAAATTTAACTTTTGAAACCTACATCGCTTCTCTGGGGTTATTAAAATGAAAGAAATCACTATCAGCCATTGAGGTCATGAAAGAATGTCTCTCTCTCACTCTTTTTTTCCTGAAGGATTTCTTCGTCGAGCTCCTTTTTATCTTTTTGTCTAGTAGCATGCCTATCCAGCTACATAACATGCCACGCACTCGGGAGGGAGGGAGAGAGATGATCAATGAGCGAACAGCGGGAGATTGATTGTACAGAGATCGTAAGATGGGGCGGTTGCATGTACCGAAGAACTGCAAAATCCAACAAGCGGTGGATTCAATATCGCCTGATGTACCCTCTCTTATTTGTCATTATTCTTTTTCGATCTTTTCGACGTCGGCGTTTCACTCTATTCGTTTCCAAGATGTACCCTCTCTTATTTGTCATTATTCTTTTTCGATCTTTTCGACGTCGGCGTTTCACTCTATTCGTTTCCAAGGTTGTGTCTCTACGTTTCATTTTCCGGGTGTATAACACTCGCCTTTTTTTTATCAGGCTCTTGCCTGAATGCCCCTGGATTCCATTCTGTTGCAAGCTCTTGCAGAAGCAACTTGGGGGAGAACCCCAACGACTAAATGAGGAATCATGTGGGATCTTGCATGGGGGCTCACAGCGAGTGATGCAGCCAAGGATGACCTGCCAACATCCACTAAAATTCTGAGGATAAAACCCATGTTGTGTATGACGTCGTCACATGCAAGGGAGAGATTGGCATGTATCCTCGGCTGTGCATCTTGCTGTGGTTCGCATGGCAGACCTCAGATGATATTATATAGAGACGAATACGGTACTTGGCAGTGGAATAATAGTATGGCCTTAGCCTGATCAACATATATTTATTCTTTTTACTTTGTTTGAATCTAATGATATTCGCATTTGTGAGGTACGATACTGCAAGGCAATTGTTTTTTATTTCGTTCAACGATTATGAGGTTAGATTGTTTTATAGGAAATTGTTTTTGTTGCTATTGTATATATAATTATTGCACATATATATTGATGTAACATAAATCTAGGAGGTTTATATCATTGTTTTCAGAAGAAATAGTTTTTGTTGCGACTGTGTATATAATTGTTCCACTTATATATCGATATAAGATAAATTTAGGAGGTTTATATCATTTGGTTATCGTGGGTTAAGTTTTTATCAAATCTTACTTTTAAATTTCAACTGGTCATATTTTTATTATTATATGATATTAGCCTGATCAACAGATATTTATTATCTTTACTTTGTTTGAATCTGATGCTATTCGAATTTGTGAGGTAGTATACTGCACGGCAATGTATTCTTCTCGTTCAACGATTATGAGGTTAGCTTGTTTGAGAATAAATAGTGTTTGTTGTTATTATTGTGTATATATTTAGTTGATGTAAGATAAATATAAGAGGTTTATATAATTTGGTTTATTTCACTAGTGTGGGGTTCAATTTCTATCAAATCTTAATTTAAATTTCAATAGGGAAGGATTCAAATTCTCTAAGCATTCAGATTGGAATTTGGTTTTTTTTTTAAATAAATAATTTTATCAAAAAGTCAATTTAAAATGGGGAGGTGTTGAGGTTGGAAACTATTTTTGAAAATATTAAATTATATTAAAGAATTATAATTTTTTTAATAACATCTTATTGATAAGTAAATTTTTAATAATTTTAATAATAAAATAAATATTTAAAAAGACATATTTTTAAACATACAAATTTTAAAATATATTTCAGATTTCAGTCCTGTCCAATAACATAAATATTAAACTATTAAAACATATTTTATAATTATCTTTCATCTGTGTTCAAATTTTTGGAGTGGTTGTCTATTAACTTGTAATCTAGGAAGATACAAACAATATAAAAACAAGTAATCTCATCTATATTCTCCATACAGTTGAGTAATAATCAAACAATTAATAATTTTATTATTATTATTATTATATATATATATATATATATATATATATATATATATATATATATTACATTTTCTTATATATAAAACTTTTTAATTTTAGAATAATAATTGTAAAAAATAAAAAAAATAAAAAATTGCTGTTATATTTTCAAACATTTAGCTGTTAGTTGTTTATTTTCCCAAACTTTTAGCTGTTATATTTTCATTATAAATAATGTTTCACATAAAACATCCAATTTAAAATTTGATATATATATATATATATATATATATATATATATATATATATATATATTTATATTTATATTTCTCTTCAATAAAGTCACTTCATAATCATTTGAAAAGTCACATCGACTTGATTATATTTTCTCTGCTTATTGTATCATGTGAAAGTTATCGGTACATGAAGAGAATATTAATGATGTTCAATAAACTGAGAGATATGATAGCCTGTTACGACGATAATATTCTGTACAATACATTTTTCAGAATGAGATCCATTGTTTAGATTTTAATAAGTTATATTTAAACTAAATTAATGGTAAGAATATAAATAAGTTTTTTTTTTGTTTTTTCTGCTCTCCATGTAAGTGGATTTCGTGACGAGGTGAAATGGGTTTGAAAAATGAATAGAGTAACTTCCCATTTTCTATGAAGTGAAATTGGTTTAAGAAATGGGAGGTGTGAGGGAAGCGAGGTTTATAAATCGAAGAAATCGATTCCCACTACCACAGAGCGGGCAGTAGCACGTAAATCGGTATAGACAACCATTCTTTTCTCTGTTTTTGGTCATCAGAGAATGTAAAAAATACGGTGAAGAAAATCCGCATGATTGTGTATCGGCTATATTAGTATGCAGTTAAATAGGATTTTAAAATTTATATTTTAAAACATTTTTGGTTGTAGTTACGAAAGGAAAGGTTGACATTTATGTGAAAGTTGACATTTATGTGAAGAGCAGTGATGTTGTTGTTTTGTTTCTTTGTTTTTTTTTTTCTTTCTTGATTAAAATAAATGTTATGTTTATAAGAGTTGAAGTTTTTTGGGTATGTAGTAATTATATTGGTTTATGGTATTGAAAGAAAATTGGGTTACATATTAAAAATATTTTTGGTAAAGTATGGTGAATTTTCATGATTAAAATTCTCCTTGGTAAAGTATGGTGAATCTTCATGATTAAAAATCTTATTACATGTTTTTAACTAATACATCACCTTAGATCCATCTAACACCAGATATATCATGGGCTCAAAGGGAGAGCTCAAAGGGATCAAATCTCTTGTCGTGGAAACCTTCTTTTTGGAGTGTAGAACCTGGAAAGGTTTGCACTTCGAGGGATTTGATTCACATGATAGATCCATGTGGTTCCCACAACAGTGTCACATTTTTAGATTATCATTATTATGTATATGTTTGAGATAAACTTCAAAATTCACTTTATGTTTTCTTTGCTTGACATGACCATATCATTCTCTTCTTTAATTTAGTTTGTGTTGTTTGTCTTCGTATGTGTTTGGATGCTTTGAGTGGTTTGTGTGTTTATGTGTTTGAATTTGGATTGTAATGTTTGTGAATGTTACAGTTGTGTTATATTTCTATATGTCTATGTAATTGTCTGCTAGTAATTAGTTGGTGATGAAGAAGTGAGACAATATTGTCAATAGTTTGCTGGAGGATTGATGGATGCTTTGAGTGGTTTGTGTGGTTATGTGTTTGAATTTGGATGGTAATGTTTGTGAATATTACAGTGGTGTTATATTTCTATATGTGTATGTAATTGTCTACTAGTAATTAGTTGGTGATGAAGAAGTGAGACATTAGAAGGATTGATATTGCACGTCTATTTTATTTAATTTTAGGTATCAAACTAATTAATTCTTAATAGTGTCTCTGGAGGTATTACTAAATATAAATATATCTTGAATAATAGTTTTAATAATTTACAGCTTGAAAATTACCATTGAAATAATTTGTTTCTTTTCTAATATTTGAAATAATTTATTTCCTTTAGGAATATTTTGATGAGTGGCTAGATTTTTTAAATCTTTACATTATTTTTTCTCGAAACAATTATCACATCTCCTTCATGCATAATTTGATTTGTTTTGAGTGTTTATAAATATATATTTTCCTCTAATAAATATTTTGAATACATTGTTGTATGCAGGTATCTATTAATGATTTTGAAGATATGTAATTTTGAATATATGTAATTGTCTATGAGTAATTAATTGATGATCAAGAATTATTTTGTACTTTTCACATATATTTCATCTTAATTATACGTATAGAAACTTTCGACACCTAATTAATTCTTAATAATGTCCATTTAGGTATTACGAAATATATCTTGAAAAAGATTTTTAATAATTCATAGCGTCAATATTAACAACATCTAATGCAAGCAATCAAACATGATTAAAAAAAGTTTACACTAAAATCAATGCATCTAATGCAAACGATCAATTAAGATTAAAATTCAACATCTTCACTGAAATCAAGGCATATAGTGAAAGAAATCAAATAAGATAAGAAATCAAAATCTACATTGAAAGAAATGCATCTTGTGCAAACAATTAAATAGGATTATAAATCAACATATAAGATTAGAAATCAACATCTACACTATAAGATTGGAAATCAACATCTACACTGAAATCAAGGCATATAGTACAAGAAATCAAATAAGATTAGAAATAACATATACATTGGAAACAATGCATTTCGTGCAAACAATTAAATAGGATTATAAATCAACATCTACTATGAAATCAATGCATCAAGTGCAAGCAATCAAATAGGATTAGGAGCCAACATCTACAATGAAAAAATGCAACCATCAAATATAATTAGAAATCAACATCTACAATAAAATAAATGCATCCAGTGCAAGAAATGAAATAGGTTTAGAATTCATCATCTACATTGAAATCAATTCATCCAATAAAAATAATCAAATATGATTAGAAATCCACATCTACACTAAAATTAATTCGTCTAGTGCAAGCAATAAAACATAATTAGAAATCAACATCTACATTGAAAGAAATGCATCTAGTGCAAGAAATCAAATAAGATCAGGAATCATCATCTACAACAAAATCAATGCATCTACTGCAAGAAATATTCCTCTCTCTCCTACCTCCATCTATATCTATATCTCCCTCCATGTCTCCTTCTTTGTCTCTCTATATCACCTCCCAAATTCACACACTCTCCCTCCCACCCTCTCTATATTTCTCCCTCTCTCCCTCCCTCTCTTTATCTCTCTCTTCTTCCCTCTCTTCACCTTCCATCTATATCTCTATCTCCCTATGTATTTCTTTTGCCTTCCTATATTACCCGCAAAATATACACACTATTTCTTAACATTTCTCTCTCTCCCATCCTCTTCCTCTCCCTCTCTCTTCCCCTTCTCTCACTCTCCCCCCTTTTATCTCTTTTCCCTTTTGCTCTCCTCTCCCCCTCTCTCTCCATCTCCCTTATCCATCCCTTTGTCTCTCTATTTCATTCTTCTTACCTCCATCTCTCTCCCCCTCCAACTCCATCTCTCTTCCCCCCTCCCTCTCTCGTTCTCTCTCTCATGTCCTCTCTTACTTCCTTATTCTCTCCCTTTCTCTCCCACCTCCCTTCCTCTCTCCCCCTCATCTCTCTCTCTCTTTCTCGCTTCGCCCTCAAACTCTATCACTATCTCCCTACCCCTCTCCTCCTCTATCCTTCGCAGCCCCCTTCCATCCACCTCTTCTTCTTTGTGTCTCTATTTGAACCCAAAACATACATACTCTCTTGCCATCTCTCCTTTGTCACCCCCTCTTTCTCTTTCCACTTTTCTCTCTCTGTCATTTTCTTCATCCCACCTTTCTCCCACTACAACTCTATCTCTTCGTCCATCCCTCTCTCCTCCTCTCTCCCTCCCTCTCTCCTCCTCTCTCTCAAGTCATCTCTCTGGTCCTTCCTCTCTGTCGCTTCCTCTCCTACCCCCATCTTTGTCTCTCTCACTCGTCTCTTTCTTTCTCTCTTTATTCTCCCTCTCTCTACTCCTTTATCTCCATCTCTACCTTGTCACTCCCTCTATCTCTACAACCCTATCACTCTTTGTCATTGTTTGTCCCTCCCATATATATAGAGTCATATATATCATGATATATTAATATATATATTGAATATTATATTAAATTTAATATATTCATAGGATATGGTTTTTCTTTAAAAAAAACATTTTACAAATATTTAATTAAAATAAATCTTAAAAGATTTTGGAGTAGGAAATTTAAATCTTTGTGTTGAACTAATCTTTTTCTTTGAGCTAAGAAATAATATTGACTTTAGTAAAGAGTAAAGATGTTTAAATTTTTAATTAATTTGGAATTTTAATGTGATAATTTTTTTATTGAAGATAAATTTATGATCCATTCCAATTCAATAGATATGATAAAAGAACTATTAAACGATGATTTATTATCCATTAAAACTATATATAATAATAAATAATTGCATTTTAATAATTAATATTTAACCATTAATAAGATTAAAAAGTTATATATAATCTAAAGATTTAAACTATATATAATTTAAGATGAAAGCGAATTTGTTAGTCCATTATTTATTATATTTATATTTTTTTAAATAAAGTTTTTCAAACGAACATAAATTTACATGTGAATTTTTTTTTTCTAATTTAGCTTTACTATGTGTTTATTTGTGTATTTATAATTTATAAAATTAATTTATGGATTAAGCAATGATGATGTAAAATTACTGAGGTAATGACACTTACATGTCACTTGAATAATAACCGCACTTTAATATGGTTCGTCTTTACAGGATAATATTAAAACACCCTAAAATACTCATTATACACGAATAAAATATGACACCAATATATACAAATATTTATTACACTAATATATACTAATCTCGGTATGCATTTATTAATAAAAATATAATTCACTGGATTACAGAAATACTGATATAACTGACTGGAGATGGCTATGAAAGCATTTTGAGTACCATACTGTTCTTTGTGGATCAGCCTTTACAAGTTGAAAAGCCTGCCTTATGGCCTCTTTTGATGGCTTGCAAATAACGGGAGTCTTTGTCGTCGTAGATTTAACAGTGGCTATGTATGAGTGGCAGAGTTAACAGTGGCTATATATGAGTGATTAAATGTCTCAAAGCATATTATGCCTTCAGAGTAAACTCTCAACCCCATCTTGTTAAGTACTTTTGTGCATGAACTCTGTCACCATTTGTAAATATCTGTTTCACCAAAACCTCAGGATTCCTCTTTATATTGCATTTATATAAAGAAATTGAACATGTACTTACAATTTTCTTTTGAGCATGCTTAATCAAGAATTCTTCAGTACAGGGTCTGCCTTAAGATTCTCATATGGAAATCTTCCCTGAAAAGAATGTATAAGAAAAATTGTTTTGAATTAAGTACAATAGTGCTTCCACGAAATTTCTAACATTTAAACTCCCTGAACTCACTCGAAACTCTAGCAAGCGGGAAGATTCACTTGAAAATCCAATGATCGCAGAGGAGTTTGAATATAGTTTTAGGTGTACTGTAATAGTTGCATTCATTTATTTCTACTTTTTCTATTTAAATAATTTTTTCTTACTTTGTTGGGACAGAAACATATTTATTAATAATAAATTAATTAAATTTATTTTATGAGTAATAATAATAATAATGTTATAATTTAGCTTTTTTTTATATGTTTTTAATTTTGAAAATGTAACATGTATTATGAGGTAAGTGTCTACACTTGTAGGGCTTTGATTATGTCTTAAAATTGTTTATGCTTCGCTAAAAGCTCGTCTTTCTTGAATCGTAAGGAGAGGTAAGGAGACACATTAACGGGCCAAGAACAAGGTATTCTTTTCACTCATTTTTTGTTGCCATTGTATTTCCTGTTATAAGCATATTTCCTCCCATTTCTTTAGTAGCTCTATTTCCTCATTCCTTCTTCCATCTGTGTACCATTCGTCTATTAAAGCTTTCTGTAATGCCTCCATCTTTATTTCCAAATCTCTTTTCTCCCTGGAGATATTACTGAATTTTGTTTTATTTCAATGCCTTAGTTTGGAATTAATATATCTCAACCTAGCCTGCAATTTCAACATTTTGGAGCCCCTAATTTGGAGAGACTCTTACCCCCCGATTTCTTTCTATTCTCCATAAATGAGGGCTTGTTACTATAGATAAAGATTCCATTACAGGTCTCCATATCTATCATATTTTCTTCTTCAATGAACCTCTTGAAGGTCTATAAGTCTCTATCATTTTGTCTTTAGCGTCCTTTATTTTCTGTGAGAGAAGTGGTCATGTTGAAATCTCCACCTAAAATCCAAGGGAGATTACACATCCTTCAGATCCTGGATGAAACCTAATTTATCATCTATCCTCGCCAGCTTGTAGACATTTATGAAATGAATTGACCTAGGGACTCCTATTATCTGCATCTCCATAGGGAGAAAAAATCGATTACCTTTTGCATCTATTAGATACATTACATGTGGGTTACACCAGGTAACTAGTCCTCCCATAGTACCTTGGGCTTCCACATCTAGATATGTAAACCCCCATCCTAATTTACTACCCAATTCTTTAATCTTCTGTGTTGAGCATTTCATTTCTTGCAAGAACATTAGATCAAATTTTTCCATTTTAATCTTCTTCTTCAAAATTCTTTGTTTTCTAAGGCTATTCAGGCCTCTTGCATTCCAAGTTATAACTTTCATTTATTAATTAAGGATGTTGGGGGCAAGCTTAAAGCTCTCATCATAGTTGAGTTTACTAAGATTGCTCCCAGTTCTTGCAGAGCCACACTATTTTACTTCCTTCCTCGCTTCCTTACTGTCTTCTTTTGTACTGAGAGGATATGGGACTCTATGGTGTTGACTCCAATCTCCCCAAGTTCCCCATGTGATTGTTTCTACCCCCGAAGCTTTCCATCTTCCCTCATTAGGTATAGGTATTAGATAGAGTCCACCTATGTTGTTGGGATTGCCTCCAGACCCTATTTTCTCCATTTTTCTACCATGTTTTGTTGGTTGATCCATTCCCTCTCCACTATATCCTGAAGAATCGGGTCCTCCATGCCTACCTTAGTTAGGGCCATTTTTGAATCCCCTTCGAAGTCTTTCCCAAATCTAGTATGTTCATGCCCTTAATAGGGTCTTCTAAGACCTCCATTATGCCTCCTTCTTTGTTCTCTTCTTGATTCTCCATTTTATCCTCTTTGGTCCAGTCATCCTTTAGTATATGTTCAGAAAGCACCCTAAAACTATTCCTCGATGTTGCTTTCCGTCCTTAATTTTGTTGTTGTTATATCCTATTAGCACGTCCTTTTGTGTTTGACCTTACAAAACCCTCCATGTCTTTTTGCTCTTGTTCCTTACTATGATCCTTAGATCTGTTCAGAGGACAATGCCTGATTAGATGCTTGTGCTCATGACAATGTCTACCTATAAAGTGAATATATTCATAATTGACAAGCTGCATGTAGATCTTATCGTGAAATTCCAATTTGATCGCTTCTAGTAATGTTCCAAACACATCCTTCTCTACACAAATCTTTACACATGAGGTATATATACCCTGTAACATTGCATCTGAGATCTTTAAGAACTTTCGAAAGTTATCACCTATAAGCTTCAAGGTCTATGTTAGCCAATAATCCAGGGGTAAGGAATATACCCTAACCCATACCATAACATTAGTGAATGTCTTTTTCTCTGAAGTAAATTTCGCTTTCCATGGTCACATGTATAATCTCGTAGAGGAAAAGAATATGGTCCTCCATCGAACACTATGTCTCTATCATCTTGATTAGCAAAGACCACTATAAAAAAACTTTTTGACCCCAAGTGGATCTCAATCTTGCCATGTGACTTCCAATGATGCTTGATCCAGTCACATAAATCTTTCTTTGCAAGCCATAAACCCATGAACTTTCATATGATTGTATACATATGCATGCACTCCCTAAAATCTTGGGTTTGGGGATCTGTGATTAATGGTGTTGGGATTATCGTCGTTTTGGGATTGCATAGGCCATTCCGATTGGCCCCCTTTGACCTTTGTTGCTAATATATTGGGTCCCTTATTGTAACTTTGTCCTCATATCTTCTCTCACCATTTAGACCTTGAATCCTTATCTCACTTGCTCCCTGACTCGTTCGTGTTGATCCCTCTACTGAAATTTTAAATCGTGCCTTGAATCCTTTTCCTTTGTCATCTACAACATTTCTGTAGGAGGGAGCTTCCCTCCCTCCCCCTTTGAAAACCATGCAAACCAGGACCTCTCTACAAAAATTTTGAAAACCCTAGTTATCTCTCGCCCTTGCCTTCCTCTCGTTGTATATATAATTTGATCTCTTACGTACATCCCGAAAATAAAAATCAAAAAATTGTAATAGGGGAGAGGGAAAACATTCTCTATGTTTATTATTCTGATTTTCTTAAATAATAATTGAATCTCTTTCATTTGCTTTGGATACAAATGAAGATATCTAAATGAAAAAAAGAAAAATGAATCCAGAATAAAACCTATTCCCATTAGAATACTTTGATATTAGTGAGAAACCAACTTTTTTTCTAGGTGATCAAGTAGATTTGAGGCCTTTGGCCTCTTTCATGAAATGGTTATTCTATCTTTCATATGTATATTATATATATATATATATGAGGGAGTATTAATAGAGTATCAAAATAAGGTTAATATTAAAACCTATTCTTATTAGTATACTTTGATATTTCTAGGAGATCAGGTTTTCTTCTGGGTGATCACATAGATTTGAGGCCTTTGCCCTCTTTCATCTCTGATGAAATGGCTATTCTATCTTTCATATGTACTCAATCAAGTGGCTAATCTATCTTTCATATCTATAAAAAAAAAAGGAGATTAATATTAAAATGTTGTAGTTCTTCACTTTTAATTATCTAAGATATGAATATCAATAACCCAAGTTGAAAAAATATCAATGTGCTCGTTTGACAATACTTCCTTTGTTTGGTTAATAAATTCTATAAATTGTTGAAAGAAAAGCACCTCTATGAATCACTTAACTTGTTATCTCAAAGCATATTTATCTCTCTTCTCATCCCATTTGAGAAATTATATTAAAATGTTATAATATAATTATTATAAAAAGAATTAATAAATATAAATTTTATATAATTTTTTTAATTAAATTATATTTTCTTAATTTATAATTTTTTTTTTTAAATTAATATTACGATAAAAATATGCCGAGGATCCTGAGCCATTGGAGGCTTGTTCTCGTCACCATTACAATCATAATAAAAACGATAATTACATGTCTTGTAATGATTAATAAATAATCTACTTCATATTTTCTCAAATAATTGACTCTATAGTTTTTAAGTTTATATTTAACATTAAGACATAACGTTTCAACCAATGAACCTACCCCTCGCTTACCTCGAAGCAATTAAGAAATCAGTAGAAGTTATTGAAGTCCGTAAAGGGTGGATCGCTCAATTTTCCTGATATCATGACTAGTGAGCTACGTAACATCAATGGCAAGCCTACCATCGGTTAGTCGCAAAAGAAAAAGAGCACGCACTCTCGGAGTAGGGAGATGAACAAGAACTAACCAGTACGAGATTGATTGTACACGGATAATAACATGGGGTAGTGACATCTAGAAGTGGGGGATTCAATCTAACGTAGCTTGAAGATGCCCGAATTTCACTTTATGGATTCAAATGACCTGACATAGCATTGTAAATGTGTTAGAAAATTTGCAGAGAAGAATCTAGCTAGTAAAGGTTGAACACACAGCGTTGTAGAGCAAAAACACTAAAATAAAATCGAAAGAACAAAAGAATGATTCATTACAAAATATGTTACAATGCTCATGATATAGTATCACTGGGTGAAGATCCCAAGGTAATGCACCATAGTGGTGATCAATGAGAGGACTCAACACCTACAACAAGTTCCGGAGAGAACTAGCCAGTTGCGGAGTGAAAGGAGGAGCAAATGAGGGGGTAAATCATGCAGAAGAACTAGCTAGTTACGGAGTTAAAGAATGATCAAGTTAGGGAGTAAATCATGCAGAAGGAATCTTGCATGTAGTCCCATGCTCTAACTAAGTGTCCACATGTAGGTGTGTAATACCTCCAACACCCCCCCCTGAACACCACTATGGGGAAAAATAGAAAATGGGCCCTGGAAATAAGGCAAAAGGTCACCGAAAATACAATGCAACTTGTACTAAAATTGAGGAAAGAGGGAAAACCCCCCTCTCAAAATACAATGTAATCAAAAGAAAAGAGGAAGAAAAGACAATTGCTAAGCAACTGTGTCCTTCACTCCAAGACGATCGCATAGAGAGCAAAACTTCTACTCAGTGAATGTCTTGGTGAAGATGTCTGCACTCTATTCTACTGAAGGACAGAACTGCAAATCAATGACTTGATCATGTACTAAGTCTCTGATGTAGCGCATATGGATCTCTATGTGCTTCGTCCGCTACCGCTGTACTGGATCCCTGCAAAATTTGAGAGTGCTCTAGTTGTCACACCAGATGACAATGGGTTGGTGGAACTGGACACCGAACTCAGTGAGGAAGTGTTGTAGCCATAGAGCCTGAATGGTGATGTTGACTACTCCTCTGTACATGGCCTTCGCTGAAGAGAGAGCAATAGCAGCGTGCTTCTTGCTCGACCAACAGATAGGGCTAGACCCTAGACTAAGTGAATATCTGTAGGTGGTCTTGCAATCAATGCTATTACCCGCCCAATCAGAATCAGTGAAGCCAAGGAGATTCAATGTAGTGCTTGCTGCATAGTGAATCCCGAAGGTGATGGTGCCCTGCACATATCGAAGGATGCGCTTGGCAACATTCCAGTGTAGCTCATGCGGCTCCTGCATGTATCTGGAAATTTCCCCTACTGCATATGAGAGATCTGGTCGAGAGTGGGTGAGGTACAATAAGCTCTACACTAGCTGTCGGTAGAGAGTACTGTCAACTAATGGAGTGTCACCTCAATCCTCAAGGCGAACCCCAGACATAAAAGGAGTCGGTGCTGGCTTGCAGTCAGTCATGTAAAATCTCTCGAGGAGATCCCATGCATACTTAGCCTGAGAGAGTTTGATGACTGTGGCATCCTAGTTGATCTCAAGACTAAGAAAGAAGTGTAATGGACCCATGTCCACCATCAAGAACCTATCATGCAAGGCCCTCTTCACTACAGCAATGGCTGAAGCCGAGCTGTCGGTGATCAGGAGATCATCCACATACAAGACTAAGATAAGAAGAGAATCATGTGTCCTGAGCATGTAAACATTCAGATCAGACTTACATCTTTCAAAGTTTTGTGATAAGAGAAAAAAATCCATCTTCACATACCAAGCTCTCGGGGCCTGCTTAAGGCCGTTGAGAGATTTCTTCAGTCTGCAGACCAAAGATGAATCCTGAATGAAACCATGTGGCTGCTCCATGTAGATCTTCTCAGATAGGTCTCTATGAAGAAAGGCATTCTTCACATCCATCTGATATACTTCCCACCCCTGGGCAGCTGCAATGGCAAGTGCAAGGCGTATGGAATCCATCTTTGCTACTAGAGCAAAGGTCTCATCATAATTAATGCCATGCACTTGCTGGAAGCCTTTGGCTACTAGCCTAGCTTTCTGTCTCGTGATTTTCCCATCTGTAGCACTCTTGGTCCTGTAGACCCACTTGCATCGAACAAGTTTCCTTCCTAAAGGAAGGGGGGCCAGATCCCAAGTCTGGTTCTCGAGGAGGTAGTTATACTCCTCCTCCATGGTGGACTCCCAAGATGGATGTCCAACAGCGCGAGCATAAGACTGCAGATTAGAAGACTAAACCAAATGACAATTCCAGGATGGCATTGGTTCAATGGCAGTGAGGGCAAGAGGAGGCTCAATAAACTCTGAGCTAGTCCTTCACGGATTAGAATTATCCCCCACAAGACCATTTCTACTAGATGGGTGGTCTTATGCATATATCTCACGTAAATTCCTTGTTTTCTGATTTATGATAGGGGAAGTTGATTCACTGTTGGAAGATCGATCTAGGATTGGATGTGGATCATCATATGCATGCACTGGATTTGTATACGAAGACTCTGTCTCTGCATTTGCATGCTCTACTGTGGCATCTGCATGCTCTGTATCTGCATCTAAGTGTATTGAGTCATCATCTTGGACATGAGGTAGATGAAAGGTATCTGCTTGTGACAATTGAGCTGCATGCGAGAGACTTTCCTCAAATTTGACACTTCCCTCAATGATGAGCTTGTCCGTAGAGGAAATCAGGAGTGGGTATCCCTTCACACCATCAGGGTATCTAACAAAGATGCACTCAATGCTCTGTGGATCAAGAGCTTTCCTCTTTTCATAGGGGTTCCTGGTCCATGCTCGGGAGCCGAAAACACGGAAGTGGGTGACCTCTGGTTTAGTGTCGCTCCAAGCCTCCAAGGGGGTTTGATGCTTGAAAAACCTATGGGGAGATCTGTTCTGGATGTAGTTAGCACAATTAAGTGCTTCAGCCCATAGCTTATGAGGCAGTAACTTAGCATGCAACATGGAGGAATCCATCTCTTTGAGAGATCAATTCTTTCTCTCAGCAACTTCGTTCTACTGCGGAGTGTATGGAACTGTGTACTGCAACTATATGCCAGACTCAAGGCAAAGGCTTTGAAGTTTTGTGTTAACACATTCCACCCCATTGTCTGTACCGAGGGCTTTGATCTTTCTCTCTGACTATGTCTCAACTAGTTCTTTGAAATCTTCAAAGTGCGCAAAACTTCAAATTTGTCCCTGAGAAGATACACCCAAGTGTACTGTGAGAAATCATCAATAAATGTACGCACATACCTTGCTTTTTTGATGGAAGGATGAGGAAAAGGCCCCATGAGGTCACTATGGATCAGATTTAGAGGAGAGGATGCTCTGTGAGTCTTGTCGTTGTCAAACTTTTCTCTAGGATGTTTGCCAAGGACACACCGTTCATAAACTCCTTTGGAGAAACTGATATTTGGCAAGCCTTGCACCATATCATGCTTGCTTAGTTGTTGCATATACCTGTAATTTATGTGACCAAACCTCTTGTGCCAAAGCCTACTACTATCATCAGCGTGTGTAAGCAATAAGGAGTATTCAGATTCAATAAATTCAGAAAATGTATACAGTCTGGCTGCACTGTTTACCTCACTGGTTGCAATTTTGGAGCTGCTATGTAGGTCATATATGTTCACTACATCTGGAGTGAATTCCACTCTCTTTGCGGTGCCGGAATGAGTGATCTGATAATCTGAAAGGAGTTTTACCGAAAGTTTTGGAACATGAAGCACATCTTCAAAGCTTCTGTGTAAAAGTTCCACTCTACCTTTTCCGGTGACCTCAATAGGTGAGTCATCTCCCATGAGGATGGGAGGTCCTTTGCATGCATCCAAAGAGGAATAGACTTCCTTTGTAGCAGCCATATGATGTGATGCACCAGAATCTATAATCCATGCATCAGGGGAAGAATTAATTGCAACTAAAGCATGAAATTTTTTACCTTTCCCATGTGGTGAATCCTCAGTTTTCTTCTTGGTGCCCTGAGGGATGTGGTCCCCAAAGTTGTGCTTCTGAAGGATTTCTACCATTTGTTCAATTTGTTTCTTCATGTAGGAGGATTCTGGATGGAATCCTTGGTGATAGTAGGTGCATTTGTCTCATTTCTTCCCTTTCTTATTTCTGGAGCCGGAGGAGTCATTGAAGGGCTTGGTGTACCCTTCCTTCTTTGGATGGGAATGCGCTTTTCCCTTGTATTTTTGGTGCTGATTTTTCTAATTTAAATCAGATCTGTGATTTTTATTGTGGCTACCATCATGCACAATAGGTGCATGCACTTTTGGAGGTTTTATTTTCCCCATGCCAATGAGTTTATCTTGCTCAAAAGTAAGGGACTCCATGAACTCTTTGAGAGAAGGCATAGTGTAGGATTTACCTGTTACGAGGCTTACTAAATGAAATGTAGACACAAAGACGGAGTATTCTGGTCCAAGCTTTGACATAATAGAGAGAACTTGGCGACTCTCCTCCTTGGATTTGCCAATTCCACAACCCTTGAGTTGGAGCAATAGATCATTATATTTGGTGAAGAATTATTGAATTTTGTCATAGTTTAATGGATTCAATGACAGCAGCTCCACTTCGAGAAGATGTCCTTTCGTCTCATCCTGTTTTCCGTTAGAGTTCTTCAACCTTTTTCCAAATCTCATTGGGAGTATTGTAGGCAGATAGATGAAATTGCAACTCTAGGGAGATGCACATGCATATGGATCCGTGGGCCTCATCCATGTAGTTGAGGTACTTGGATTTCTCTATGGCTGAAGTGGGTTCCACTTCTATAGCCATGGTAATCCTGTACAACCCTTTTTGATGAAGGTATCGAGCCATTTGGTCCTTCCATTTGTGATAGTTGTACGGTGTTAGGATTGATGCTTTGGGAAACTCCATTTTTCTATCGATCTTCGATCTCCAAGCTGTAGTACCTGCAAAATAAAGTACTGGTGTGCCTTTTATCTAGGAACCTGTGGGCTCTAATACCATGTAAATGTGTTAGAAAACCTGCACAGATGAATCTAGCTAGTAAAGGTTGAACACACAGCTTTGCAGAGCAAAAACACTAAAAGAAAATCAAAAGAACAAAAGAATGATTCATTAGAAAATAGGTTACAATGCTCATGATATAGCATTAATGGGTGAATATCCCAAGGTAATGCACCATAGTGGTGATCAATGAGAGGACTCAACACCTACAACAAGTTCCGAAGAGAACTGGCCAGTTTCCGAGTGAAAGGAGGAGCAAATCAGGGAGTAAATCATGCAGAAGAACTAGCCAATTGCGGAGTTAAAGAAGGAGAAAATCAGGGAGTAAATTATGCAGATGAACTAGCCAGTTGGAGTTAAAGAAGGAGCAAATCAGGGAGTAAATCCTGCAGAAGGAATCTTGCATGTAGTCCCATGCTCTAACTAAGTGTCCACATGTGGGTGTGTAGTACCTCCAACAAGCATGACCATGCCGGAATTTCACTCTATTCATACAAAAGTTCTCGATCAAAGGTTGTGTGTCTACATTTAATTTTCCTGGTCTATAACATTCGCATTCTTTGGTTTCTTTTCTCATCCTTTAGTTTCTAATTCTAGCACTGCCAGTGCCCGGATGGCGATGGATTTCCTTTTTATTGCAAGCCCCTTCAGAAGTGACTAGGAGAAGAACCCCAACGGGAACTTTATGCAGATGAGGAATCATGTGGGATCTTGCATGGAGGGCCAAAGTGAGTGGTGCAGCTAAGGATGACTTGCCAGCATCCTCTAAAATTATGAAAGTGAAAAAACCTATGACTTCATCACATGCAAAGGAAAGTTGGCAAGTATTCTTGGTTGTGTATCTTGTTATGCTTATATTTACACTTTTATTATAAATACAATAAGACAAAACTTTTCATATAAGAATGACAAAAATGTGGCTAGAGATTAACAAGGAAAAACTTTATACATTATGCTTGAGTTTGAGGAAACTGTAGCTTGGTAACTTCATTTTATATTATATCGTAATATATTGGTACCAAGTTTTATACTGTGTTGTTATTTTCTGAATCTTGGATAGAAGATTTAATTGATATTGGGCTCTTTCCTCCATAGCATCCGGATAGATAGTTTTGAAACCAGATTGAGCTTCATTCCATAATAATAAAAACTTCATTTTTACCTTGGCAAGTCTGACTATATACAATTGCATGTTCTGCCTTGTGATCTCCAAATCCTCTTTAGTGATAACTTGCCTCAAATTGTTCAAGTATTCTTTGATTTCTCGCCTGATAACACTTCTACCTATTGTCTCTTCAAATGCTCCAACATAAGGAATCTTATGCACTCTAACCAAGAAGCCCAAACTGTGATACATCCTTGCATAGGTTGTTATAATGTTTGCGACATATGTATCAAGGTATGTGTTACTCTATAAAATCATTCTAACCTTAGAATTTTCTAATTTTTCTTCTTGTCTTCTCTTTTTGGCTAATTCTAATGATGTATTCATGTACTTAGTGCTCTATTCCTTGATTGCACTGATGGCTACATGAATCACCTTTAGAACTTTCACATTCTACGCACTTGCATTTGCATGTCATGCAAGAGTACCACCTCCTTATGAAAAGTGATCATCTTTTCATAAAGTTGTCACATGGTGTCTCCCAATGATTGTAGCTCCTCCAAGTGAGAATCAACGGAAGACAATATTTGGTTCTTGGATTGGAGATGATAAATTTGTTGTCTTGCAATGACTAGATTCTTTGTCAATTGATTATTCTCCTTCATCAAGAAATATGTATTTACATTTGTAGCTCCTACAAGGGCTAATTTTGTTGTTGCGACTATCCTCGAGCTCCTCCTAGTGTCAATCACAATCAACCATTCAATATGAATGGAATAAGGAAGAACCAGGTCATTAGGAAAATACTTTCTCCACTCCAGTATTATTCTTCTCTTTAGCTAATCAAAGATCATGTTGGAAATGTCCATGACCATATCATCATCGGGAAGAGATATTCCCATTTTTCTGAATGATATTTCGTCACTTGTAAGAGGAGGTGAAGGTTGACTACTAGCTTATTCTGGAATGGGAAAAATTTTGGCCTCTTGGTTCACTTAAGCACACTCAACCTCCATGTATTGGGCCTATATCTTCTCCTCAATTTCGCGTGAAAACTATTGCTCCTGCCTTTTCCTGATTTCTTCATCTTCGAATTGTTTTTGTTATTCATCCTTAAGTTATTTCTATCTCTCTTATTCTTCTTCCTTCTTTCATAATTCTTCCTATGCCTACACATCTTCTCCTTTTTTCCTTTATCATTCCTCTTTCGGTATTTGCTCCTCCTCTTGCTTCCTTTCTTCATCCTGCCTATTCTCTTATTATTGTTGCTTCCTCTTTAGTTATTCTTATTTCTTTGTCCTCTTCTCCGCTGCAATGGCCTCTCTCAAAATAATAGGATCTACTTTGAACTTTCATCTTTGTGATTCTCCTAGGTTATACAGAAATTTCCACTTATACTTAATACTAAGCATAGTGGGAACCTCCTGCCGCTTTCCTTCTTGGATAACATCCTGATCATGTACTGTACTGGAAGGTCCAGCCAATTTACCTTGTGCATGTGGTCAGTAAGAATTATAAAAATTATTTACCTTCTCTTCCTCTATCCAATTATAAGACTCTTAATCCTAGGAAAAATGCAACTTAGCACAATGTATTTTGCACACTCCTCTAGGATCATACATGTGAAAGATCATGTCACCAAACATAAGGCAGGTAAGTTCTTCAATTTCTATTTGGACAAACTTTAATCTCTTGAGCTCATAGGAGCCCACCTACGGAGGGAAGGGAGGTGAAGGTTCCTTCTTCTTATTCATGAGGAACTAAGAAATATTTGTGTGGATATGATAAGAAACCTCATGTATGACCACTTTATCTGTCACACGCCTCAGAAAAATATGTGGGGGTTTCTGAGAACCAAATACTCTATGGTATGTGCCATCGGGTGAGGAAAACCAATCCGATATTTCTACTACTATCTTCAGAGCCTTGTAGGACATGCAAGGAGTTTCTTCCTCTGAGATCATCTGATAAAAAACATTGAATAAGTGATAAACAAGTTTCTCATACATCCGATGTAAATATATTGTGACAACAAATTGCAATACACATGGATAGGGAGCTCTCTTGGGGTCCACCTCCAATCTAGAACCAAGAATTCATGGGGAGCACATATTCCATCCAGTAAGTAGGAAGACATGTAGAACTATTGCTTCTTCCATTTAGGTGGGTTTTTCACCTTGTTCAAATTGATCTACAACTATTGTGATAAGAAATGTGAGCACTTAAATATCTTCCCTTCTGTGACAATCAAATATAACACATAGATCCATCCTTCAGAGAATGATTCAATATTCCTTCATCCATATATGCGATAAAACATGGCCATCAAGTACTGGTAAACTGTTTTGAGAGACTTGTTCATGTAAGTACTATTAAGGTTCTGACAAAATTTAGCTAGTTCTCGACATCATGACTTGATTAATTCTTTACTATTTAGATAACTCCAAACTACATAGAATTGAGAATCTAAGTGTTTCTCATGCTTGGGAAGGTTGTAATATAAGTGAATGTCATGTGGCTTATAAGACACAAGTTTCTTCCCATTGACACTATACAAAACCATGTCTTGGTGTATAGGCCCTGCAATATCCACTTGATAACATCGACACATGGTCACATAAGATAACTATAGGTGGCTTTGTGGAATCGTAATTGCTTGACGTTCTCATATATTTCCCTATCTTTTAGATATTCTATGAACTTTGTTGAGGTAAATACATATTTAATATTGATCTAGTGAATAATAGAATCCTTTTCAATGAAGCATTGGGTATCTAGCAAGACATGAACTCCTGTCAAGGTACTCTCAATGACCTCTGTAGTACTACTCTTTGTGACCTCCTTAGAAGATGCCTTCTTGTGAGGCATGTTTATCTTGTATGATGAAAGACTAATGTGTATTTGACTTAAAATACCTGGCGAACAAGATGAACTCATGGTGATATTGAGTTAGTTCTGCAAGATATCAGCGAAGCAATACATTTACAAGAAAAAATAGTCACTCGAAAAAGGGATTGCGCAATGTTAGGGACCAGAGGGGTAGAGTGAGAAATGGAAGTCCACACTACACAAATTTTGATGGATGATTGTGTATTTCTTGTATGTAGGTGAGCTAACTTTGGACCAGATCTGCTCAATGTATATTTTTTGTTGGGAGAGAGAGCCTGGACTGCATAGGGAAAAGTTGAAGTTGGAAGAGAGGCCTCACTACTGATTGTGATTGTGCAGTGCACAGTTGGAGAGGCTAATCACTATGCATTTCATAGTTTTGGCTGGCAGGAAGACCTCATTGCCACTTGATAATGCACAGTGCATAGTTGGAGAGGAAATTGATTGCTCGATGCATAGTTTTCAATGGCAGGAAGGGGCCTCTACTGGAAGAGATTGTACAATGTGTAGTTTAGGAGGGTAGATAGGCTTGAAAATTGCATAATATTCTTTGGAAGAAGGGTAGATTCCAAATCTACTAACTAAAGGGAGGAAGGGTATGGATGAGCGCGAGAATTATTCAAACTAGTCACTGACAACGAAAAAACAATATAGTGAAATGAGAAGGACATGCATGCATAAATACACCTGACAATAATAATTACTACTATGTGAAAAGATAGGGAATATGATGCGACACTTGAAAAGAAGCTCAAAAGATTTAAAATATACTTGTAGAAGATAATAGTAGTATATATTCCACTTGTTACAAGAAGAATGAGGAAAACTGACACTTCTAAAAGCAAAAGCAAAAGCAAAGAGGAAAAAAACAACATTGGAGAAAGTTACCCAGAAGAGAAGTATAAATGGAATCCAAAGCTCCTTGCGCTCATGAGAATGGCTAGAGATCTAATGGCAAGTTCAAGAATGACATCTATGAGCCTTTCTTATATAGATTAAAACTCATGATGGTATGGTTAGGTTTCAGGTTCACGTGCCTAAAATCAAGGAGCCACCTCTAGTATCTAACACTTGTCTGAGCATCAAATTTGAAACAAGTGCCACACTGCTACATATAAATGTGTACCTCCTATTTTCTAGTGGTGTGCATTTGATTCATTTAGGAACTACATAATTTACTGGCTGAAGGCAATGCACATTTCACTAACGGAAGGGACTGTGCAATTAAATTTCTTAGAGAAATGCACAATTTTCTGTCATATAAGGATTGCACAGTTTGCTTTCATAGCTAATTGCGTGGCTATCTAACTCAAAGGATTGTGCAGTTCACTCTGACAAGGAGTTGCATAGTTCAAAATTACAAAGGGTTGCACACTTCCTCAAAGAAAGGCATGCAATCAGTGTTGATCAAGGCTTGTGTTGAAGAAGTGCTTTTCTTGACTTTAGAGGTTGAGTGTTAGGTCCCTATACTACTAATGTAACCCCTTATTGTTATTAGTGAAACCCCCTTATTGCATTATTGTGCTCGTATATTATGCCCCATAGAAGCCCACTATTGTTATTGGTGTGCCCCTACAATATTATTATTATGTAGGCTCTGATTGTATTGGAACCCCTTAGACTCCTTAATATAGAAAGGAGGTTTTTTCATTTGTATCATCCAAGAATTGTTCATTTTTTTAAAGTAAAGGAGGTTTCCCCCTCGAAGAGGCTGATCTTTAAGTCATTGATCTATCTTTTCTATCTTTTTGTGAGCTGGTTTCATAACGTTTGGTATTAGAGCTTTGGATTATAGGGTTTCACTGCTCCAAACAGACTAGCATGGAATTTTCAATATTACGTTTTCTCTACGAAGTTTCAGAAGCTAAGAAAAAAACCCATTTGAGCCGTAATCGTTCTAAACCATGGGTCTAAATTTAAGATCTTGTATTGCTATATTTTTGGATATATGATCTAAGGAAGTTAGGGTTTTGCAAGCTTCAAAATTCCATCGCAAACATGTCATTGTGGAATTTTCTCTATAATTTTTTACAAAGGTTCAGACTCTAAAATTAAAACCCATTTGAGCCAAAATATTGTTAAAGCTCGAGTCTGAATTTCAGATCTTGTTTCCCTACATTTTCAAGTATATGTTCCAAGACATTTAGGGTTTTTGTAGCCTCCTGAATTACATCCCAAACATGTGACCTGGGAAAATCATCATAACTTTCTTTGTGAGCATGAGATTGAAATTTCATAAAAAGTTACATAAACACGATGGCCTATAGTTTTCGATGTATCCGTTTTAGGTCCTAATGTTGAAACAGTGACACGTGGCACTTCGTACACATTCACTCTACTGAACTAGCCTATAATCAGGACATCATGGGAGATTTATCATAACTCTCCCTTGGAGAATCCAATCTTGATCGTACTTGTGGGGATGGAAAGAGGAGTCAAAGGGCTACCGCGGGATGCAAATTCAGAACTTGGAGATCGAAAATTATAGAGATACAACAGATTTGATATCGAGCTCCTACAAAGTGAAAAAATGTGTGTAGTCTTTTTTAAACTTTCGCATAAGTTTGGTTGAAAAATTATTTTCAAGGAATTCAAAGGCCGTGGAAGCTAATATATATGGTATAGAAGAAAAAATTAAAGGAAACATGTAAGATTTGAAGATAAATTTGACGAAGTTGCTACAAGAAATTGTTACTAATGGCAAAAGGGTAGTAAAGGAAACTCACGATCAAAACAAAAAGAAATGTTAATCATGATTTCATAGACTCTAACGTTGGATTGAAGACCCACCATGTTCCAAAGATCGATATGAGAAAGATTGATGGCAAGGATCCTGTAACATGGATACTACAGATGGATCAATATTTCAATCTCCATAATGTGCAAAACACACAAAAAAGGGACGCATTGCAACTTTATATTTGGAACCAAATCAATTTGTATGGTATCGATGGCTTTGCTCTCATAAACAATTTGTCAGTTGGGAAATTTTTACGGAATAAATGTGAACACATTATGAGGATAAAAAAAGAAACACCTTTTTTTGCCAATTGATAAATCTCAAACAAAAGAATTCAATGATGGAGCATGTTGAGGATTTCCAAAAATTGAATATAAGGGTAAAATATATTCCATAGGAGCATAAGATTGATGTGTTCATAGGGAATTTAAAGGATACCATCCAAATGAGGTTCGCCTTTGGGAACCTGATTCATTGGAGAAGGCATCTAGGTTGGCAAGAAAAATGGAAAGAAAAAATATGGCAACAAGGAAGCCTACCACTCACAACTATGAAGATGGAAGTCTTGTTTCTCCTAGCCTTTCACCACTTACAAGGTTTACACCACAACAATTTGAAGAAAAAAGAGCAAAAGGGCTTTGTTACAATTTTGATAGAAGATAAACTAAAGGTCATAAGTGTGCTAAGAAGAAATTAATTTACATACATGGGGAAGAGGAGCAAGAAAAGGAACAAGAAATGTCAAAAGAAGAGGATATACACCAGGAACCAATCCCAGAGAAAGAAGAAATGAATCTAACCATATCCTATAATGCATTGACAAGAATTACCACTCCTAAAACTCTCAATATAAAATGGCATATCAAGAAGAAAAAGGTAATAGTGTTGATTGATTCGGGTAGTACCCATAATTTCACTGATTGTAAGATATCCAAGGAGTTGAATTTCTTCCTATATCTAGCAATAGAGTGTCAAGTAATGGTTGCAAATGGAGGAACCATAAATTGCTCTGGAAATTTCCATAATATCAAGCTATCCATGGGAGAATATGTCTTGAATAGTCCAATGCTTTCTATTCCAATGGGTGGTGCAGATGTTGTACTAGGAGTCTAATGGCTACAATCTTTGGGTACGATAGGTTTTAATTTTCAAGAACTTTTCTTGAAATGTTTTTGGGAAGGAAAGGAATTTTAATTAAGGGGTATCGAAGGGAAACCGGGAAATATAATCAACTCTAACAGCATGACAAATCTTCTAAAGAAAGAACAACGAGGCGTAATTGCACAATTATGTTGAATATAGGTTCCCACATCGAAATCATCTATTTTTCCAGATCTCCAAAATGTTTTGGACAATAATTCCTTTAAGGGGTATCCATTCCTGTCATTAATGAATTATTGGATGAATTACATGGAGCAATTTACTTCACCAAGTTGGATCTTCATTCAGGATATCATCAAATCAGAATGAAGATTTAAGACATTCCAAAAACAACATTTAGGACTCATAAGGGTCATTATGAATTTTTGGTCATGCCTTTTAGCCTTACCAATGCACCTTCTACATTCAAGGTTTGATGAATTCCATTTTCAAATCCTTCCTTAAAAATTTGTGTTAGTATTTTTTGAAGATATAATAATCTACATCAAGTCTTGGAAGGATCATGTTCAACATGTTGACAGGGTGCTCAAACAATTGGAGGATTAACAATTATATGCAAAAATCTCTGAAGGTGTCTTTCGAGTACAAGAGGTGGAAGACTTGGGTACTCAGTTAGCTCATATCTCATCTTATCATCCTCAATCTGATGGGAAAACTGAGATACTGAACAAATGTTTGGAAGGATATCTTTGTTTCTTTCTATCTGATAAACAAACATAATGGGTCAAGTGGTTTCCTCTGGTTGAATGGTGGAATAACACTCCCTTCCATACTGCAACAAAAATGACCCCATTTATGGCACTTTATGGATATCATCCACCATCCATCACATCATCTTTAAAAGAAATTTAAAAGGTTGAAGCAGTGGAATATCACATTGAGCATCAACAAGAAGTTCTCAAATTCTTAAAGGATAACCTCACTTTGGCACATAATAGAATGAAACAATAGGAAGATCAACATCGCAGTTAAAGAAGTTTTGATGTAGGTGACTGGGTGTTTCTACGACTACAACCAAACAAACAAATTTCCCTCAAGTAAGCTAAGAAGGATAATAAACTATCAGAAAAGTATTATGGTCTGTACAAGGTGTTACCAAACATTGGTACTATGGCATACAAATTGGAGCTTCCTGCATCTTCGTGAGTGCACTCAGTTTTCCATGTTTCATGCTTAAAGAAGGTTATAGATGAGAAAATCCCAGTTCAAACAATATTTCTAGAACATGATGAGGAAGGAAAAATCATATTGGAACTGGAAGTAGTCACAAAAACAAGAAATCACCAATTATGAAATCGATCAATTTTAGAGTATCTCATCAAGTGGAAGAACTTACCTGTTGAAGATTCCACATGGGAGGATGATAATTTTATATAGAAGCATACATAACTACTCAGGTGTTGAGGAAAACACTTTTTGAAGTAGAGGGGCATGTTAGGTCCCTATACTACTAGTGTAACCCCGTATTGTTATTAGTGTAACCCCCTTATTGTATTATTGTGCCCATATATCCCCATGTTGTTATTATTATGACCCATAGAAGCCCAATATTATTATTTTTGTGCCCCTACCATATTATTGTTATGTAGGCTCTGATTGTATTGGAATCCCTTATACTCCTATATAGTGAAAGGAGGTCTTGGCATTTGTATCATCAAAGAATTGTTCATTTGTGTAATGTAAAGGAGGTTGCCCCCTTGAAGAGGCTGATTTTTAAGTCATTGATCTATCTCTTCTATCATTTTGTGAGCTAGTTTCATAACATTGAGTAACTATTGTAGACAAGACCTAACTTTCGTCATGAGAACACATTTAAGAATCGCCTCAATCTGACACCATATGAGAAAGTCATCATGTTTTTAATTTCTTGGCAAACAACTAAAAAGCCGACTTTCGAGGTTGATTATGTAGGGTACGAATGTCACGTGGCAGACCATTTAGTGACATCATGATGACATCATCTAATGAATGAATTGTACAACTAGCAAGCGGGCTAATCCCATGTGGAGATGTGGTGTGTTGTATTGGATGGAAATTTAATGAGATGGGCCAATCCCAAACCAGTCATAGGGTGCCATGTGACCCAATGAGAGGTCGCCACGTGGCTCTGGGATTGGTGCCCAAAATTGGTTTCACCAACTAACAAGCCTGCACTGGATTCAAACCATTGACCTCAAATATTACTCCATCGCTCTACCAATAAAGAAAACATAAAACTTATTAAAACATGGATGGTGACTTATATTTAAATTTATTTAGTTGATTTTTTGGGGGGATTGGTGGGTCGGTGGGAGGCCCACTATTTTTGGTAGCCACACGACCTCGAAAGAAGTGAAGGGGGCAAGGCACGTGGCACCCTTCCCGCACCATAGGTTCATGGCATATTAACACCATGAGATCGAGAGCAGTGTTAGGGAGGGTGTGTTGCCTATGGCCCGCACCTCTTGGTCCCATGTGGATCCATGTACAAAGTGGTCTGAGTTCGAGATGAGCTTCAACACACGTTTGAAAAAATATATATTTAATATAATAAAACCAACGCTGCCAAGATTTATGGATCAAACTCATAACCTCTAGGTTTCCGACTACGTTCCCTACTAATTCAGCTAGAATTATTTTGATGCTTAGTTTTATAGAGGAGACTAGTTTGTAGAGCTACTTCTAGGCAATTTGAAGAAGGAGGCCTATCTTGGCCATTTTCCAGCCTTTTTGAGCCCAAGAAGAGCCTATACAGGGGTTTTTGGGAATTCTGGACACAATGGAACTGTTATTTTTTCAAATTGAGACTTTTATGTTGATGTATTTGAGAATTTGAGCATATGATAAAAAAGGCCACCATTGGAAGCTGGACCTGAAGACTTTAGCCCAGGAGGGGTGAACTTCATCATCAATTTGTTGTGTTTTGATGCTGTATGATGTCCACTTTAACTGTTAAATTATGCAAAATTTACTTTAGTTGTGTGATTTTGTTGTTCGAAAGTTATATATTAACAAGCAATGGAACACATAAAATATTGCACAAATATAAACATAGAAAATGCATAAAACAAGAGAGACACAAATATACATGGTTCACCCAGTTTGGGCTACGTCCAAGGAGAAACAGCCAGTCCTTCCTTTTATATTATCTAGCAAACTGAAGAGATACAACCTACAGTAGATCTGTTGTAATTCCCTCTTCGCTCTCAATCTCCTCTCTCTTCCTCACTCAAAATACATATCTACATAGACACAATACAATTCCCTCATATATAGTGAGGTGTTTCCTTCTAGGGAAAAAAGCCCTAAATTAAACATAACTTCTACCGTCAGATCTCCACCTAATGAACGAACGAGATTGACTAAGAAATTACAACATTTTACAAGGCAATTTTACATTTATTTTTAGCTTCGAGGGTGCTACCTCCGATCCCCCGCCGGGGGGGCTGCCAAAGGTTGTAGTCGCTTCCCTTGGACCCACCTTGTAGCGAATATTTTATGGGCGGCGTTGCCACCCCATTATGAACTGGGGTCCAATGCGGCGATACATTTGCATACAAAAGATAATCAGGCTCCACACCCAACAATCTTCCACTTGGAGACTGATTATAATAACTCCACCGCTGCTTCATTTGTTGGACAATGACTCCACTCTAGACCTGGATGTCTCTCATATTCTTCATCATACTTGAAGACCAATTGGAACTGAGCAGACTGTTAGTTTCTCCCTAGTTACAACTTTTGTTAACATATCTGCAGGATTCTGGCTACTGTGTATCTTTTCCAGCTTCAACTATCCATCTTCCAATGCTCACTGTATGAAATGGTACTTGAGCTGTATATATTTAGTCTTGGAATGAAATACACAGTTCTTTGGAAGTTGTATGGCACTCTGGTTGTCACTCTATAACCTGCCCAACTCCTGCTTCTTACCCATTTCATCCAAAAACCTTTGTAACCAAATCATTTCTTTACTAGCCTCTGTAGCAGCAACATACTCTGCTTCCATTATTGAGAGTGAAACAACACTTTGTAGTTTTGAGACCCAACTGACAGTTGTTCCACCTATAGTAAACACATACCCTGTGGCTCTCTTCTTGTTATCTCTATCACCCGCCATATCTGCATCAACATATCCCTGTAGAGAAATGTTTGAACCACCAAATCATAATGATTCATTTGTGATACCTCTCAAATACCTGAGAATCCACTTCACTGCCATCCAATGTTCTTCTCCAGGATTATTCATGTACCTGCTTACAACTCCCACTACATGTGAAATATCAGGCCTTGTATAGACCATTGCATACATTAAGCTTCCAACTGTTGATGCATATGGAACTTTAGAAATATGAGCCATTTCTTCTTGAGTCTTGGGACACTCCTCCTTACTTTATTTCAAATGGCTAGCCAAAGTTATACTAACTAGTTTTGCATTCTGCATATTAAGCCTTTTCAACACCTTTTCTATGTACTCACTTTGAGACAATGTTAGTTTGTGATCCTTCCTGTCTCTATTTATTCTCATACCAAGGATTTGTTTTGCAGCACCCAAATCCTTCATTGCAAATGAGTTAGCCAATTTTCTTTTGGGCACATTTATTTCCTGCATGTTAGAACCTGCAACAAGCATGTCATCTACATACAATAACAATATAATATAATTTCCATCATTTTTCCTTTTGAGATAAACATAATGATTAGAGTGACATCTAGTATAACCTTGTTTGGACATAAACTTGTCAAATTTTAGATACCACTACCTTGTATACAAGCTCTTCTTCAACCTACACACTAGTTTCTCCTTCCCTTTTACCTCATATCCTTGTGGCTACTACATATATATCTCTTCCTCCAAATCCCCATTGAGAAAGGTTGTCTTTACATCTAACTGCTCAAGATGCAAATCTTCAGCTACTACTAGACTTAAAATAATTCTAATTGAATTCATTTTAACAATAGGAGAAAATATCTCATCAAAGTCTACACCCTCTTTTTGTGCAAACCCCTTCACAACAAGTCTAGCTTTATACTTTTTTCTACCTCCATCTTCTTCCTTCAACTTGTAAACCCATTTATTCTGCAATGTTTCTTTACCTGCAGGCAACCTGACTAAGTCCCAATTCTAGTTATGTGCTAAGGAGTCCATCTCTTCTTTCATGGCTTGCTCCCACTTCTTCCTGGTTTCTACCTTCACTTCTTCTTCATAACATTCTGGTTCACGAGAATCAGTCAACAATACATAATATAATGAAGGGGAGTATTGTTCAGGGGGTCTACTTATTCTGGTAGATATTCTAACACCACTTTCAGGTGTTTGAAGTGCTTGTTGCTGTTGTTGTTGTTGTTCTGGAAATTGATCATTATGATTTTTAGGCACCATCACTTTTTTTGTGATCTCTTCAACCACTGTGTATTCTATGTTTTCTTTTTCCTGTTTCTTTTCCTGCACCTGATCCTTATACAAAACCTTTTCATTGAATATGACATCTCCGCTCCTAATGATTTTGTCTTTTTCATAATCATAAAAGCGATAACCAAAATCATTAACACCATATCCAATAAAGGTACATTTCTTTGATTTTTCCTTAAGATTTATTCTATTTTCTTTGTTAATGTGGACAAAGGCTTCACAACCAAAATTCTTTAAGAAAGAGTAGTTTACCTTTTTACCTGTCCATGCCTCCTTTGGAATACCACCATCCAAGGAACTTGAAGGCCGTCTGTTTATTAGATAAACAACAGTATCTACAACATCTTCCCAAAATTCTAAAGGCAATCCTGCATACAATCTCATGCACCTTGCACGCTCCATGATTGCCCTGTTCGTCCTTTCTGACACACCATTTTCTTGTGGTGTTCCTGGAACTGTATTTTCTCTTTGAATTCGATTCTATGAACAATACCTATCAAACTATTTTCTGCAATATTCACCTCCATTGTTTGATCTGAGACACTTCAACCTTTTTCCTGTCTCATTTTCAACCAAAGCTTTCCATTTCTTGAAAATATCAAATACACCAGATTTATTTCGAATACAATAAATCCATGTTTTTTTGGTTGCATCATCAATAAAAGTAACATAATAACGAGAGCCACCAAGAGATGATACCTAAGCAGGTCGCCATACATCTCGGTGCACAAGCTCTAATTTTTCTCTATTCTTTTATTTCCAAACTCTGAGGAATCTGAATCTCTTTTGTTTTCCATAAACACAATTCTCATATAACTTTAAATCAACATGCTTCAAACCTGGCAACAAATTTCTTGAGTGAAGAATCTGCATCCCCTTCTCACTCATGTGCCCGAGCCTATGAGGCCACAATGTCGTATCTTCTCCTGTAGAGGTTAAAGAATTAACAGAATTAGAAATACCATTGCGTAAATACAATGTACCAACCTTTTCTCCTTTTGCTATTACCAGGGATCCTTTAGTGACCTTCTAGGTTTTATCTGTAAAAGTAGTCACATAGCCTTCACCTCCCAACTGCCCTGTTGAAATAACATCTTTCTTCAAATCTAGAACATGCCTTACCTCCTTAAATAGTCATTGATTTCCATTCTGTTGTTTTATGAAAATTGTACACGTTCCAATGATTTTACAGTGTTTATCATCGCCCAATCGAACCTATCAAAAATCTCTTTGAACATGATCTGGAAATGTTTCCTATCAGGTGTGGCATGGAATGAGGCCCCTGAATCTACCACTTAGGCATCAATAATATTTTCTAAAGAAAGAATCAAAGCATCTTGCAACACATCACGTGTTACATTCACTTCATGATTATTTTCTTGTTGCGCGTCTCCTTATTTTCCATTCCTAGACTTGCAGTGTTTATTCAGGTGTCCTTTCTTCCCGCATTTCTAGCATACTATCCCCGATCTGGACTTGGATCTGCCTTTTCTTGAGTTAGTGTGATATCCAGGGTTCTTTCCTCTTTCCATTTTTCTTCCCCTAGTTTTTGCAGTCAAAGAGTTACCTGATGTCTCACCAAAGCTTTTCCGTTGCATTTCCTCGCTAAGGATTTCACCGACAACATCATCAAACTTTAAAGTACTAGATCTAGAGACAGAGTTACTAATGGCCATAAATAAACCATTCCAACTTTCTGGCAATGAGCATAGAAATAACAGAGCCCTAACTTCATCATCAAAAGTTACCCCTACAAAACTTAACTGACTGGTAACATATTAAATTCATTTAAATGATCAGCAACAGATCCAACTTCTGACATTTTCATATTAAATAAACGCTTCATAAGAAATACTTTATTTGAGGCTGAGGGATTTTCATATATTTTGGCCAATGTTGACATTAAACCCTCTATTGTTGTTTCCTTTGAATTATTAAATGCTACCGATACTGCTAGGCACAACCATATTGTTCCAAGTTCCTTTCTGTCGAGAATATCCCATTCTATGTCTATCATACTCGTCGGCTTTTTTGCCTTTCTGCTCAATGGTTGGTACAGATCTGTCTGATATAGGTAATCTTCCATCTACAACTTCCACAGCTGGTAGTTTTGGCCGTTAAACTTTTCGACCCTAAACCTACCATCTTCTGCCATTGCTCCCACTCGAACCAAGAACCCTTCTCTCCTACGAGTTTATCATCCAAATAGACCTTCAGCTCTAATACCAGTTGTTAGAAAATTATATATTACCGAGCAATGGAACACATAAAAATATTGCAGAAATATAAACACAAAACACATAAAACAATAGAGGCACAGATATACGTGGTTCACCCAATTTGGGCTACGTCCACAGAGAAACAGCTAGTCCTTCGTTTTATATTATCTATAAAATTTAAGAGATACAACCTACATCAGATCCATTGTAATTCCATCTTCGCTCTCAATCTCCTCTCTCTTCCTCACTCAGAATATAGATCTACATAGATGCAACACAATTCCCTCATATATAGCGAGGGGTTGTTTTCTAGGGAAAAAAACCCTAAATTAAACAGAACTTCTACCGTCACATCTCCACCTAATGAACGACCTAGATTGACCACAAAATTACAACACTTTACAAGGAAATTTTACATCTATTTTTAGCTTCGGGGGTCCTGCCCCTGATTCCCCACCAGGGGGGGGGCTCCCAAAGGTTGCAACCGCCCCCCCTGGACCCCCACTATAGTGAATATTTTACGGGTAGCATTGGCACCCCATTACGAACTGGGGTCCAATGCGGCGATACCTTTGAATATAGAAGATAATCAGGCTCCACACCCAACATTTGCAATCACGATCCATTTCCTACAAGACATAAACTAGCTTGCAAATCATTTTATGAAACCTTAAATCCATTCATTTTGGATCAGTTTGGCATAGTTTTGTGAAGGTTTGGTAGAATTTGCAAGTTTTTTGAATGCTTAAGACCTGTAAATTGAGAAGAGGAGAAGGAGAAATTGAAGAAACTAACCCTCAAATTGGATCAAGGAGGCCAAAAACTCCACAACTTATGGAACACGAAGAAGCACAAGGATAAGAGATAATGTCTGGGGATGAGAGATATTTTAGAAAGGATTTATTTTATAAGAATGAGATGGTCAAATTTTTGTACAATGATAGAATAGTAAGGTTTCAAGGAGAAAGTTATAATCAACAAAAATGTCATGGTAGTAATGGTAGCAAACCTCCACCTATTCCTCCTCCTTCACCTCCATCCTCACCAGCGTCTTCACCTCCTTCATCACATAGAGATACTCCTCCTACATCTCCAAGAGGACATACTAAGTCTCCTTTGATTAAGCTTGATGCAAAATTTGAATTTCCAATGTACAATGGGGAAGTAAATGTCGAAACATTAGATAATTGGGTTAGTCAACTTGAAGTCTATTGCGAGATTCAAAATATTAATGATGATGTTACAAAGGTCTAACTTGTTTCTCTTCACTTGGAAGGTATAACCGTCATCTCGGTGGAGGCCATAATTCAATCAGATTTGAAGAAAAGTGGTCAAATTATCTCTTATTGAAATGATTTTATAGTTGCATTAAGAAGGCACTTTTATCCATTAGCGTACATGTGAAAACAAATTTTGGATTGGAAAAATTTTAGACAAGCTAAAGGTCAGAGTGTCCAAAGCTACACACAATCATTTAAAAGAAGAGATTTAATATTGGGTATTTATTTGACCTCACAAGATACCCTCCTTAATTATATAGGTGGATTACATCGTTATTTGAGACATACTATACTTTTGTTTAATCTCACCAACATAGATGAAGTATGTGTTTAGGAAACTCATTTAGAATCAAGAGGCAAGAATGTTCCTCAAGAGTGCAACAACAAATCCTTTAAATCTGGAGATAAACATGAGGGGAAGTTTAAAGGTAAGGGTATGAAGAATGCTACTGTCAAGAAAGATGGGGAGAAACGTACTTGTAAACAATGTTCAAAAGATGACCATGATGAAGACCATTGCTAGAAATTACATCTAGAATTGAGACCAAAGAAGTTCAATAACAAGGGGAAACAAAAGACTATTACTATAAGTCAATAAGATCTAGGATCTGATTCTGGTGATGAAACCAAAATCACAACCATAGGAATGAAATGTATAGCTTCTAATGCAAGTACTAATTCTTCTAA